>CM069913.1:35899469-36496969 GCA_036172215.1 Camellia granthamiana
TCTAAATAGGTAGCTTGATGTCATCTAAGACTCTAGTCTTCTATCCAAATATCTCGAATTCCGATATTATCGCACCATATCTCGGTACCATGGTTCGCCCACATAGCACCTTGGTTAATAACCTCGGCCACGTAGACTACCTAAAAATATGTCCCCACAGTATACCAGATTCTTTTGGTTTGCTCTCTTGCTGGAAATATACCATGATGGGTTAAATATACCATATTCTTCCTTTAGATTCTTCATTTTGCAGTGGCTTCATTTGATCGTTGTTGCCACTGTTGATGAAGATTGGGATGGCGGAGAGAGAGAGAGAGGGAGGAAGAGAGAAGACGAAGAGAGTAATAGGGGGTTCGGGGTTGGGTCTCCGGCAAGGGTTGGGCTCCGACAAGAATTGAAGAAGTGCACGAGAATGGGCTCCGATAGAGAGAGAGAGAGAGAGAAAAAAGGTTTGTGTTCAAATTTTGAAATTTGGAAGAAAGAGACAGATTTTGAGATGAGAGGAGTAAGTGTGAGAGAGATATATTTTGAGATATTTTGGAACTTACATTTTGGACCATTAGATCTTGATGGTAATTGATCTCAATCATTGAAATGTTCAAATAGGACAAATGGGAGTAAGACATTTTCAGTCATTGAATTGAATCAATCTAATGGTTCATATGTTGACACATATACATTTTGAGCCTTTAAATTCAAACCAAGCCTTCCATTGTTATATAAATTGTGTAAAAAATTTAATAACTTATTTAGAATTTTTACCATTTTTGTAATAAATTATTTCTCTCACCAAGTAATTTCATTACTTATATTCTTACAATCAAAACAAAACGATGATTATATCTATTGTCATATACAACTTCTTACCAATATTTCCTATAATATAATAAATTATAAACACGTTTAAAAAGAAAAAGAAAAAAGGTAAACTAGTTGACCTCCCTTGAGGCTCCCAATGTTCTAGAAAATATATTGGCGTTCACCCTTTCTAAAATCTAGTATCATACAGATTCTCCCATCCCACTGTAACACACATTTTGCTTAATGGGTGAGCAAGGGAAGGGTTAATATGTAACAAACAAATAAAACATGGGGTGGTTTATGTCATTTCCTAAACCTAAGTGAAATTCCTAAGTGATTCGTGATTAGATAAAGATTTAATTCCACCAATTCCCAATTATTCAAAACACACAATCTAAATCAATAAGCACTTACGAAAGTGGTTTAGATTGTTGTTTTCGAAAAACAATAAATCGGCACAAACAATTTTTACGTGGAAAAACCACAATTGAAGCACCTTCAACTGTGATCAAAAAACCACGGGCGAAACGCCACTAATCAATCCACTACTGAAGAAAGAAAGATTACAAAGACAACTAACAAATTACCAAACGCATCAAATTTGTCTTCAAGCTTCTGTAAATCTTTCGCCATAGCCTTCGTCTCGGAATTGATCAATATGAAGTTGAATCCACAACTTCCAATGTCAAATCAATGACCACGCATAGTATCAAACTCCTTTGATGCTCCACGCGTGAATCTCCGGATTCCACCGAAGAAGAACACTCTTGAATATGAAGTAACAAACTCCTTGATGTATGTATCTCAGATCATAAGTTTAGAACTCACTCAAATCATCATGGAAAACTCAACAAGACTTTCAGAAGAAAACCTCAAACAAAACCCTAAAACTCTTAAACAAGATCTAGGAAAAGTTACCCTAGAATAGAACCAACACGCGAATATATAGACACAGAGATCGCGCGGTCCGCTCGAGCGTGGGAATTGACGCTCGAGCGGGGACTCTATATTGCGTGTTCTAAACAGGGTTCACACGCTCAAGCTGAAGATCCCACGCTCAAGCATCCAAACACATCACCCAGCATTTTTGCAGACGTACCAGATGCTGTGAGAGTGAAAACCTCGCTCAAGCGTCGCTTTCCCCGCTTGAGCGGGAAGACTAAAACTTGAAAAAAAACTAGAAAACTGGCAACTCGATTACACATTTAGTTTTTCCATGGATTTTGACAACAAGAGGGTCCAGCTATTTAAGCAATATAGTCAGTTCAGAGTAAGCCCAAGTGATCAAAATGCAACAGATATGAATCATGGTAAGCAAAGCAACCATAACCCCAAAAAAAAAACCAAAAAAAAATAGACTCAAGGGAAACATTGATACATATGACAGTTAAAGACCTTAATCCATCATAATATGCCAAAAACTCAACACTACAGAACAAGAGGCACACGACTAATAAGACCCATCCTATATGAATAAGAGTAAATGATGAAACATTAGTGAAGACAAAAATAACTATGAAAATAAACAAGAAAACAGAGATAAGACAAAAGATGGACATACCTTTGGGGTATGAGAAGGACAGAAATCAGCAATGCACAGACCACGGAAGACAATACACGGAATCGCCAAGGAGCCCTAGGAGAGAGAAAGAAATTTGGGGAAAAATGAACTGAAGAGGCGAGGGAGGGAGAATTTAAACAAAACCAGTCCGCTCGAGCGTGAAGTTGAACGCTCGAGTGGGATACGAAGCACGCGCGGATACGCTCAAGCTCGAAAATGGACGCTCGAGCGCCAAAACAATCCTCACAGAACTACAAAACACGGCACAAAATGCTACAAGACTGAAATCCACGCTCGAGCGTGAGATTTGCCGCTCGAGTGGGGACAAAACACCACCAAACTAAAATTTTTTTTTAAAAAAATAAAAACAACTCAACCGGAAAAGGATGTCCTGTAAACAGCGTGAGTACAATTAGAAGACTGTAACATTGAGATGAGATTATCCATCAACCATGAATCCTGTAAACTTGTACAGTAAAAAAAAATATGAATCACAAGATCATGAACAAATCATATAGAATTTAATCAATGATCATAAACAACATGAGAATGCATAACTCAACAACACACATGAGAGCTCACGAAAAGAATGTTTGTGTGTGCAATCCTTGAGAGCCACAAAGCTAGAGTTAATTCTCGTAGTGATCGGATGGCTGGACCTCCGACAAGAGTAACTGAACATCACAGAGAAAAGTCAAACCACTAGGAATCACGGGGTATTTGTTACGTAAGCGCGGAGGCTCCCTCTCAATCAATGAGTTCCTTTTTTTTTTCTTTTTTTTTTCTTTAACTTTTCTTTCTTGTGGGCACTCACTGGTGGCATGCACGCTCAAGAGTATGGAGACCAAACCAGAGAAGAATGAAATCAAAAAGGATGTCCTGGTTGGTGCCTCTGAGGTAGCATTTTCCTAATGCCCAGACTATAATGAACTGAGGGAGAAACCATGGAAGTGAAAAATGATGATAGATGGTTAAGAGACTCAGCATCACCCATGATATATTAGCATAGGTCAATTCCTCTGAAAAAATACAAGAAACACTATTAGTGGTCCATAGAGAACTCTGATCACTTGTGCGGAAACCCCTGCAACAGTTTATCTCAAGGATGTGTACAGAATGAGATCATGAAGTTAATGAGTATGGGCATTCAGAATGAGCTATGAACAAAGAAAAAATGAAATTTTGTACGCAACATGAGTAGTGTTCATATAATTTTAGATACAAAGATGACAGGAATCAATGACAATGAGATTATAACATCCAAGTATACACAAAGCCAACCACTCACACCCACTTAAAAAACAGGAAACACCCTAGTTACCGAGCACTACACCCAAGGTCTTTCTAAGAAACTCAAACCGAAGAAGATCAAGGGGTTTTGTAAAAATATCAGCTTTTTGATGCTCAGTAGGTACATGTTCAAGAACAACAAGGCCTTCTTCCACTAACTCTCGAATAAAATGATGACGAATGTCAATGTGTTTGGTGCGAGAGTGTTGGACAGGATTTTTTGAAATGTTTATGTCACTTGTATTATCACAGAAAAGAGTAAGAGTGTTCTGTTCTATCCCATAATCATGAAGCATTTGCTTCATCCACAGCATTTGTGCACAACAACTTCCTGCAGCAATGTACTCAGCCTCTGCAGTCGAAAGAGAGATGGCATTTTGCTTTTTACTATGCCAGGAAACCAAATTATTCCCAAGGTAAAAACACCCCCCTCCCCCCGGATGTACTCTTCCTATCATCAGCACACCCTGCCCAGTCGGCATCAGAAAAACCAGTAATTTTAGCTGTAGTATCAGTAGAAAACCAAACCCCATACCCCAATGTCCCATTAACATATTTAATGATGCGTTTGACAGCAAAAAGATAAGACTCTTTAGGACTGGCTTGGTAACGGGCACAAACACCTACACTGAAAGCAATATCAGGATGACTGGCTGTGAGGTAAAGAAGACTCCCTATCATACTCTTATACAGGGTAGGATCAACATCAGTACTAGAGGAATCTTTGGAAATGTGAAGACTAGTGCTCATGGGAGTGCGTCCATGTTTGGCAGACTCAAGACCAAACTTTGACACAAGATTTTTGCAATACTTAGTCTGAGAAACAAACATACCTAAAGGAGACTGTTTAATTTGAAGACCCAAAAAATAAGACAACTCTCCCATCATGTTCATCTCAAACTCATGTGTCATGTAATTCGAAAAATATTTCACAAGATGATCAGCAGTGGATCCAAACACAATATCATCAACATAAATCTGAGCAACAAGAATATGAGACTTAGTATGTTTCACAAATAAAGTCTTATCCACACTAGCCCTTTAAAAGTCATTATCAAGAAGAAAGGTAGTAAGTCTGTCATACCAAGCCTGAGGGGCTAGTTTCAACCCATACAACTCCTTGTCTAACTTGTAGACATGATTTGGACATTTAGGGTCCTCAAACCCTTTTGGTTGCTCAACATAAGCCTCTTCTTTCAAAAACCCATTCAGAAAGGCACTTTTCACATCCATTTGATACAATTTGAAACCAAGAAAACATGCAACACCAAGTAAAATACGAATAGATTCGAGACATGCAACTGGGGCAAACGTCTTATCATAGTCAACACCCTCTACTTGTGTATAGCCTTGAGCAACCAACCTGGCTTTATTTCTAACCACAGTACCATTCTCATCAGATTTATTTTTAAAGATCCACTTGGTACCTATCACATTCATGTCTCTAGGTTTGGGAACTAAAGTCCAAACATTGTTACGTTCAAATTGACCTAATTCTTCATGCATAGCATTCACCCAACTATCATCTAGTAAGGCCTCTTTAATATTCTTAGGTTCAATTAATGAAACATAACACATATGTGATACCTCATCCCGAATTTGTCTTCGGGTTTTCATTCGATCCGATACACTTTCAATTACCTGTTGAGCTGGATGATTCAGTTTCACCCTTGTTGATGGTTTGAACTCAGGACTTGTGGTGGCAGTCGTATCAGAAATGGTGTCTCTATATGCACTCTTTGGACTCTCACTTACCTGAGAAGATGGTGCTATCTCAACTTCTTGTGCTTGAACCTCAGCTTTTTTTTGACTTTGTGGTACAGTATCCAAGATTGGAGACTCACCATATTCATCCTCATTTGCTGCTGGAGTAGGAGAACCTGTGTCATCTATAACCACATTGATCGATTCCATTAAAGAAGAAGTTCGCAGGTTATAGACTCGAAAAGCCCTACTTGTGGTTAAATACCCTAGAAAAATACCTTCATCACTTCGGGCGTCAAATTTGCCCAAAGGCTCTCTATCTTTGAAAATGTAACACTTACTCTCAAAAGTTTTGAAGTATTTTACATCAAGTTTCAATCCCTTCCACAATTCATATGGAGTTTGTAAAGTGCCGGGCCTTAAATACACGCGATTTATGACATAAACAGCAGTATTTAGGGCTTTAGCCCAAAACTTTGGAAGAAGTTTCTTACTAAAGAGCATGACCCTAGCCATCTCTTGAACGACCCTGTTCTTCCTCTCAACCACTCCATTTTGTTGTGGAGTAATAGGTGTAGAAAATTCATGCTTAATTCCATGCATATCACAAAAATCCGAAAACGAACTATTTTCAAACTCACGACCATGATCAGTTCGGATTCTTATGATACGCCCAATGGAAACACCCTGTTCATTTTGAATTTTAAGGACTAAGGCTTGGAAAGCATCAAACGTATCAGATTTTTCCCTTAAAAAATTTACCCACGAAAAACGAGTAAAATTATCAACAGTTAAAAAAATGTATATTTTACCTCCAATACTTTCAGTGCGAGTAAGTCCCATTAAGTCCATGTGAACCAATTCAAGAGGACATTTGGTTGTAAAGTTGTTCACCTTTTTATGAGGGGCACGGGTTTGTTTCCCAAGTTGACATGGTCCACACACATGATTCAGATTCTTACCTAGTTTAGGTACTCCTCCCACAAGCTCTTTGTTGGCTATCTTAGTTAGGTCTTTGAAATTCATGTGACCTAATCTTTGATGCCACAAATCAATGTTACTTATGATGGCTGAATGACAAGTGAGATCATTAGTAGTAACAATCTCATAGCAGTTATCAGATGTGCGAACCCCATGTAAGACAGTATTTCCTTTTTTATCCAAAATTTCACATTTATTTTTTGAAAACAATACTTCATGGTGGGAATCACACATTTGACTGATGCTCAAAAGATTTACTTTAAGACCATCAACAAGTAAAGCATTTTCAAGCTTGGGAAGACCAGCAACACTTATAGAGCCCTTACCAATGACTCTAGAAGTGCCACCATCTCCAAAGGTAACAATTTCACCTTCATATTTTTCAAGGGAGGTGAAGTAGAATTTGTCACCTGACATGTGACGAGAGCACCTACTATCCAGATACCACATGTGTGAGTCACGTGCTTTTAGAGCAGTGTGAACAATTAAACAAGTCAAATCATCTTTTCTCACCCAAATCTTTTTGGTCTTAACAAAATCAGGTCTGGCGGTCTTGGTGAATGTCTTGGCGTTATGAACACCCTTATGAATCTTGGTATTCCGCCTAGTCATGTAAGGTTGTCGTCTAACTCAAGAAGTACTCGAATTTCTACCCTTTTAAGACACCTTACCAAACAATTCAAAACAATAAGGGCGGATGTGGCCATACCTACCACAATGATGACAAATAAAAACAAGTTTTACCTCCTTTTTGTTGATCTTACTCCCGTTACGTACATGATGAGAGGGATCATCCTGGTGTACCTTCAGCTTTCCCTTTGCTTGAGTCTTCAGGTCATGTGATGTAGAGGCCTGTCCCTTGTGAGCTGTCGCACCATAGCCTAGCCCACTTTTGTCACAACTCATTTGTTGAGACCCGAGGATGTCTTCTAATGATTTTGAACCTTTGTTCCACTTGGCAATTGTGGCTCTAGCAATTCGGAGTTTTTCATCTTTATGACTGACCATCTCTTCCAATGTAGCTTGTGAACTCTCAAGGCTTTCAAGCTTCTCTTCATATGTGGAATACACTTTCAGGAGTTCATTCCTTTCAGTTTCACAAGATAGAAGTTTCCCACATAGGTCTTGCCTGTCACTTGAGATCTTGATGACATTCTGCTTTGCTATTACAAGTTCTCCTTTTAGCTTGACATTCTCGCTTTCACATGCTTTGAGCTTGAGAGTGAGTTTGTCATTGATTTTGGACAAATTCAGAGATTCTTCATAAAGCTTTTTGTAAGCTTGTTGTAGATCATCACCATTGATCTCATCATTGTCTTCTGATGTTTCATCATCTTCTTTTTGATCCTCATTCTCCTTGACCTCATCTAATCGAGCAACTAAGGCAGGAAAGGTGATAGATGGTGGTGAAGATGAATCTCCACTATCATGAAATTGGCTTAGAATGCCCCATGCATCTTTAGCCTTTGTGTAGTGAGCAACCCGTTGCTGTTCTTCATCAGAAATTGCTCCACGAATATTAATCAGGACTCTTTGATTACTCGGATTGTCAGCACTTTCAACATCCTCTTCAATGGCTTGCCAGCCTTCTAGGTCAAAAGCTCTCAGAAACGCCCTCATTCTGATCTTCCAATACAAGAAATTACTCCCATCAAAAGTGGGAGCATGATGTAGATTTTGACCACGAGCAAATTCCACTAGCTTCGGAAGAGGTTGTGTGAAAGTGGACCAAAATGCCATGAAAGCCCTATCCCCGTCTTCACCAGATTCAGTTTCTTCGGGTTCTTGCTCTGACCCGCTTTCATCATCCCAAGTGACTGTGTAGACTTTGTTCCGATTCTTTTTCGAAGGACATTCAAGGGCAATATGACCAAACCCTTGACATTCATAACACTTGACCCCTTGCCCCTTTACAATCTTCTTTTCAGTTTTTGGAGCAAGTTTTGGTGGAAAAATTTTGGGTTTATCATTACTCTTGTCTTTTGAAATAGGGCCTCTGAAATTAGGTTTCTTTTTCTTTAAAAACTTTTTGAACTGTTTAGTAAACATAGCCGTCATCTTAGACTCTAAATCAAACACAGTCTCAGGAGTTTTTGCAGTCTCATGAGCACTAGTGAAAGCCACGCTATCTTTTTGTTTTTTCTTAGAAATCTGGTGGGCTTCATACGTCTGCAAGTTTCCAACCAACTGATCAAGCTTGAGGGTATCGACATTCTGAGCCTCCTCAATGGCTGTCACTTTTGATTGGAACCTCTCGGGTAATGAGCTCAAAATTTTACCTACAATTTTAGCTTCAGGTATTTTTTCACCGAGTGTGAAACAGGAATTCACGATATCACTAAGTTTTGCATAGAAATCATCAAACGTCTCATCATCGCACATAAAAAGGGTTTCAAAAGCGGAGGTGAGACGTTGAAGTTTTGACCTTTTGACAGAAGTAGTACCTTCGTAAATCGTTTCAAGAATGTCCCAAGCCTCTTTTGTTACCTCACACGTGCAGATACGACGAAACTCTTTAAGTGTGACGGAGCAAAAAAGGGAATTAAGAGCCTTACTGTTTCAACTCGAGTTTTGATAATCGGTTGCGTCCCATTTATCAAGGGGTTTGGGAATATCAATGCCATCAATGGTGACAATAGGTTCACTCCACCCATAGATCACACAGTGCCAAACTTTCTCATCGATGGATTTTAAAAACGCTCTCATACGAGCTTTCCAATAAAAATAGTTTGTACCATCAAGTAAATGAGGTCTATGGGTCGAGTTGCCTTCACGAATTGAATCCATATCACCAATCACACAAAATCACACTCATATAGTTTTGATAAAAACAAAGAGTGACCCGCTTTGATACCAATTGAAATTCCTAAGTGATTCGTGATTAGATAAAGATTTAATTCCACCAATTCCCAATTATTCAAAATACACAATCTAAATCAATAAGCACTTACGAAAGTGGTTTAGATTGTTGTTTTCGAAAAACAATAAATCGACACAAACAATTTTTACGTGGAAAAACCACAATTGAAGCACCTTCAACTGTGATCAAAAAACCACGGGTGAAACGCCACTAATCAATCCACTACTGAAGAAAGAAAGATTACAAAGACAACCAACAAATTACCAAACGCATCAAATTTGTCTTCAAGCTTCTGTAAATCTTTCGCCACAGCCTTCGTCTCGGAATTGATCAATATGAAGTTGAATCCACAACTTCCAATGTCAAATCAACGACCACGCATAGTATCAAACTCCTTTGATGCTCCACGCGTGAATCTTCGGATTCCACCGAAGAAGAACACCCTTGAATATGAAGTAACAAACTCCTTGATGTATGTATCTCAGATCATAAGTTTAGAACTCACTCAAATCATCAAGGAAAACTCAACAAGACTTTCAGAAGAAAATCTCAAACAAAACCCTAAAACTCTTAAACAAGATCTAGGAAAAGTTACCCTAGAATAGAACCAACACGCGAATATATAGACACAGAGATCGCGCGGTCCGCTCAAGGGTGGGAATTGACACTCGAACGGGGACTCTATATTGTGTGTTCTAAACAGGGTTCACGCTCGAGCGGAAGATCCCACGCTCGAGCATCCAAACACATCACCCAGCATTTTTGCAAACGTACCAGATGCTGTGAGAGTGAAAACCTCGCTCGAGCGTCACTTTCCCCGCTCGACGCTCGAGCGGAAAGACTAAAACTTGAAAAAAACTAGAAAATTTGCAACTCGATTACACATTTAGTTTTTCCATGAATTTTGACAACAAGAGGGTCCTAACAATTAGGAAGAGCCTGTATTAAATAAAAACTTTAGAGAGGTCAATGTAATTTATTTTAGAAAAAGATTTCACTTTGTCCCTTGTTATTTGGTCCATATGCGGATTATCCCACTCTCATTTAGAAATAACTACATAGTTTTGTTATGTTTTGTAGACTAAAGTATACCATTAAACATTCTGTTCAACTTAACAACAAATGTGAAACACGTGCCATACATAAGGGAATTATATACTCATTTTCAAATTTCAAGAAGTTACACATGGAAGAAAGGACATGAGGTCAAAGTGTATTTGTCTTCCAAATAAATGGCGAAAATATCCATAATTCACCCACTTAGATTACTTATATAGAGAGGTATTTTAATCTTTTCATTAAATCGTTAACAAGCCTAACGATGTACTTCAGGTTAGAAATCATAAGAGACTATGTGGCTATTTCTAAATGAAAGGAAGTAATCAGATGCATATGAACCAAATTATAAAAGGTAAAGTGAAATTTACTATTTTAAAAATAATTTAAGTTAATTCACTTATACCTCATTACTACCAGTTTTATTTATTTGGTTCATAAAATTTTTAATTTCAGTTCACATAGTTTAATTGGAGAGTATCCATCAAAATCAATAACAAAAGACCTAACATAATTGAATAAAATTATAATTTTACAATCTAAACAATTTAGATCATACCACCAAATATATAGTATTATATTAGATAACTTACACCATAATACTCATCTTCTTTTTGCACTTTTCATTTCAAAATAGTGAGTAATACTTTTAAAAAGGTTTGATTGTATAATTTAAATTTTTAAAATTTTAAAATAATTTTTTTTCACATCAAATTAGGCTTTGATTGATTTGGACAATGTTCTCCAATTATAAAAAAAATTAGGCTTTGATTGATTTGGACAATGTTCTCCAATTATATCACATTAGCTGAAATTAAATTTTAAAAACTAGATAGATGAAATTAACAGTCTAAAAATAAAGGATGAATTATACTAACAGTTCCTATAATTTGGGATTCGTGTCACTTTGGTCCTTAACTTTTCAATTATGGCACATTTGACCCTGAATTTTGAATTTTGTTCTAAGTAAGAACAATTGAAAATACCATTGCTCAATTTCAAGAGCAAAGTTATCAATTTGATAAAATATAAATTAATTTAACAAAAATAAATGTCAAAAAAATATTTTTAAATTTTTAAAAATTATTTCTACTCACCAAAGATAAAATTATATAAAATTAATAAATCTTTTACGCATTTATTTATTATACTAAATTAATTTTTATTATGTATTTGGATGATGATCATGTAATGTATGGTTGCTAAGCTTTTAATGTGTAATCAATATATTTAATATATGAAATGTTTTTAGTCTTGAATTTTTTGATTTAATGGATTAGTTTAATAATGATATCAAAATTGTCGCCATATTTGAGTTTTGGAAAAATAGAAACTAATTTAATGAAAATAAAAACAACCATCCATTACATAATCATCATCCAACCACATAATAAAAATTAATTTGGTAAAAAAAAATAAAAGTATAAAAGATTTATCAATTTTACATAATTTTATCTTTAGTGAGTAGAAATAATTTTTAAAAATTCAAAAATATTTTTTTGACATTTATTTTAGTCAAATTAGTTTATATTTTATCAAATTGATGATTTTGCTCTTGAAATTGAGTAATGGTATCTTCAATTATCTTTATTTGGAATAAGATTCAAAACTTAGGGTTAAATGTGTCACAATTGAAAAGTCAATGAGTAAAGTGATACAAGTCCCAAACTATAGGGACCATTAGTGTAATTTGTCCAAAAATAAATTGGTAAATTCGAAATACATCCTTTAGGTTTGCTTAGAATACGATTTTTTCTTTGTAATTTTGAAAATTATATCACGCCCCTTGAATTTTCTAATTTCAATGGCCCCTTCTATTAATAAATTATTAAGTTAATTAACAATTTTTAATGATGTCAGAAATTTATTTTAATTAATAATTCAGGTAATTTTATTATTATATAAGAGAGCAGTTAGAAATTTTATTTTTTTAACCAATTCTGTTAAATAAAAATTTTTGACAATGAGTTATTTATAATTTTTCATACCACAAAAGGCAATTTATATTTTAAGCAAATCTCAATAGGTGCATTTGTAATTTACCCAAAATATAAAATAAAATAAGATAAATTACACTTCACCCCTTTTACATTTGGCAATTTTTTCACTTTGGCTGTTGAAGGTTTTTTTTTTTTTTTTTTGCATTTTGATCCTTCATGTTTCAAGTGTTATTAATTTATTTCTTAAGCTAACTTTTGTTCAAAATTAGACATAAATACATAATTTTTTTTTTATTATGTATTACTCAAATCTCTTATACAAACTCAAATCCTTATATAATAATATTTTTTTTTATATTATGTGACAATTAGCATAATATTTTTTTATTTAAGAGGTGTTTTGCATGTCCTAACATAGCACATGTTATTTTAGTACGTTATCTTATTTGGATCACAATCATCTTATTTAGATCACATTACTTTTCTATCACATCACTTCAATTAAATCCATATTTTACTTTTTTTTATTAAAAGTTAAAAAATATACTTATCTATATCCATTCCAAATACCTCTTAGTTTTGAATAAAAGTTAAATTTTAGGAGTAAGTTTTTTTTTTTTTTTTGGGGGGGGGGGGGGTGGTGGTGGTGTTAGATGACTGGTCAATGATCGTATTTTAGGAGTAAGTTGATAAAAACCAAAGGTCGAAATAGAAAAAAAAAAAAAAAAAAAAAAAAAAAAATTCGAAGGCCAAAAAAAAAATTCAAATATAAAAAAGGTAAAATACAATTTACACTTAAAAAATAATAATAATTTAAAAGATAAAAGTGACATTAATCCAATTTATGCAAACATTTAAAAATGGGATGGTTCATTGTAAGCTCGTGCTCTCTTCCACACTAGATCTAGTCCGAGAAAATGAAAGCTAAATCCGATATGTATATATATACTGTACGTAAAATTGAGAGAGAAACAGAGAGAGAGATCTGCTTGGATGGTCCGATCGCATGGCGGACCCTCCTTCCTCTCATCAATCAGACCCGGGTAAATTTTCTTTCTTCATATGCCTTCAATCTGATCACAATTCTACAATATATATGCACACACTTTATGTATCTATGCTAATTGCTTTCTGGGTTTTTATGCCATTCGAGATTTTCATATCATGAATTGTCGATCACATGTCTTCTGATTACGTTTTTAGTCTCGAAAACGGTTTTTTGGGGACTGATTGATTGTTTTTTCATCTATTGAATTCTTATTGGCAATTACAATTCTCTTTCAAATTTTGAAGTTTTGATTTAGGGGTGTTTTGAGAAATGTCTTTTGTTAAAGTGACATAGAACTTATGAATTGTTTCTCTCTATTTATTTTTGTGTGTGTGTGTGTGTGTGATGATTTTGAAGGAGGGTTTTGGGTTTGGGTGCTGTTTGCTCCACATGCTTTTTTGTAGGTTCAGGGGTTTTTGGTAGTGTCAATTTTTAATTAGCCCTTACTTTTCCCCTTTCAAATTAATGTTATTTTCTTCAGCTAGACAATGGCTAAACTTAAAAGAGTGTAATACCAATGATTTTTCTGGTTTATGCATGTCTTCTTGTTCAATACTTGAAACAATTTGAGAAGGCTTTGCAAGTAGGGAATATTGTCTTATTTTAAAAAAAACAAAGGTAGATAGTATTTATATTTGTTATAGCATAGTGGTGCAATTTAGTCATGGCATCTGGAAGAGGGGACATGATTAGGGTTTTGATTCCAACTTCCAAGCCATATTCATTTGAGATTCATGAAGAAAACCTATTAAGCAAGTAGATATTCCTCTAGTTGTTAGAACCCTATGCTTAATACTTGTTTGTTGGTTGTTTTAATACATAGTAAGTGAATGCACTTGAAATAGGGTGGATGGGAGTGGAATTTTTTTTTTTTACCTACATGGAAGTTTTAAAATTGAATTGATTGTGTTTCCTATTTCAAATCTATTACCCTGGAATTTAACATTTTTTTGTTTTTTCCCCCTCTTTATTGATTTCCTTCTTCCTTTTGCTTTCTTACCAAATGATGGCACTGATTCTGTCATGCTTAAAATTTTACTAAATGCCCTGATACATTTGATGGGAGTGGAAATTTTTATACGTAGTAAGTGAATGCACTTGAAATAGGGAGGATGGGAGTGGAAACATTTTATCTATATGCAATTTTTAAAATTTATTTGATGGTTATTCCTATTTTGAATCTATTACCCTGGAATGTAACATTTTTGGTTTTTGGCTTCTCTATTAATTTATTCCCTCCTTTAGCTTTCCAAAATTTTGTACCATTCATCACTTGCTCCTTGTTCATGGTGTACTTTTGATTCTAATGATTGTTTTCATATTTATACCCCACCAATCATAGCAATAATCATATTAATTTAAATTGGAATATACAAAAAATAGTTGACAATATAGGCTGATTTTATTATCCATCAAATTCTACTACATCCCCCAATACACTTGATGGCAAATGTGTTAAGAAGTGTTACCAAAAAATACTAATAGTGATTATGCATGTTCCAAAACATAATACACTTCCATTCCAAAATCGTGAACATAGTGATTCACAATGATCCAAATTTTTTACAATTTATTTCTTTGATGATTCAAGAAAGCCTAAGCAAGAAAATCCCTATATATGTTATCAGTAAAGCCTAAAGGCACACTTTTTTGAGTAGGAAAGGAATCTAATATAATGAAATAAAATCTAGAAAGAGGGGAGTTTTGGCTGGACACAATGTAATAAAAGGGGCCATAGTGCTCTTAGAAATGTGTTTTTATTAATTTGAAGAACGATAAATTATGTTTCATTTGATATCCATTTTGTTAACAAAAAATTTCTCACATTTAGAATTGCCTTAATAAGTTCTAATATTCTGATTTATAGAAGTCTACACCTATCATACCACATTATATGTTATACATGGCTCACCACATTCACATTCCTCATACCAGAACGATCCGCAATCTAGGTAACTTTGGTGTTAAGTAGTGTGCTTGTGGGGGTTCCAACTTTTGTTTCTTAACTAGATAAAATAGATATTTTTATTCCAGAGCATATTCTTGATTAACTTGACTATATAGCTTTCAGAACTAATATAAATATATATACCTATTCCACTATTCTTTTTTGGGGAAAGCCACTTCCCGATAATCCGACCAATATTTTTTTACCATCATTTTTATTTCTTGTTAAAAATAATAAAATAAAATCTCTGTATTTTGCAGGTGGGAAACCCATAGATTATGAAGATCACTTGCCCTTGGTTCCTATCCATATTGTCACCCATGCATCTCAACTTCCTCCTGAGTTCTTGGAGCCATCTCTTGAGAGGCAATTGGTGATTGGTTTTGACTGTGAGGGTGTTGACCTTTGTCGTAATGGAACTCTTTGCATCATGCAGGTAAATTACACTTCTATAATAACCAATTTACATTAGATGATGGAATAATACCCTGCATTTTGATGGATGCCCCTCTCATCAAGATTGCTTCTTCAATGTTAACATGCTACAAACTTAACTATTTCCCATATCCTAAGTGTCTATGTTTTACATGCATTTGAACAAATATAATAGTTGTGGAGAAGCATTTCATACACGTGCAAATATGTAGACCAGTTGAAAGATTGAAGCTAATCTAGAAGTTTAGGCATAAAATCGCTCTATGACAAACAAAGTCTATGTTACATGGACTTGGGAGATCCTACTAAGTCTATGTTAATTTAGAACATCAAATAAACAAAGTCCCTACCATCATGTTTTACTATATAATTTGGGATATCCTACTAAAGTTTATGTTACATGGACTTGTACGAGTATTGGGTGCGGGTGCGTATCTAAGCGTCAGATCTTCTTAAACCTAACTTAAAAGGATATTGGGATAAGCCAAACCAAGCCTAAAGTCCCATCAAATGGGGTGAAACAACTATAAATGTTTCTTTACTAGCAAATGTAACCGTATTCTTCTTCAAACATCATATAAAAGTAGAGGATTCAATTGCTTAAATTGGGTACACATCCTACACCCTTACCGTTGTCATATGTAGTAGACATGGGTACACTTGGGAAGTAGAAGAGTCCATGTAACACAGGCTAAAGTAGATTTCTTTTTTTGGATGGCAACCTTGGAGGATCTTGACTCCAAATAACTTGAGCAACAAAGGTTCCTTTTTGCCTAACCGGTTTTGTATGTGCAAACGAGTGGAGGAGTCGGTTGATCACTCGTTGATTCATGGCGAAGTAGCTAGAGAATTGTGGAGCTTACTGCTTTCTATGTTTAGTGTGAGTTGGGTGGTGCTACATTTTGTGCTTTAGCTCTATGAATGTTGGGCTCATGGGTGTCATGTGAAGATGGCAAAGAAGGATTGGAGGGTGGCTCCCATATGCTTAATGTGTAGGGCCTTCGGAGAGAAAAAATCAGAGGATTTTTGAGGATGTACAAATGGCTATACATCTAACTTTGCTTCAACCTTTTCATTTTTGGTTGAAGGGGTTTTGTGAGTCTTTCTTTTTGTTAGTGGATTTTATAGCAGAGTTGAATTTTGGAGAGGGTTTGTACTTTTTGTTTCCTTGTAATTATTTTCTTTTTGTTCCTAATGATGTACAGGGGTGACACCCCCTTGGTCCCATACTTGTATAAAAAAATAGTTTCTATGTATTATGATTAAGCTGATCCTCTGAATGGTGAATTGATAATGACTGGTTAAGCACAAGCAGATGTTTGTTGCAGGTCTTCAATATACTTTTTCTTTGTTATTCTTGTTACCCCTTTTGCATCTGCAGTATGCAAAATCAATTGCTAATGCCACAGCTTCAGGCATTAAGCAATATGGGGCAAGACACATATTTAGACCAATATGGATTGTTGTTATGACTTGTGAAAATTCAATTTAAAATCTCTAAATATTACTGTTTTTCTATTTCAAAAGAATATTTATGTTTTTTTTTTTTTTTTTTTTTTTTGGTGTACATCCAGGTTCTAATACCAGTTATGAAGCATGAGTTTTTAGTTTGTGTTGTTTTTGGAGCAATGCAACATACAGCTGTTATGGTTTTGGGCTCTTTAGATGTTGCATTTCATGGATTTCATTGAGACATGCTTGTATTGTTGATAAAGTATATCATGAAAGATTGCTTTGTCAGTTGATATAAGGCTTTTGTCTTTGACAGCTCGCCTTTCCAGATGCTATATATTTGGTTGATGCTATACAGGGTGGAGAGACACTTATGAAAGCCTGCAAACCTGCACTTGAGTCTAGTTACATCACCAAAGTTATTCACGATTGCAAACGAGATAGTGAGGTCTCTGTGAATGACTTTCTTTGCTCATGCGTGTTTTTCTTTTCTTTATATATATATATATAAACATATATTTGACATCGTTGAACCTATTTTATTTAGCAGGCATTGTATTATCAATTTGGCATCAAGTTGAACAATGTTGTGGATACCCAGGTCAATCCTCATTCTCAAAGATTATTGGATGGGACTGCTGTTTTTCTTTCTTTCTATTTTCCCACCCCCTTTTTCGTTGTATTTACATTTTGCTTCAGTCGATCATAGTTTTATGCATTACTCAGACATATCACTGCTATGAAAAGGAGATTTTTTAGGCTTCCGGCTTCTTGTGGAAAAGACATCATGTAATCTTTGATTTTTTTATGCTTTATTCACTACTAGACTTGCCAAAGTTAACAGTGAACTTATTTGACTTGTAAAAAAAAAAAAAAAAAATCTGCTTTCCTTTTGGGTTCAATTGTAAGGTACACGCCCGGCTTCACATTTGTAGAAAAATGATGTGGCACTTTCATGGTTTTACAATTCAATTACCTTGTTGGTCCAATAATGCTTATTATTGGCCTAATGAGTTATATGCTGTGTGCAAAACTCTTTCTGAATTGGAATATGATGAGTGCAGTCAGAAACCCTTTTTGCTACCAGTAGGAGTCCAGCAGCTGTTGGATCCAGAGGTCATAAAACAAACCCCACCCCTCCGCGAATAGGTTCATGATTTGATGGCCTCAGAAGCCCCTTGACGTTTAGGGCCAGCCTATAGTTGGCTGGTTTTATTATGAAACTGTTTCAGTTGTTTATTTATTTTATTATGAAACTGTTTCTCCTTTCATTTAACATTTCTGTGCTTTTGTTTCTTTATTCATTCTTTATTCAAGTATGCTTTTCATAATTAGACTGATATAAGTTTGAGGTCTTGTATCTTGAAGTGACTGATATTCACTCCTTGAAGCAGTTTGGGACTGACAAACACAATGGGTTTATTATCTAGCGTGTTAATATTGTATTATCATTTCATTGTAGATTGCTTATTCTATGATAGAGGAGCAAGAAGGACGGGCAAGATTGTCAGATGACTACATATCATTTGTTGGCCTTCTTGGAGATCCACGTTATTGTGGTATTTAATCTGCCGTGGTACCTTTTCTTTTCTACTATTTGTTTTCATTTCTTGTCTGTTTTCTGGTTCTGGAACTGCTGCTTGAGGTTTAAGTATGTGGAATGCTTGTCATAAATGCTTGCTAAAAATCTCTAAAGATTAATTTCTTGAATGGTTCTAGCTATTAATTTTTCTGTTACTCTAGAATTGTGCTTATGTTGTTTGTTTATGCTTACACAACAATGTTGGTCTGATATTCTATTGCTATAAGCATATGCTCTGTACTGCCCAAAGTATTTGATGTAAAGAATTGGTAACTTGCATGAGGTTTATGATTAGATAACCTCAATAAACGTGGGTATGGAATGTGTGCTTGCCCTCATAATCAGTTTTCTAAACACAGTGTTTTCTTAGTAATGCCTGTACATTTCTTTGCGTAGGAATGCTGAAGTTCTATGTAACATGAAAGAAATGTTAAGAAACATAATCAAATCAACAAATATGAGGAAGTTGGATAAAATACATCAGCATTACCATGGATTTTTCATCCCTAGGGTAGGCTCAAGAAGTACACAAGGAAACAATTTTAAAATCCAACATGTTTGGTATCGTTTTTGCTTTCATTTTTGTATTTCAGTAACAAAAACAATGAAAAGTTCAAAAATACCCATTGTTTTCATTTTTGTGTAAACAGTTTTTGAATATTTGAAATCAACTTTTTGGTGTTTCGTAAAACACAAAACAATGCAATATTTTGTTTAGTCTAAGAATACCCAGAATACACAAATGAAGAGAAACACTCTGCAATTTTATCACCACCATAATCGCCTAGACTGGAAGTAAGGCCATGAACCCTCGTTTAAGATCATTGGAGGACTTGTGGCTTGAAGGCTAAAGGAGCGATCATCAAGGTTATTTGGTTCACCCCCTCAGGTGGTTCCACCTTGACCGGTCTTAGGGAGCAACAGGCTTCGACCAAGACATGTGACTCTGTGAAGAATGTATCATACCTACTTTGTAGTTTTGCAGTGCATTCCTCAAGGTTTACCAGGCTTATTAACTGTAGCCCCATGATACAACCTCGAGTTCTGCCATGGTCACAGTATGTAGGTGAGAAACCACCCTTTCGATTGTTGAACCAAGGGGGGCTTAGCCAGGTGTACATGGCCAAGCAACACACGTAGTTCGGTTCCCCCATATAAAGGGCCTTCTCCATGTATGAAGATAACAAGACAATCACCTTACTCTCCTCCAAGCAAGTAGCATAGACATGGACACGCGACACGGTATAGACATGCTGACATGACGATTTTCAAAAAATGCAAGGCACAATATGCCTAAGACACATTCAAAAAAATTGTTCTTATATATTTATTATATGTCAAATATAAGAATATTTTATTCAAAGATAATAAAAAAAGTAATATAACACTAATTAAATTAAAAACCATAGGCTGTGTTTGGTAAGACTTTTCAAAACTAATTCTACTCTTACATTCTAATCTTATGTTTGGTAAGAGTTTTTAAATCATGATTCCAAATCAATTTCAAAACACATTTAGAAAACATATTTGGTAAACCAAACATTTTTTGAATTTTTGGTCTACCCAGTCGTCCGCCCAGACATCTTCTCGGATGTCTGGCCTGTCGTCCGGCCGATTGATCGGAACAGTACTTTTCTTTTCTTTTTTTTGCATTTGCCAATCACCACCTGTTATTTGGAGAAGAAAAAAAAATTATATTTGTTTTTGATATTTTTTAAATATAGAAATTATTTTTTTAGACCAAAATGACAAATTATTTTTTTTGAATTGAATTTTAAAAAGAGTTTGGTTATGAGTTTTGAATAGAATTTTCAATAGAGTTTTGAGTTGTGTGTTTGGTTATGAGTTATAAGTTTTTCAATTAAGTTTTGAAAACTCTTTTCAAAATTCATAACCAAACAAATTTTCTCTTTTCAAATCATAATTCCAAAACTTACAAACTCAAAATACAACTCTATTCTCAAATCATAATTCAAAAATTCTACCAAACACTACCATATATTCTATAACTCAAATATCAAGATATTATTCATGTTACAATTGTATTGTAAAGAATGTAAAACAATTGTAGAATATTCAAATACACAATTACGTGTTTATCTTATAAATGTTTCAAAATATATTTAGAGTGCACAATTTGCATTTGTAAAACGTTGTCACTATGAAGAGATTTTTTACATAGGTTTTGTTCGAAGGGTTCAAGAAGTCAAAGTGTCCAAGAAGTGATTAATTTAGATTTTTAATCAAGACACGTTGAAGAAGTGTCGTGCATGCTTTTAGGAGTGTCTATAGAGTGTTGTGTCTGACATGGGTATTTGACATGGCACACCTCTTCCACAGAAGTGTTCATGCTCCACAAACCAGAAACTTCTTCACTGTCTCTCTCTCTCTCTCTCTCTCTCTCTCTCTCTCTCTCTCCCTCCCCTCGACTTCCTTTGCTGTCTTCTCCCCGAGCTTCGGAGGTCTTGTGACTACCGTCTTCCTAGAGGACCATCCTCCATCCATCTCACCATCCAACTACTCACAAAGAGCATATGCTAACTAGGGGTTTCCTTAAACCTATCCTTACAACCTACAATTTTATAAATAACCAATGAACCAAACAATGCATAGGAGTGTTGCTTCAATTGGACATTGAAAATAATGACTACCGGAGAATATTGCATTGTACCCTTTTCAGTTGATGTCATTTCTTTGGTCATATTATATATTAAATCACTATTTGGTTTGTAATCTAAAAGAAGAAAGAGCTCAGAAAGAGTAAAATGTAAAAGGAAAAGAAGATTAGTGAAGGTTTGATAATTTTCATTAGTTTGGTTGTGAAAAGTGGGGAAAGTAGGGCAGCGGAAAGGATAAGCCTGACAACATCCCCTTTTAAATTTTTTTTTAAATTATTAAATCCCCTTCTAAATGTGTTTGTGCGTCATGGCGTGTGCTTTAATGTTGTACTTTTCCCTAAATCACCTCATTTTTTAGGTGATAGTCTTGGTGGTGTGTTGAGGTTTTTTTTCTTTTTTCATTTAAGCCCTCAACTTTTTCTTCTCTCATTTTTGAATGAACTAGACCATGGAAAATAAGAGATCTGCATGAATTTCTCGTTTCTTTTTCCCTTTCAAGAAGCTAGGTAGTTTTGTAAAGGAGTGCCCTACTAGTTTCAGTGCAGATTTGGTCAATTAATGTAGGGTAGTGGAGCATTCCATTTGGTTGCTCAATATAGCCTTCTGCTTGCCTTGTCACTGGTTAATTTCAATTAGCAATTGTGTTAGACAGACGTCCTGAACGTCGTCGTGCAATTTATACGTGAAGTATCTTCTCTTGGATTTGAATACGTGGCAAATTATCGTTGCCATGATGAATTCTTGTGTGCGTGTTTCAAGCATGCTGTGTTTCTTACTGGGCATGGTCCGGGAAGCACTGTGTTTTGACTCTACATCAAATTTAAATTATCATGTTGATGTGGGGTTTCACCTTGAGGATTTGAATGTAGGTATATCTTATGTCGAGAAGCAAGAAGTTCGCGTCCTTCTGAGGCAGGTTGGTTTTCATGGCTTTATTATTTTGAAACTGGCATTAGTTATGATAATTCAGACTTGGATGGTTTTAAATTCTGTTAATCCTCTATTCTGTGTTTTGGTCTGTAGCTAACATGTAGTTATATCACCATGTAACAAGTGCCTAAACCAAACCAAACTAAACTAAGCCCTGTGTATTCTAATCACGGCTATCGGCTACTTGAATTATTTTCTATCATTTTGCCATGTCAAGGGCTATATGTTCAATTAAATTAAATATATATACATATCACTCTTTATTACTGTTGTATCTGCAGGACACACAGAGACACAAGAAATGATAATTTTAAAAAAAAATCATGACACAGATACAATGGGGATACATCAAAAATATATTATTTTACATCGATGTACAACCAAAAAAATAAAAATAAAAATAACTAATTCAACATAAATAAATAAATAAACACTGAACTATAATTTAAACATCATTCAACATACAAAATACTATTTTGTGAATTATAAACCATTATATCACAAATGTCAAAAGCATTTAATTTAACAATGAATAGGTCATCCATAAAAAATAATCACAAGTCAAAAATGTTCTAGGACGTAGGGCATGTCTGTGATGTGTCCATACTCCCCCAACGTGTCCACATATACAGCGAGTAAAGAAAAAAAAATAGACATGCGATGTGGCATGTTTGACACGTGTCCCGGCGTGTCAGTGTCCAACACATGTAGGACATGCCCACAACAACTAGTCTGAAGTGTTCATGCTTCATAGTTTAATTACGTATTCCTAGTCTTACCGTACATCTATTTAGGTATCCTCATCTTAGCTACACTCATCACCCACATAGGAAGTGCCTATTAGTTGGAAATATGAAAATGTGCCCTCCCTCCCAAGGGCATACTCTTGTTACGTGTCTCATGTAATAAGCACCCATGTTACTTTTTTTTCCTGTGAAAACTTGCGGAGTTTCTTTCAATCATATTGAAATTTAGAAGTCTTAAGGTGTGTGTTCTAAATGTCCAGTCAGATGTATCATTTCTTCAATATCTTTTCACACTATATGGCTACTCGCTGACAGCCTAGGGATTATAATTAGTAGCAAATGTTGATGTTGCAAGTACTTTTGTATGAATAATATGTAAGATTCTAGGAACCTTCCTCGATGAAATTCTGTGTTTAATTCATAGATGTTAGGATTTCTAGACATCCTAACAAAATGACCAATTCCAAATGTGTTACTTTTCGAAAAGAACAAAAAATTTCTGTAGCAACTGTACCCCCTAAATTTGAAGATTAGCAACATAACAAGAAAATTTCCTTTTTTTTTTTTTTTTCTTTTTTTCTTGGGCATGTTTGGTTTGTTTGTGCCTATAAATGGCATGCAACAACCATGTGTGCTGACAATTTCATTAGTTTGCAGTATACGAATTACAAGTAGACCTAACTAATGTCTTGATAATTAGTTTGCAGTATACGAATTACATAACCATTGACATTTGCAGGACCCTAAGTTTTGGACATACAGACCATTATCTGAACAGATGGTCCGTGCAGCTGCAGATGATGTTCGTTTTCTTCTCGCTATATACCATAAGATGATGGAGAAATTGAATCAACGATCATTATGGTATCTTGCAGTTCGTGGTGCATTGTATTGTCGATGCTTCTGCGTCAGTGATGATGCTTATGCAGATTGGCCATCTCTGCCTACTGTTCCAGGTAAAATGTTACAAGCTTAAACTTACAAAGTTACTTTGTCTAGGTTCACTTGCTGAGAGTGTAGTTGGTATGAAGCATTTGAGGCTCACAATTATACTTTTTAGTTATATAGTGTTAGAATGTTGTCATTCTCGTAAAACTGTCTTGTCCGCTTTGAATATGCCAATTGAGGAAAGATTATGCATTCATTATTCTGCTGTTACATGGTCTTGTCTACCCCAAAAGCTAGCTATTGAGGCACACTTTTATAGCACATTACTTTTGTACCCAAGCGATGTGAGACTTCGCTGCATACCCTTCCTCATGTGCGGCATGCTCACTAGGCAACACCTGCCACAGGTAGGCCAGGGACATGCACCCTATCCCATTCCCGAGTCATCCGGCTCTGATGCCATGTTACATATTCGTGGGTAGAACTTAACCTCAAAAGCTAGCTATTGAGGTGAAGGTACCATCACAGTTATACACTACACATTACTTTTGGGACTTCATTTCACACCTGCCACCTCCAAGTTTTGGTACATGAATTGATCATCCAAGTGACAGCAGTTTGTTTGCTAGAGTGTCAGTAATATTGAGACGTCAAAACCATGTATATTTTGGATGATACCTGGAACCAACTCTTTATTTTGTAATGGCCAAAGAATTTATCCACATATATTTTGTTTATTTTAGGGTAAATTATAAAAATGATCCCTGTAGTTTACATGATGTGTCGATTTGGTCCCTGTCGTTTTAATTTGTTCCATTTTGTCCCTTAATTTAACGGATTGTCATATTAGTCCGATAAATAACGGCCATTAGGTTTGATAGATGGAAACTCAAACGATGTGTCAATTTGGTCCTCATCAAAATTGAGCAAATTAAAACAATAGGGACCAAATTGACACATCGTGTAAACTACAAGAACAAAATTGACACATCGTTTGAGCACGTGACAACTTTCCATCCACCAAACCTAACGGCCATTATTTATTGGTTCAATATGACACAATCTGTTAAATTAAAGAGCAAAATCGAGCAAATTAAAACAATAAGGACTAAATTGACACATCGTGTAAACTACAGGGACCATTTGCATAATTTACCCTTATTTTTATCTCCACAGAGAAGTGTTCATCACATCCAATGTGAGCGAGTGGCATTACTTAATATCCAAATTTATGTAGAAAGAAGGAATAGAGAATATTTTCTGTTTCACTGCAGAAATGTTCTGCAAGTTGAGGTCCAACATTAGTAAAAGTTCTTTACACACTGAATTCTGATTCAGTCAAGAGTTATTGCTGCAGATAATCTTATCATGGAGGGTATTGCTCCTGAGGAAGAAATCCTATCGGTTTTGGATGTTCCCCCTGGAAAAATGGGACTTGTTATCGGAAGAAGAGGAGCTTCTATCTTGGCGATAAAGAAGTCTTGCAAGTATTGTCTCTCTCTCAACATATACATATAGATACACATGTATATATTACATATATATATGAATTGTCTTATTTGCAGTGCTGAGATATTCATTGGAGGCAACAAGGGTCCAGCTGACAAGGTCAGTCTTTCAAATGTCCACAATTTTAGCATATATAGCACAGTTCTTTGACATGTTTTACTGAGATATTGGAACCCAACTCCTTGGACGTAGTTAACTTGAGTCGTAAAATTTGCCATCACGAATATTTGACTTAAAAATGTGATGCTTCATGAAGCACCGAATGACTCCACCTTGATTATGATTGAATTCTTTAGATTTTCATTAGAAGGAGGACATAATCTCAGGTTTTCCATCGAGGGCATGGAATCTGTTTTTCTTGTTTATAAGGCATGTTAACTTGTTTGAAAATATGGTAAGCATTATTAATCATTCTTCCATATTTGAAACTTCTAGCAATATCTTTTATAATTTCAACATATCTTGAATTCCTAGTTGTTGTTACCACTTGCTTCCAACTTATTCTTTATTTTCCTGATTTATTCTCGAATTCTAAAATCATTCCCGATGATGAATAATTTTATTTTTATTTTTTTGAACCCGTTGTTTTTCTTTCATTTATGTTGTTGCCACTGCATATTACATCCTGCTGGTGGTTTCATTTTGGCGACAAGAAATGTAAAAGTAGGTTTAGATTTCCACTTTTTGACCCAATGGAACCAAGGCCGACTTGGGATGGAAATAAATTTATTTAAAATTTATAAACTGACACAAAAATTTGGAAGTAACACAAAATTCTGGACCGGCTAGCATTGTCATCTTATTGTGGTCATGTGGCAGATCAGTCAAATGATTATTATGTAGTAATTTCAGCAGAGTTCATGTAAAGTTGGACCAAATAATCAAAAATGAAATGAACATTTTTGATTGCCTGAAAACTGTAATTTGAATTCCAATCCCTGAGGAAAACTGCTTCTTTAAGTAGCAAAAACAACTGTCATCACCATCAGCCTTGTATTGGGCCAATTAATTCAGTTGCTGTTTTTTTATTCAGATTTTCTAATGCAATGTTATGATGTATTTTCTACACCCAAATACTGAAAGTGAAAACAGATTCACCACTTGTCGTCCATGAAAGTTCCTAAACAGTGTGGTTTGCATGCAGGTATTTATCATAGGACCAGTGAAGCAGGTCCGGAAAGCAGAAGCAATGTTGAGAGGGAGAATGCTGGAAATGTATTGAGAACTGTATTCTGTATTACTTTCTCTTCAACCTGGACTCTATAACAATAACAATAATAACTATAATAGTAATAATAAAATAAAGAATGTCTAAGGTTCCAAATCAGGTTTGGTGTTACAGATTTCCAGTCCTCTGTTACATTAGCTACATGTCAGTAATGTACATATATATATATATTGTCGATTGGTTGAAGCAGGCAATGCTGCTGTTTATCTTGTTTACCGCCTACTTCTGTATTGCTTGGCCAGCAGTCGTTTCGACTTGGCTTAAAAGCAGGTTTTTTGGCACAGAAAATCACATTTGTAGTTGGCTCCCCTAAATGAATTGAGGTGCAACAGTAAACTGAAAATCTAGAGATAAAGCAATGTTTCAGTGCGGGTTGGTTGTAGAGCAGTCCCAAATTGAGGCAAATTCTGAATCGCCCCAAAATTAGCTAGGCTAATTTTTCTATTCTGATCAAATAATTCCATACTAAACGAGTTGAAAATATTGAGGTTGACGGTATCATGTACTTAGATATTACACCATGGGATTGTTTAAATTTGAAGAGTTGTGCAGACAAAAGTCCTTGAATCAAATTCACAACACCATATAAAATCGAGTATGGTCTTTTTCTCTTCTTTCCTCTTTTTTCTTTTTTCAAAAATTCATGATAACAGTGAACATGGCTTATCAAATTTTGCCTCCTGAATATTGTCATCCAAAATTAAACAAACTACAATAAACAGAGAAAAAAGTAATTATGACACCAGTGAGTGAGTACATATTGCGAAAGGTGGGCTGCCAAAATTGAATAATAAGTTCAGCAATATAAAATATAAACTAAACAAAATTAAAAAAAAAATAGAAAGAAATATGTAACGAAAGAAGAGCATCCATTTTCCACCCATGAAAGGGTGGAAATTTAATATAGTTTCACAACATCTCACATTGTCTTTTAGACATACACTAACAATAGTGCGAAGTACACAAGACCCCCACAAAAGCGGAAATTGAAAAACACAACATGTAATCAATCTAAACCCCAATTCTGAAGAACAATAATGTTAACAAGAAGTCTTTACCGTTGGGGCCAAGCCACCCTTTCTTCGGACATGCTGTAACAATTTCCAAAATGTTGCCATCCACACTACCACATTATCATATCACCATATTGTTTCTTATGTTCACACTTCATATTGATACACCAATATACTCCGTGGCTTCAAATGTTTTGCCAAAACACTCAACACCATTTGAAAATTGATCAAGAAATAGGAAATTTTACTAGCAAGATTATTTTTTAAACCCACCAAACTGATATTGTTGGCTGCCAAGGCTTGAGAACATATCATCTGTGCCGGTTCCAGTCGATGAAGTAAACCCGGATCTACCAAGACCCGACCCTGTACCCATGGCTCTCCCCATGTAAAATGAAGTTGCAGGTCCCTTCTCCCTTTCATCTGGTACATCACTCAGCCCACCCACGATGCCAATGTCTACTAGAGATACCTTCTTGGCTGGAAGTATGATTTATATTACAAGAATCAAAACAACATAAATAAATCACCTCAATGAACTGAGGGAAGTAGTGTTTTTTCATACTAAGGAACCATTTTAAGAGAAAAGAAGAGACTGCAAAGAAAGGTCATACTCTGTGCTGAGGCAACAACATGGCTGAGAATATATAACCATGTTTGTCACATCCAGAGAAAGCATCAGCCAGTTGAACCAACTTGGAAAACACAAAATTTTAGAGGTATATGCCATATCTTATGTGTGTATAACCTAAAACAAGGAATTTCTAACTTCATAGCTCTTGAGAACTTCTAAGTAACAAACTTTTGGTATTAGCTTCTACTCTTAACAATTAAATGTCAACGATGATAACTAACCCTAGAAGTCTTAAAATGTGCCTTTAGAGACCTTTCTCAAAAAAAAAAAAAAAAAAAAAAAAAGAAAAAGAAAAAAAAAAAGGGATCCATTCGGCCGCAATTGACCTGACCCTCAGACTTGGTGCAGCTAGTACTTGCTGAGAAAATGATAACCTGTGTGGCAGCTTATGTCAAAGAAATCAAAACACTTCCAAAGAAAGACAAAAATTTTGTAAGGTTTTTTGGCTTGAGGGTTGATACTTTATTTTTGTTCGTCAAGTGAAGCACTTAGTCTAATTTGAGACTCATGAAGACCAAAACCATTTAATCACTGTGAATTTGAATGACATGCAAACAGATCTGCAGAAAGGGAAACTAATTTAGTTTGTGAAAGTCAACTTACGAGCAGATATATTAAGATCAATCAATCCACGGGTCAGAGAATCTGCCCATATTCCAGATTTCACTTGGAAAGTATCCTTCTTGGGCGCAGGCTTAGACTCAGCAGAAGACTTTCCATTCAAGTTAATATCACTGCCATCGAGATTTTTTGTGGCCTCTGTCGATACTGAATCAGTATTAGAAGTGAATACATCAAAAAGATCAGATCCATCAAAATTGTTCAGCGGAACTGCAGCAAAGGGATCAACTGCATTAGTATTCATTGGGTCAGATTTGGAAGAATTTTTGGCTGGTTGCACAATTGGATCAGCAGCAGCAAAAAAGTCTATCGATGAAGAAACTGCAGAAGATGCAGCAGGTTGGGAAGCAAACAGATCAACTGTGGTCTGCACACATGGTAAAAATATAATTAATAAGTAATAACAAATTGACTTTAGCACAAGATGAAGAATTAACTAAACCCTGTATCCCTTAAAAGAATGACTAATTGCCACTAGACTTCAGTAGGACAAACCAAAATACAACTTTCAATTTCTCAAGCTGATGTTCTTCCTAATTTTTATCCTAGAAATAGCCATGTCATGTAGTTAAAACATCAGTCATTTTAATACCAAACTTTCATACATATAAATGGGTTCATTCCTCCCAACTTTCCCAGCAAAATATTAACCAAACCAAACCAAACCAGGCCTTAACTCCCATCAAATGGGATCAGCTACAAAATATATATATTAATTCATCCAAAGAAAATATTATTGTACAAAAAAAATAGAGAGAGAGATTAGCAAAACATCAAATACGTGGGCACAACCAAAAAACAGTAGAAGAAGATGTGGTTATTGCTACTTAATTCATCCAAACAATGCAACAGGTAGAAGATTATATTCTGGAAAAAATTTCAGGTTACTTTCAAACAATTGAAAAATCTCAGAAACGTGAATATTTTCCTCAAAATATTTTCCCAGAAAAGAAATCGATTAGGAATTTACTTATAGAGGCAAATGTTCAGTGTGGAGCAAATACAGAGTCAATGATATACAAGAGCTACATCAACATATTTAACTTAAGTTTAAGAATTTAAATGAAAATATATTTGACCTGAGTCTCAGAACTTCCCACTGCTTCTTTATGGGGCGGAGCTGATACAAAAGTTGCATCGGCAAACAGATCAGCTTCCGACAGATTGCTATTCTCAGGAGACACTTCACTGGGGACAGATGTTGGTGCATCCATGAGGTCACCAACCAAACTTTGTCCAAACAGATCCACTTGGTTAGAGTTCCCAGCAGCGGATTCTATCAAACAGCAAAGATATAAATGCAAGTGTTACACAACACTTGTTCATCAATCACCACATTGTAGCATATACCGGTTTGTGCATTTTGAATATTCTACACTTGGGGTTCAATCACTAGGATTCACCTAATGTTGGCCCCAAGTTACCACTAGACCAATAAAGTAGTTTTCTTTCATGCTATTTTTATTTTTTTAAGTTGAAATTATTGCAAACAGATTTCATGGATTTAGGAACTCGCTGGGCAAACAACATCTGCATATAAGGATTTGTTCAGTTTATTCCCAAAGGCCTGTAATACAGCTAGCTTTGGTTTCTTTTTAGCAAAACTTCCCTTCATTGCTAATCAGTGAAGTTTCAAAATCGACATACGAAGTCAGCGTTTTAAATAGAGACAAATGTTTATATGCAGCTCTTTGATTAACAAGTCTTCACATGCATTAGAGTTGAGGTGCAAAGAGGATTCTCCACCGGAGTCTGGGCAATCAATTAGATTTTGCAAGCATTTAATAATATGCCATTAGTTTCAACTAGAAGAGAACAAACTAGGGCATTAAATCATATAATAATATCATTTGTTTTGAATTATTCTTTTTTAAATAAAAAAGTTGTCCACTTCAATTAACTGTCTCCCACTTTCTCCCTCTAACCAAATCCCACATTTTCTTCACCCTAATCCCACCCTTTCAAACTGCACAAAAAGAGGAATCTTTAAATTCAAATTTTTTTGATTTTTTATTCTTATTTTACCTCTTGTGAAAATGTAATTGTAAAATAGCGATGTTTACAAGTTGTATGACAAGAAATTGTTTTTATTTCGGAAGAGAATTATGACAAAACTCTAAAAGGGGGTTCATCTTACCAGGTTTTGGCTTTAATTGTAATTCCAGATATTTGGATTTTAATTGAAAGAGTGATGACAGCATCAAGTCAATACATTGCAGTGGAGTGTCACTATATGCAGTTTTGCCATAGGAAATGCCTGAGGTGCCTAGTAGCAATTGAAAACCCAACTTTATCTTTCTTCCCTCACCCTCAAAGGGTTGAGATAAGATCTAATTTGAGTTCACTGATCCAAATACCTTTTTGCAACGCAGCCATGAGACCCTGGGTTCGGTCCAAGCTTGCCCAAAACCAACCCTTCTCTAAGCCACATAAAGAGAACAATATTTACTGATCCTATTCAAGAATACTTACTGGTAGTGGAAGTTCCCCGAGGATCAAAATCATCAAATTCTTCCTCATAATTATTTGAATGCGCACTTGAGCTCTGTGTAGGAACTGAAGCATACTTATCAGAGTCATTAGTTGTTGTTGGCCTCAATGGACCAGATGCTGAAGTATCTTGACCCTTGCTGTGGAACAAACATTATCAACATTAGCAGTAAATAAAGCTGTTCAAGAAGGCATATTTGTTTCTGCCTTCAAAATTGACAATTAACCACCAATAAAACTACTAAATTTCATTAACACAGGTTTGCCTAGTCTGAATAGATAATATCAAAGTAGAAGACCATCTCCAAGTTCAATTACAGATTTACGTTGCATGCAAGCGCAGACTTTAGTAAACCCAGGGCAGACAGAATGGACACATAGAACACCTATGAAAGCAATTCCCATAGGTTTTGTCGTTTTTCCTCATCAATGAACATCAACCCACTTATCCCAATCAAAGGAAAAATATAGCATCACTTGTTCTTCAGTAGTCATGATAAGATTAAAAAATGACCAAGAATCAAGACTCCAAACAAAAGAAGCAATAACATAAATCTCTTCCCTGAATGATATATGCATATAGATAATAGCAAAAGGTACAACACATCAAGCAACACAACAGATGCGAAGCTTGCAGCCGCTAGATAACTTAGACAACTTTTCCCCCACTTAAAGATAACGTGGTTCTATTTTATACTGGACACAATAAATGTTTTTCTCTGATATTTTTAAGATATTCAGGATATCATCCTTTTATTAGGGAAGGGCAAACCAGCGTCATACCCCTGACCATTAAACAGGTTGGAGTTTTTTAAAACTCAACCTGCCACCACTCATGCGAAAAGCAAGGTAATATGCTTTATACACAAAATATGATCTCTTTACAAACTAACACAAGTAATTAAATTGAACATATGAACCTGCCATAGCGTGTAGACCCCTTCTTCGAGGTGTTTCCTTGATTCTCGCTGGTAACCCCTCGACGTGACTTGGTAGAAGTACCACTGTCAAACTTCTCTTCCCCAAATCGATCACTGTCCTTATAACTATCCTTGAACATATCACTGTCTTTTGTACCACTAAAACCTCCATACCGCTCGCTACTCTGAAAGCTGTTGCTACCAGATGTGGCTGAACCTGATTTGTATGTTATTCCAGACGATGAAAGTCCAAAATACCTAGCAACAATTGCAAGTGAATAAACCCACAACAAAATTAAGAGATGCTTAGGTAAATCTATATAGAGTGATTCGTGAAGCATACTTACTTATCACGATTTGCAGCAGCTTTGTTTCTAACTTCTTGTATCTTGTCTTTATTATTCAAAAGAGCCACAATGTTTTCAGCCTTCTTCCTCACATTAACTCCCATATCCTTCCCATTTGGCTCAACATACTCAAAACTCACTAGTGACTTCACCAGTTGGAGAAAGAAACAGATTGGTAATCAAAAAGTAAGAGAAAATCCTAACCTCATTCAATCGCTATGGTAAATTGGATGGGAAGATATAGCAGAACAAAAAAAAACATATACCGAGATTTGAAAAGTGTGTTCAATTATGTCATCAACTGCACGTTCAGATCCATTGCCCACCAAATACTCTATAACAGCCAATGCCTGGTACAGAAATGATTTTAGAAATTTGATGCATAGAACAAGAAACTATACCTGCCAATAAAGTTAGGAAGCGATGGAAGGTTGTTTTTGAATTATCAGACCATAAAGGATAAATAATATGAAAATAGTATAAGTACTACCTTGTACACGTATCGCCAATTCTTGCCAGTTTCACTTAATCTTGTCCAGAGAACATTCATCACCATCTGACATTCAGAGCTGAAAGATATCTCAAAAGATCAGCCATGTGAAAAAAATGTATATTCTTTTTCTTCAACAAAATGATGCTGGTGAGAGGAATAAGAATGCCCAATTAATTAAATAAATACGAAAAATTGGACATACAATTTTTTCGTGTTCTGTGCTATCTCTGCCAATGCTGAACCATGAGGACCCCAGGGTTCATCATCCGTTGCATCCAACACCTGAATTAATGTTAAAGAGTTATAGAAACAGCCGTATCACAAATGAATTTTCTTGAAAAATAGATGATCAACATATAATATTTGTATTATCCACAATACAAATCAAAGTTTTTATTATAATTTTGTACCACAGAGCCTAATCCCAAAAACCGAGAACAATTCATCATATCCTATCTATTAATTCTTGACCACATATTTATATGGAAGAAAAAGGCTTATAATGATCCAACCAGACTGCAATGATGAAGAACGAAGCTGTGATACTTGAGTGGGCAAGGGAGATATTCATATACAATACTCAGAAGCAAAGACTAAGAGCCAACATGGTGGGGGGACGGTTAAACCAACAGCCATGTAAACTGAGCTTTGCACTTAGCACAGATATACAGTAGACAGTTAATCATATAAAGCTTGTATAGCACCATGCATGCCACACAAAAAAAAAAAAAAAAAAAAAAAAAACTGGTTTTTTTTGACACACATAGTTTCACTCTCCTAGTTCCGTTTTGACACTTCAGTTGCCATATGTCGAGTGTTAGCTATGGCTGCAAGCATTCAAATTTCAAACACGATAATGGCAACAAAAGTGGGTCTAAATATCAATATCCAGCAATACTTTATCCAGTTTGGTAGTAGAAATTATCTTAGAAGCAACAAAACCATGGTGTCAAGATAGATAATGTAAGGATTGAAATTTCTCCATTTGGGTATGCTTCAATTACTTCAGAATTGGAATTCTGTGGAAATTTAAACAGGAAGGCAGAAATCTCAAAGACTTAGCATAAGCGACTTTTGGTGGAATATTTGCTACTTTGTTAAGCAATCTTCGGCACAAACACGAAGTTATACATTCCCCCCCTCCCTCTTGTTGAAGCTCAGGTATTTTCCCTTTCATCTCTTCCTTTTTCTTTACCAGCGCCTCAGGTCTGGAAATGACAGTTACCTGATAACTGACCTCACGCAATGCCTCTTTACTCTATGCTTTTCAAATTCAAATATAAAAAGAAAAAAGAAAAATATATAGAAACTACCTTATATGAACTATGGCATGGTACCTCTAGTTCTGACAGGATATATGTTTCAACCTTCTACGTTTCTAAATTGTTAGGGCCAAAATCATTACAGAAATATATACATGTATGCTTCAATCATTTAACTAATGAAAGGAGAGGCCGTGAACATAAAGAGAAACTTGTTGAAGTTCAATGTCATTCAACTAAACCTCATGGAACTTCAATGTGAACATAGTGGAAAACCTCACAAATGACCTACACAAAGACCACAGTAGTTTGAAAAAACCTTGGAAGGTTTGAGGTTGCAATAAATATGCGTTCTTTGTACAGATTACTAGTTCTCATCGTTTAAAATTCTTTTCATACTTTCTTTTTAGAAAGCATCCACCAAAAAGCAATCAAATTATACAACTACACCTTTGAAGCAAGTATGAGAGCAAGCATTTCAGAATAATATAATCATTTCCTTATTTCCAACTAGCAACCAACCACAAATAAACCATTTCAAAGGGACCTTGTTTCTAGAATATCCTTCAATGGGTTTAACATTTTGATGGATATATTGTAGAGACTGTAAAAAAAGAAGATCATTAAGATACAATTTTGGGTGTCATCAAATATGAACACTCCATGCAGACATGATTCAGATAAGAGAGTTGGCTGCTGATAATACATCTTGCTCAGCCTGTCCCCAAGTTCAAATGATAATAAAGAGAATATAAACCCTACAAGGATCATTGCCATAACACCAGATTAGTTCAACATTTCTCCTATCTGCTCCTACAACACTTCCTTCAGTCTCTAGCATTTCTCCTATCTCCTCCCACAATACTTCCTTCAGTCTCTAACAATTCTCCTATATCCTCCCACAACACTTCCTTTAGTCTCAAAAGGGATTCTTACTTCCCAAAGAGATTCTCCTACATCTATATAAAAAGGTTAGTTTATCAGGTATACGCAAGAAAAGGACCTCAAATAGTTGATTAATCACCAGAGACGGCTTAGGACACAGTTCATTATCTAATGAATCTTTTCATTCTAATACTATATCTAACAATTATCAATATTTATTAATTCTCTTCCTATCCAACAGAAGGCTATTGGATCAAATGTCAAAGAAATAGACAACTATGACTCACAAAAGTACGAGCCAACATAAGTGGAAATTTATACATTCGGCTTACAAGGCAGAATCATGATACCAAGTTTGCAATAGAATTCTCATCATTTAAATACAAAAGAATTTGTGCATTGTATGATCATTTCCTTATACCATCTCTTTTAAACAAATATTCACTAATGTTTAACCTATTATTCACAATTCCCACAAGCATTATAGATATTCACTGCAAAATTTATTTATTTATTTATTTTGATAAATAAGCAAACTTTATAAAGAGAGCATCAAGACGATGCAAAGAATACAAGAAATCCCAAGCAGGTAGAAGCAACCAACCAAACTGCTGAACACATCAAGGCAAAGAAACAAAACAAAACTACTATGGAAGCAAGTCCTCTACAAAATCAGCAAAAGACAAAACATCCGGATCCACTGCCAATAAAATCCAACTATGCAACACTATGAACATCCGGATTCACTGCAAAATATAACTAACACATTATTAGTTTTGTCCCATAATTCTTTTATGAACATGCATCCATTTATTGAGGGAGGTTCATCAGGTACTCCCTAATTGTTTAAATGATCAACGAGTAGCCTTAGAATCAAATAAAATATCACCTGAGTGGAATCAAATTAGGTAGCATTAGCAACATATTTTGTGGTTAGTAAATCTGAACTAGGACCAATCCATCAGCTACGCATGGTCATCAAAATACAAAAACTCTATAAGATTTAAGGACCAATCCAATAGCTACGCATGGTCATCAAAATACAAAAACTCTATAAGATTTAAGTTGCATATAAACTCATATCCCACTATATAGACGTGCAATGCGCATTACCTGAGCATGTCAACCTATATCCCACATTAAACCCAGATAATTTCCTACATTTTGCTTTACAAAAATGCATCCATTGATCAAGGGAGGTTCTTCGGGTACTTCTTAATTGTTGAAAACAATGAGTGGGTATTGCGTGAGTGGAATCAAATTAGGTAACATTAGCAACATATGTTGGGTTAGTAAATCTGAACTGGAATCAGTCCATCAGTTACACATGATCATCAAAACACAAAAACTCCACAAGATTCAAGTTGCATACAAACCCTAACTAGATAATTTCCCAAATTGAAGCATAGACAAGGTGAAAATTAAAGTGATAGTGAAATCTTTTACCTTCTGTTCGATCTCAGGAACCTTCAAGACTTTCAAATTCACCTCCCTCTTTCTGTAACCACAACATATAGACTTAGTGAAATCGAGAGGAAACAATAGTGAAAAGAGAGGGGAAGAAGATTATTAAGCTCACATTTCGCGGACAGTTTGATCGATGACCTTCATGAAATCCATGCTCGAATCTGGGAATAGAAGCAAAAATTATAGATCAAATGAGTGATCCAATGTTGGAAAAATTGTTGTTAGATCTACGAGAATTGAAGCACCTTTGAGTAGCTCGAAAGAATGAAATACTGATAAATATTGATTGATAGATAGATATATACCAGGGAGAGATGGCTTCGTCTGGATGTGGGTTGGTTTTGGTTATATTTATATATTTTAATTAAAAAGTTGTTATAAATTATTTTTTTATTTTTTTTTTATATATTTTTTTAAAAGTTTAAAAACTTATTAAGTCTTCGTTTGCTATGTTAATTGATTTTTTGGCTATTTTAGTTTGGGCTAAAAAGTCTAGTTTGGAATTGATTTTTTTTTTTTTTTTTTACTTTTGTAAGAAAAAAAAATAAAATGATTATAATTTTGATGTAACATTTTATCTTATTAAGTTAAAAAGTCTATTTTATCTTTTTGTGGCTAAAATAGTCCAAACTCAACCCAAACATTCATGCCAAACCTAGCCTAAAATAATCTGTTTCTAAACGAGATCTCGTTGGGGATATTTTTTTTATTTTATTTTTCTAATTTTTGTGAAAAAAAATTAAAATGATTATAATTTAAATGTGATATTTTATTTTATTAATTTTTTAATTTATTTTATCTTTTTATAATTATGCCTCGTTTGGGAACATATTTTTTTAGTAACTTTTTGACGTTTTGGCTAAAATATGATGTAAAAAATTAGTATTATGTTTGGGATGACTTTTTAATTTTTGACGAAAATATGTGTAAAAAATAAAGAGAAAAAAAAATTTTAATTTTTTGATATAGATTGTTAACTTTTTAATTTTTTTTAATAATTTTTTTAACTAAAATCACCACTTATCAAATTAGATCTTAAAATAATAAAAAATTAAAAAAAATCTCCCAAACTTACATGTCAAACGAAGGCAGGGAGAGAGAGAGAGATGGCAGAGGCGTAAATGTATGGTGTGAGAGAGAGAGAGAGAGACGCCCTTTGGCACAAAATTATTTTTTATATTATCAAAATAACGCACTTACCAAATTATTTGAGTGTAATTGCACTCAGTCATGTTTAATTGACATATTATATTGTGTGGAATTACGAATACAATTGAGTAAATTATTTTTTAGTAATTGCACTCAGGTCATGTTTAGTTGACATATTAAATTGTGTGGAATTACGAATACAATGACGTTTAATGCTAAAAAATATTGGTAATATAAATTGTATTTATCTGTACATTAGAAATTACAAAATTTATTAATTTACATTTAAAATAAAATTATAAAGATGACTTTATTATTTTGTAAAATGAGATTAAAATAATATTTTCACCTGGGATCTGATTGTGAATCCCAATTGCATGGAATTAGGGGTAGCAGTGAACTTATGTCCTATCCAATCCGTCTAATAGTCTGATTTTTTAGAATCTAAATATATATATATATATATAGGGTTGGGTTGGGGTTGGATTAAGATTTGAGAAAAAATTTTAAAGTTTCTAATATTAAGATTTTATAAGATAAATAATATATAATATTTTCATAATAATTGAGATTCCTCAACATTTTCACAAAAAAAAATTGACTTAAAGAGAGTTCTGCCTGACTCAAAGAAATTTTGGCCCTACTACTTTCAGCCCTAGTATAGAGAAATTTCAATTTTCATAAAAAAATTTTAAAATTTCTCTGATATAATCACAGAAAAATTTCATCGAGGGATCTTAATTAATAAAAAAAATATATATCTTTGACCTCTCATACTACATAAAGTTAGAAAAATATGTTTCACTCATTTTTCCTCAAGATTTTGTACTCATTTAATATTCAAACTCACTTTCGGATTATAAGTTTTAACTTAGCCCGGCCATTTATAGAATATTAATTATAATTTTATATTATTTTAGTTATAAAATAAAGTTGAAAAATTATGTTTAAAAAAAAAACATAAAAAAGGACATATATTTCTTTCTATAGCTTAAGTTAAAACATTTGTTAAAGAGATCGATCTTGGGTAAATTACAATAACAACTGAGATTTTTATTTAATATAAATTCTTTTTTCACATTTAAAATATTATATTTACCCCCTATCAGATTAAAATGACATATTTATTCCTTAGCATTTATACATATAAAATAATAAAATAATACGGATATTTTATTCATGTCATTTCAAGAGAAATAACAATTATCTTCTTTGATTTAACTCACACAAAAAATGAGTTTTTTTTTCATTTTTTTTATTTTTACTGAATTTTTTAATATTTTTAGTAATTTTTTTTTATTTTTTAGATACACCTAATCTAGATATACTTAATAAGTATAATATTTTGTGATTTTTTTTTTAAATTCACCAAATACAAAAAATACAAAAATTCAATACATTATCTTATTTTATTGTATTCAATGAATTTTTAAAAAAAAAATTGTACAAATTTTATACTTTTTAAATATATCTAGATTAAATTGATCTAATCTAAATATAATGGTGGAAATAAAAATAAAAAATTATATTCATATATAAAAATTTATACAAAAAATATCATAAAAATATTGTGATAGTAATATCGTTATAAATATAAATCATATTTATGAATGTTTTGTTTTAAAGTGAAAGGTCACCATTAAATTATATCAATGTGTTTGAAAATTCTATATAAAATTAATATTTGTATATCATCACTCAATAAAAATATGTTCAAATAAAATTTAATAATGGAAAGTTATAAAATATAGTCATGATGATAAGAAGAATAAGGCCTCGTTTGGGAACAGGCTTTTTTAGTAACTTTTTGACTTTTTGGCTAAAATGTGATGTAAAAAAAAATAGTATGTTTGTGATAACTATTTAGCTTTTTACGAAAAGATATGCAAAAATTAAAGAAAAAAAAAGAATTTTTAACTTTTTGGTATGAGTTGTTGGTTTTAGTGACTTTTTGGCTTTTTGCCTAAAAAAGTCACTTGTCAAACGAGGCCTAAATGGTAGAAAAAAATGACAAGATGGTTATTTAGAAAATTTTAGGATATGACATTAGCAATTCAGGGGCAATTTTTACTGAGATTACAAATCTCGGTGAGGGGAGTATAATTTTTCAAGTATTGAAGGGAGAATCTATATTAAATAGAAATCTCAAGGAGTATTAGTGTAATTTATCCAAAAATGATATTTATTTTATTATTGAATTTTATTAACATTCCAAATTTAAATAATAATTAAGAGAATTTAAATAATTTAATATCCATTAAAGAGGAAAATAAAAGATTAATATGAGTGCTATTGTTAACACTTCATAAATTATTTTAGACCCCCCAATTTTTTAACTTTTTTATTACAATAATAACCTTAAATAAAATTACCACAAAGGACATCATTAATTTTGGAACATCCCATCTTACAATTAAATTTACACACCCACTACATCATGAATTAGGGTTTATGAGAGTACCTATCTCCATCACCACTCATCCATCTTTTCCAAATCACACCTTCAAAACCTACCCACCTTCAAAACCTACCCACCCTCAAAACCTTGAAAATCCTTTGACGATAATATTCTGGCGGTAACGATAACAACCATTTGATTACCTACACTTCTCCGCGAATGATAATTAGTGGAAGTTTTTCTAGCAACCATAACTCTATAAAACGAGAGAAGTACAATAATAAAAACTTAAAGGAGGTTCAGAGCTTTGATGTCGTTCTTAGCTCAGAGGAAATTGGCCTTATAAGGGTAAGTTTATTAAAAAAAATGGCAAAAATAATAAAATAAGTTCATCATTTTTTCGAGACTAAACTGCTGAACATATGACTGAAATTCGGGAACACAACCCCAAACATTGTTTATTTATTCAGGAACTGGTAATCGAATATTTATTATTTGTTCAGAAATAAGTAACCGAACATTATTCATAGGTTTCAGACTGTTTTACTGAGAAAACTAAACCAATTATTATAATTTTTTCCTTGCAAGAGATGAAATTATTATGAGAAAATTAAGAAATTATGTGTATATATATAGAGAGAGAGAGAGAGCATACTAACTGTGACAATGGTGGATGAGGTAGCAGAGAGTAATCACATTGCCTTTTTTTTTATTATTCTTTGTGGGCTTTGTTAGGTTTTTTTTGGAAGTGAGTTTTTTTTTTTGGGACGTGGGATGTATGAGATGTGTAGTCAATTGGTGGATATTTTCACAAAGATAATTTTGGTATTATTTAGGGGGGAAAGAAATTTTAAAGGTTTCAAAATTTATTAGTAGGGGCCCAAAAAAATTGAAGGTCCAAAATAATTCATAGGATGCTAATAAAACCACTCTATATTTATTGGGTTAAGCGAGTAAGCTTATAATTTGGAAAAAAAAAAATTTATAGCTGAATTTAAAATGATTAAATTAAACGCAATATGAAACCGAGCAGAGTTTGAGATGACAATTGGGATTAATAACTCCATAAAATTGGGTGTGTTTAATTGGACGGTGTAACGCCCCAACCCTTCACATGTCATCAATATTGTCCGCTTCGGGCCACGCCCGTGCAGATTTGTTCGTCCTAGTGGATCACCCATCCTAAAACTACTCCAGCCTAAGTACGCTTAACTTTGGAGTTCTGCTAGGGATTTCACCATTCGGGAAAAGGCCTCGATGCTATATAAGGGTCTAGGTTTTTACTTTTGTAGTTCAAGAACTCCTTCTCTCATTCCCGATGTAGGATACTAGGACCTTACAATCCACCCCCCTTAAGGCTGCATGTCTCTATACAGTAGCTTACCAGCTCACAAGCTTATCCACACGCATCAAGAGACGCTAGGGGTCCACACTCGGTACTCCGGAGAGTCAGCTCTGATACCATTTGTAACACCCCAACCCTTCACATGCCATCGATATTGTCCGCTTTAGGCCACGCCCGCGCGAATTTGTTCTTTCCAGTATGTCACCCATCCCAAAACTACTCCAGCCTAAGCATGCTTAACTAGGGAGTTCTGCTAGAGATTTCACCACCTAGGAAAAGGCCTCGAAAGGGTGACCCACTAGGAAGAACAAATCCATGCGGGCATGGCCTAAAGCGAACAATATCGACGACATGTGAAGGGCTAGGGCGTTACAAATAGTATCAGAGTTGACTCTCCGAAGTACTGAATGTGAGCCTCTAGCGTCTCTCGGTGCATTTGGACGCGGGCTTGTGAGCTGACAAGCTACTCCACGGGGACATGCAGCCCTAAAGGTAGTGGATTGTAAGGTCCCGGTATCCCACATCGGGAATGGAATGAGAGCTCTTAGGCTATAAAAGTAAAAATCTAGACCCTTATATAGTATCGAGGCCTTTTTCCAAGTAATGAAATCTCTAACAAAACTCCTTAATTAAGCGTGCTTAGGCTGGAGTAATTATGGGTTAGGTGACCCCACTGGGAATAACAAATTTGTACGGGCATGGCTCAAAGCAGACAATATCGATGACATGTGAAGGGTTAGGGTGTTACAGAAGGACTGGATAAGGGAAGATTAGAATCCATTGGACTTGAATCTTGGGACTGTGAATCCTCCGGATTATTTGGTTGGATTGGATGTGTGTCCTGTATTTATTTTTTCATAGGATTAGATGTTTGAAAATGACTATTTTTAGTGAATCCAATATTTGGTTGGACGGACTGGATAGGATAAATGAGCAAAAGGCTATTTTATCCATTTTCAATTATTTACTAAGTAATACCAATATTAAACATATCTTTAATATTTTAATTATTTTCAGCTAGATTAAATAAAAATTTATTTTATTTTATTTTTTACACAATTAAATAAATTTATTTTTTTAAATTAAACAAATAAAATAAATAAAAATATCAATAAAATATATGTTATTTTTTAATTAAAATTTTAAATAAATTTATTTTTTTAAATAATAATAATTAAATAATGAAATAAAATAAAATATCTATTAAAATTTAAATAATGAAATTAAATAAAATATAAACAAAATTTTAAAATAAAATTTCAATAAAATATCTATAAAAATTATTTTAAAAAATTAAATAAATAAAACATCAATAAAAAGTTAAATAAAATTATTTTATTTTTAAATTAAGACATTTAAATTTTATTGAATTTTACTAAATATAATATATAATTAAATAGTAGATGGTCAAATTAGTCATTTCACTACCTAATCTCAACAGTAAATAATCTTATGAAAATTGTGCCACACACCCCCCAGATAGTATAATCTTACATATGGGGGATAAGGATTCCGACGAACTAAAAAAAAACAAAAGCCAGATAAAAACTTTGTCTCGGATTACAATCCTAACAGTAAATAATTCCCCCATAATCCGCCTTCAAATTGCAACACTTGTTCTTTAATTGAGAACCCCAGTCTTGGTTTTGAATCAATATCCTCGAAAATTTTCTTAAAGTAGCCATTCTTCATTTGTTTTTGCTTGATTTCCTCAATGATAGATGGTTGGGATGAAATTGCCGCTAAAGTTCCTCCCGTCTCGTGTAAGACCACTGAGATGGATTTTATTATGGATCGACGAGTTTAACAGTGGGGTGAACCCTTTTCTTTATTTATAAGGGATTTTTAGCCATAACTCCCAAATGAGTTGGGAGACTAATTGGGCAAAGCACTAGGCATGTCGTTAATATAAAATTGTCTTACTTTGCTATTTATGGATCATATGGATGATATTGCATATTCCTGTAAGATTTCTGAATACAATCCATCTAATATATTTTCATAATTAACTTAATATTCTCACACTCTCGCTTAAGAGCATCTCCAACGGTGACTCAGATTTTTCATCAAATTTGAGTCAAAAATGACTCATTTCACCAAATCTAGGATGAGGTGCTCCAACGGTTCACCTTTCACCAAATTTGTCCCGGGACGACTGGGTGGTCGACCGGCCGGTCGACCGGTTAGTCAAAAATTTTTTTTTTTTTTTTTTTTTTTTTTTTGAATTGTCTGAACCTTTTTTTTGAACTTTCTGAACTTTTTCCGGGACGACCGGGTGGTCGACCGGCCGGTTGATCGGTTAGGGAATTTTTTTTTTTTTTTTAAAAAAAAAAAAACTGTTTGAACTTTTTTTTGAACTGTTTGAATCTTTTACTGGTTGACCGGTTGGTCAACCGGCCGGTCAACCGGCTGGTCGACCGGTTGGTATAAATCCAACGGTCAGTAACAGTGATTTGGTGAAACGCTTCACCTGTATTCAGTTTGATGAATTTTTTGATGAAATCTCAATCTGATATCGATTTGGTGCAAGCGTTGGAGCAGTGAATAGTAAATTTTTCACCAAATTTTGAATTTGATGCTAGGTTTGATGAACCGTTGGAGATGGTCTAAGGAGATTAGGATTAGATGTTTGAAAAAGATTATGTTTAGTGAATCCAATGTTTGGTTGGATTGGATAGGATAAATGAACAAAATACTATTTTATTCTTTTTTAATTGTTTACTAAGTAATAGCAATATTGAACATATTTTTAATATTTTAATTATTTTTAGCTAGATTTAATAAAAATTTATTTTATTTTATTTTTTACACAATTAAATAAATTTATTTTTTAAAATAAAATAAATAAAATATCAATAAAAATATATTTTATCTTTTTAATTAAAATTTTAAATAAATTTATTTTAAAAAATAATAACAATTAAACAATGAAATTAAATAAAACATCTATTAAAATTTAAATAATGAGATTAAATAAAATATAAACAAAATTTTAAAATAAAATATCAAGAAAAACTTATTTTAAAAAATTAAATAAATAAAACATCAATAAAAAGTTAAATAAAATTATTTTATTTTTAAATTGAGACATTTAAATTTTATTGAATTTTACTAAATATAATACATAATTAAATAATAGAGAGTCAAAATGATCATTTAACCACCTAATCACAATAGTAAATAATCCCATGAAAATTGTCTCACCCCCCGAATAGTATAATCCCACATATGGAGATTAAGGAGTCCGGCCGAACTCCATGTTCGGCGAACTAAAAAAAAACAAACGCCGGATAAAAACCTTCTCCCAAATTACAATCCAAACAGTAAATAATCCCCCAATCAAACACAACATAATTTTTGTGAAACTCATGAGATTGCTAATCCCAATCTCTCTCCTATGAATGAAAACAAACAACAGCATCTATATTACACCGGGTACCACAATTGAAACAAAAGAATCAAACATCGACAAGTTGTATATTATTTACTAATATTAATGACCTCTCTACACTTACTTTTTCAGAAAAATTAATTTTTTACTTTTTCTCAAAAACATTATTTTTAGATTCAAGCCTTTTTATTTGGTTTTTACATAAATTTTTTGAGTATTTATTGTAGATTTCTCTTTCTATAAATAGAGCTTTTCATGTTTTTTCAAGGTAAAGAATGTAAGTGGTTTTGTTAGGTTGAGGTTAGGGAAAAGTTTAATATTGGTTATGTTTGGCATAAAGTTTTTAGGCTAAAATAGTTACAAAAAGATAAAATAAATTAAAAAATCAATAAGACAAAATGTCACATTTAAACTATAATTATTTCATTTTTTCTCTTACAAAAATAAAAAAAAAAGTTAAAAAACGCATCCCAAATAAAACTTTTTAACCCCAACCAAAAAACTAAAAAGTCAATCCACATTCCAAATGAAGGCAGAATCAAACTTTTCAATTTTATTAGTTGAGTAACAGAAAATAGACGCATGCTATGGTTTAATTTTATTAATTTAGGATAGACTATTTACATGTGGTTTTAAAAGATTTTTGTAGACTCTCATATGGAAATAAATAAAGAAAAAAGGTAAAAGTTATTATAGTTGTCTCCCCCTCACTCTCTCTCTATATTTTCTATTTATAACAAAGCATGGATTATTAGTCACTTATGTTATAATGTTTAATAATTAAAATAGAAAAGTATTTAAATATAACATTTGAGTCAGTTCAATTTGTATCAGTATAAAATTTTTCAAAATTGAAAAGACTAACTATTATGGAAAAAAAAGAGTCCAGCTTGTCTCATGTTGAGATCAAAACTAGACCCGTCCAGTCCGACCCATGGGCAAGAGTGAACCCAGGATTTGTCGATGGGGTGGGCTAATATTAAGGTAAAAGTATACAATATATTTTAAGTATAACCACGTAAGAAAAAAGAGAATTTAATAATATAATCTAGATTAATATCTAAATTTATTGATTAGAAACAATCTAATTAAGTTGTGCTCAATGAGTCTTTAAAGATTCGAATTCATCGATTATAGAATCTAGATCAATTTTCAAGGTATGGTTTCGTTCATGGTAGAGAGACAAGCAATCTGCAAGAAACTCATCCCCCATTGAATTACGAATGGCAGTTTTAACATGCTTCGTACCCGAAAATGCTCTTTCCATAGTCGCTGTAGAAACAGGAAAGATCGACACAAGACGAATCAATTTGTAGATCATGGTGTAATGCTCGAATTTTCTTGTCACAAATAGTTCTCGGCACAAATCAGCAAGAGTAGATATCTTTTGAAACTCAAGATCACAAACAACATCAAGCTTATAATGCATTAATTGACATTTCAAAGCATGGATGTCCTGAGAAGTGAAACCTTGGAGATAAAATTTCTCGGCAAGATTGCAAATATTATCCACATTAAAAGATCTAAAATTGCCACTAGGATCCAAAGCCGAGTTAAGAGAAAGAAGTTCCACTAACCCATCATTAAATCTATGTTCTAACTCCATCAATTGAAAATCAATTGTAAGGTTGAATATGTCAAAGTGTTAATGATGCTTAATTGTGATGTGATCTTGTTGACGACGACGACTTGTACCCATTTCATAAGGAGAACTCATATCATGCACCGCAATGTTATGTCGATTGCAAAATGACACCACATTTGCAAAAAAAAAAATCCCAATCATCTTGTCTAAGTTTTTGAATGAAAGCTTTTGTTGTGGAGACTAATTTCATCGCATTTAAGATGCCTTGAGTTTTCTATTGCAAGGCTTGACAAAGTGTATTCACGATTCCCAATATAGCGATCTCGGTTTTTTTTCCCCGTCATTTATTGTATTCCGAACTCAGGTTCTGTGGTTGTATGTCGTTGTCTATACCTTATTTCCATCCTTTATTCTTTGTATTTGAGTTGTGGGATGTGTTGGATAAGTTTGGAACATGTTGGTTGTGAGTTGGAACAAAAGGTTGCTACCCAGGATTTGACTTCTTCGCTCGAGCGAGGCTTTTTATGCTCGAGCAAGCCTTGGGTATTTGTTTCTCTACTCGAGCGAGGCTTCTTGCGCTCAAGCGAGCCTTGTGTAATGTGTCTCTTTACTTGAGCAAGGACTCTTGCGCTCGAGCGTGTGTCTGCGTCTCTGAAAGACCTGAAGGTTGGTATTCTTCGCTCGAGCGAGCTTTCTTACGCTCGAGCGAGCTCTGTGTTATTGATTCCTTCACTCGAGTGAGAACTGTTACGCTCGAGTGTGCTTCTGCGTTGTAAACCTGAAGCTTTGCATTGTTCGCTCGAGCGACGCTTCTTGTGCTCGAGCGATGTTCTTTTGTGTATGGTCGCTTGAGCGACGACTCATTCGCTTGAGCGAGCCCTATATATATCAGTTCGCAGCAGTGTGATTTTTATCACTTTTTCACTCCAAACCCGAAATCCGGCTGCCTCTCTCTCTAAATTCTCTCTCTCTCTCTCTCTCTGCAAATACGCCATGTTCTAGAGGTTTTCTATCCTACTTCCTTTGTTAAAAAGATAGAGCTTGGCGAGGGCTTCCCTTTGATCCTAAAAAATGTGGATTTGGAGCATCTTGTGTTTCTCTCTTCTTCTCCTTTGAGCTTCTCCATTTGAGGTAAGGATAATTTACTCATTACTATGAGCTTTAACATAAATATTGGTCATTTTGTATAAATGGTTAGTTGGGGTGAAGTTTGGGTGAAGTTAGGGTTTTGGGTTTGAAATAGTAACAGAGGGGTTTTCTATTTTTGGGGTTCTATATGCATGTGGGGTTTTGAAAGTGGAGTTATGTGTGTATAATAGAGGAAAATTTGGCATTTGGAGCAATATTTGAGAAAAATGGAAAATGCCCTAATTTGAATTATATACATTATTTGTGTAAATGACGAAATCATTATGGAAATATGAAATTGGTTTGAGAATCATGAAATTTGAGGAAATTGTGATTAAATGGTATAGTTGGATTGATGAATCACTCACCTAGGGAAAATGTGTTATATTATCTGTTGAGAAATTTATTTATCTGTTTAAATATATCTGTTTTGGGCTATCGGTGGAGGATAGCCATGATTGTTATAGAAACTGCATGATAATTACGTAAATTGAAACTAATCAATTGGATTATGTTATTGAATATGATGGTTGGATATAAACATTGTATATGTGATTGAATTGGTCATTGTATATGACAACGTGTTTAAATACATTGTATATGTATCTTTGTTTGGGAGGAGATAGGGGATATACTCCATTGTATGGGAAGAGATAGGGGATGGACTCCATTGATAATTAAGTTGGCCGGAGTGTCCAGGGTGAGAGTCCCGAAATTATATATATTTGGGTGCCGGTTCCCTCGAACGTAGTTCCATAAAATGGCAAGATATGGAAGTGTATGAATGATGTTTATGATTGAAGTGTTAATAAATGAGTTGTAGTCTCATTTTGAATTGTTTAAATGATATTGAACTATGTCAATGAATTGACTTGGATAAATAACTGGAAATGAATTGAAATATGGGTGCCAATGTTGATTGAGTATGGAAAAGGTGTAAGATGGCTTATAAGTGTTAAACATTTATCGAATACTAATGTTTTAGTTAATTCTCATATACTGTTTAACATATCTCTACTGAGCTTTGGCTTACCCTACTTGGGACACCATTTTTCAAGTACAGGTGACATGCCGCCTCCAAGGTCTTAGCTTGGGAGGCTTTGGAGTTGAAGACTCTGTTTTTGTTGTTTATTTTGTTGATTAAATGTAAATTCAAGCTGAGGGTTTTATATGTAAAAGAGTTAGGACTCTTCTTTTGTTGTAGCCAAGTGTTGGTTTGGAAAGATGAAAGCTCGTAGGGCATAATTTTACTTGTTATCAATTACGCATGTTTATGAACATGTAATATACTTAATACATTTTGTAAAGAAGACTTTGGTAAATGAAAGATAATATTTTTACTATGTTTATGGATCTTATAAATGATTGGGTCATGTCATGTCTTGAGGGTGTTACACCCAAAATGTTGTCCATCAAGTGCAAGACGAATATGAATTCAAAGCTCTTCATTACTTTGTAAACACCATTAGCTTGCTCGCGAATTTGTTGATTAGTACTCTTCTTGAGACTTTCAACAACTACACAAGATGCCTCATACATATCAAGCAAGTTTCTAACAGTGTCATAATGTGAGCTCCAACGAGTAGCTCTAGCTTGATGCAAGGTACTAATTTGATTGGCCCCTTTACTAGATTAGAGCTCACCACTAGCCAACATATTTTCAACCTCACTCATAATATGAAAAGATTTAACTCACCAAGGCACTTTGGAGAAAAAGCAATAAGATTGACAATACAACTCAAGTAATAAAAAAATTGCCAAACATTAGGCTCATCTTTTGCTGCCGCAATTATGGCCAATTGTAGATGATGTGCAAAGCAATGTACATAATATGCATATGGGCAATCTTGAAGAAATAAAGCTTGAAGTCCATTCCATTCGCCACGTACATTGTTAGCACCATCATACCTTTGACCACACATGTTTTGAATAGGGAGATTAAATCAAGAAAATACATTTGATATCTCTTTTTTAAGAGTCAATGCAGATGTATTTTCAACACCCACGATATCAAAGAACTGTTCCCCCAACAAACCATTATTCTTGACGTATCTCAAAATGAGGGCCATTTGTTCTTTTTTAGACTCGTCTTGGGATTCATCAACAAGAATACAAAAATAACCTCCTATAATTTCATCAAAAATCATATTCCTAACTCTGCTAGCAAGTATATACAAGATCTCCTTTTGGATCTTTGGAAAAGTGTATTTGGCATTTTGTGGAGCATTCTTTAATATAATGCTCTCAAGTGCATCATTTCCTCTCGCCTTGAACTTTAATAATTCAATTAGATTACCTTGATTCAATGAAGTCAAACTTTCATCATGGCCTCTAAAACCAAGTCCTTGAAGAGCAAGTAATTGAATGGTTTCAATTGTTGCCTTTATCCACATTCGATTTTTCAAAATCTCTTCTTTTGATTGCTCATTCAACACTTTTTCAATGTGTTGGAAAAATTTCTTTAAATTGTCATGACTAATAACACAATGATTATGCGATGAAGATGCAAGCCTGACATGAAGAAAATAAACACGTTTGGGTCCATCATTTACTGTAACGGCCCAAAACGCATGTCACAATTATCCGTAATTAATTATGCGCTAATATGAATTAATTGGGGACTATCTGTTTGAATTGGAAAAATATCTGTTGAGGCTACAACTTCGGGACTGAAATTGACGACCATAATGGGTTCGGAAAAACGAAATTGAACACGCCTATATGTTACCGGGAATTTTTAGAGCCATTTGGGAAATTTAATTGAGAACTGATTTTCGTCTGATTCGCTAAGTCATGTTTGGCTCAAGTTTTTGGCACAATTATATATATGATGTATAGATAAAGATAAGGACCCTTGTTTGACTCAACAAAAGTGGAAAATATCTGAGAAAGAGAGAGAGAGGTCGTGAGAAAGGGGGAACCAAAGGGAAGAAGAGGAAAGAAAGGGGAATCAAGCCTAAACTTCTCTAATTAATTAACTAAGGTAAGAATCTCTTTCTAATTTCTTGAAATAAGGTTGATTCACCCATGATCTTATGGTAAGTAAATGGAATGAAGGGGAAATTATGTATAATTGATAGTATTGTGTTGTATTTAACCTAGGATGCATTTTTGAGCATACATGGCATATTATTATGATTCATGTTTATACTTGTCATATTTGGGGAGAAAACTCCATGGACTTAAGAAATGATGCATTTGGGTTTTGTTTAGAAGTTTCGTTGTTTAAGTTGAGTTGTTTTCAAGTGCTTGGGCCTTGTTTTCATAAATTTGATGTTGTTTTTGCAAAGGAGGGAGACCCACGGATTAGCAGAAAATGGGACTGGTTTTTCACCCAGACCGCTCGAGCGGCCTGGGCCACCGCTCGAGCAGCCAAACAGTGTTTTGGCTACTGCAGTTCCACCGCTCGTGCGACCTGGGCCACCGCACGAGCGGCCAAGCCACCGCACGTGCGGCCAAACAGTGCACATTTTCCAATTTTGTTTTTTTATCGTTTTCTGACTTCCGGGCCTTCATTTACTTGATTTTCACATGTTATATGCATCCATTAGCATCTCATAAACATGAAATAAAGTAAGAAAAGAAAGAATAGAGTGGCATTAACTAATTGATTCTATTGTGTTATAATGTTGGTATTTGTAGGTCAAAACTCGAAGACCGTGCAACCGGTTTGGAAACCCACTGTGCGTAACATTTCTGTAAAGTTATGTTGATATAAATTATGTTGCAACTGTTATTGATACGCTATGTTTTCTCAAAGTGCTATCTGATTCTGTGAACGAATATCCTATTTGTGAATCTACTATGGCATCTACGGATAGTCCCAAGTCATGAGGGACGGCACATTAGTGCGGGTCCATGACATATATGTGATACGAGATCTCGTTAGCCACTTTATTGTGGTGATATGTGTTAATCGGTAACCGGAACCGATTCTCTAGTCGGAAGACGATATGTGTTATATCCTGTGAGATGTATCATTATGTTATGTTCTGATATGAATGATTATGAATGATTTATTTTATGAATATCTTAAGTGGAATTCGTTCGCTACCCCTTTACTTTAATGTTATTCACTGGGCTCTAACTCACTGTTTGTATATATATGTATTATAGGTGAGCGTTCTGGGAGTCAAGCCTAGGCGAAGTCTTGAACCGAGCCGCCGTTTTGGAAGCCTACCAGGCGTTTTGTGTGCCTCCGAGTTGGGGCTAGGCCTGGAAGGCCGTTAGCAAGCTTTGTTTTGTGTTTGATATTTGGTTATATGTATGTCATGTAAGTGGGTAAATTAACATTTTTGGCATGTAAATATTTGTTCATATATATGCACAGCTCTTTGGACTTATGGTATTTTGTCTTTGCTTCCGCTAGCCCCGATTATCTATGTTATGTATAGGAAGGCCTTTGGTAATCTTGGATTACTGGCCGGTTACTATGCCAAACTTTTAGGGGCGGGTTTAGGTCGTGACAGAATGGTATCAGAGCACGAGTTAATTTACCCACACACATGTCCATATGAGCTGTAGGGTGTCCTAAAAAAGAAATAGGGCATGGCATAAACACGTGTGCATGTGTGTGTTTTTGAAATATAAGAAACAAGAACTGTAAATGATGAGACAACAGAGGAAACACTATATTGAGAATAAAATGCTCTATCTGCTATGGGTTCTATAGGCCAATGGAGACCACCAACGCAAGGAATATAGACGAGTCAGAATCTTCTAATACCAGAATAGATCGGTTAGAAAGAATGGTGGAAGCTTTAACTGGGTTGGTGAGACAACAACAAGAGCAAAACCAACAACAACAGAGACAACCATTCCCGCCTCCTCCTCCGCCACCTGTTCAAATGGAACCGATCAATAATGATGACATCATCACTTTGACACAAAAATACAAGAAAATGAAACCACCAGAATTCTCGGGGGGTATTGAACCGTTAAAAGCGGAGGCATGGGTACTTGAAACTGAAAAGATCTTTGAAGTGTTTCCGTGCACTGACGCGTATAAAGTTCTGTTAGCAACATTTACTCTGAAAGAAGAAGCTAGAAGATGGTGGATGCTCGTTTGAGATGAGAATAGGGACTTGACATGGGATCGATTCAAAGAAATGTTTTATGAAAAATACTTCCCACAATGCCTTCGAGATAGGAAGGTATCTGAATTTGAACAGTTGAAACAAGGTACAATGTCAGTAGCGGAGTATGAAGCTAAATTTACTGAATTAGCCCGATATGCTCCTCATATGGTTGATATAGACTACAAAAAAGCAAGAAAATTTGAGGGTGGCTTACATGTCGAAGTGCTTGACCAGGTGAATGTTTTGAAATTGGTAAAGTATGTTGATGTACTTGACAGGGCTTTGATGTCTGAAGCAAATATTGCTACCTTGAAAATGTCCAAGTCAACAATAACGACTGAAGGAGAAAATAAGAAATTCAAGAAACAGAAAGTGGAAATGGTTAGTGAATCAATGACCTCCGTGAATGAGAATTTGAACTCAAGTATTGGTGATAATACAAAGAGGGGAAGTAGTGGAAGTGTTGGTATGCCCACTTGTAGGGAATGTAGGAAGCAGCATTGGGGCATTTGCCGCCGCATATCTGGAGCTTGTTTCAAATGTGAATAGAAAGGACACTTGGCCAAATCTTGTCCACAAGCCTATCCAAGCAATGAGAGACCCGTTACTAGTGGGGTTACATCGACAATGACACCGAGGACAACCACAACATCTACTCCCGAGGGGAACACCTTGAGGCAAGGAAGGGTTTACGCCCTCGTTTCAGAAAAGACGCAGAATATTGGAAAAGTGAATACATGTATGATTTTACTATCTATTGTGATATTAGCAATGTTACCTATGCGATGGAAAATATTGAACATGTGACTGTGACGGAACAAATTTACCTTTGCTATTAATTATTTAAGGAATAGTTACATCTATGTTACTCCCTTTGAATTGCACGCTATGAAACTTGTTAACAGTAGACTTCGGGTTGAAACCTCAACTACTAGGCGATATATTACTTGTATACATTTTTTGATTGACTACTTCAGTCTTACGTGACTTTACAATTGATTTTAGGGAGAAGTGCAAGATATGTTCATTATGTGTTTGACTGCTATGATATTGGCTCCACTGCTACGAGATGGATACAAGAACTACTTTGTCATGCTGAATAACTGAGTAGAACCGTCGAGTTGTTTTTCTTTGTATGATGCTATTCCGTGAACTACTGAATGGCTGCAGAATGAATAATAATATGTGACCGAGATTTCCGATTGAGATTGTGCCAGGATAAGCTAAGTTTGGAAGACCAAACTTCCTAAGGTGGGGAGAATGTAACGGCCCAAAACGCATGTCACAATTATCCGTAATTAATTATGCGCTAATATGAATTAATTAGGGACTATCTGTTTGAATTGGAAAAATATTTGTTGAGGCTACAACTTCGGGACTGAAATTGACGACCATAATGGGTTCGGAAAACGAAATTGAACACGCCTATATGTTACCGGGAATTTTTAGAGCCATTTGGAAAATTTAATTGAGAACTGATTTTCGTCTGATTCGCTAAGCCATGTTTGACTCAAGTTTTTGGCACAATTATATATATGATGTATAGATAAAGATAAGGACCCTTGTTTGACTCAACAAAAGTGGAAAATATCTGAGAAACAGAGAGAGAGGTCGTGAGAAAGGGGGAACCAAAGGGAAGAAGAGGAAAAAAAGGGGAATCAAGCCTAAATTTCTCCAATTAATTAATTAAGGTAAGAATCTCTTTCTAATTTCTTGAAATAAGGTTGATTCACCCATGATCTTATGGTAAGTAAATGGAATGAAGGGGAAATTATGTATAATTGATAGTATTGTGTTGTATTTAACCTAGGACGCATTTTTGAGCATACATGGCATATTATTATGATTCATGTTTATACTTGTCATATTTGGGGAGGAAACTCCATGGACTTAAGAAATGATGCATTTGGGTTTTGTTTAGAAGTTTTGATGTTTAAGTTGAGTTGTTTTCAAGTGCTTGGGCCTTGTTTTCATAAATTTGATGTTGTTTTTGCAAAGGAAGGAGACCCACGGATTAGCAGAAAAATGGGACTGGTTTTTCACCCAGACCGCTCGAGCGACCTGGGCCACCGCTCGAGCGGCCAAACAGTGTTTTGGCTACTGCAGTTCCACCGCTCGTGCGACCTGGGCCACCGCACGAGCGGCCAAGCCACCGCACGTGCGGCCAAACAGTGCACATTTTCCAATTTTGTTTTTTTATCGTTTTCTGACTTCTGGGCCTTCATTTACTTGATTTTCACATGTTATATGCATCCATTAGCATCTCATAAACAAGAAATAAAGTAAGAAAAGAAAGAATAGAGTGGCATTAACTAATTGATTCGATGGCAAAATGTGTTAAGGAATTGTGTTATAATGTTGGTATTTGTAGGTCAAAACTCGAAGACCGTGCAACCGGTTTTGGAAACCCACTGTGAGTAACATTTCTGTAAAGTTATGTTGATATAAATTATGTTGCAACTGTTATTGATACGCTATCTTTTCTCAAAGTGTTATCTGATTCTGTGAACGAATATCATATTTGTGAATCTACTATGGCATCTACGGATAGTCCCAAGTCATGAGGGACGGCACATTAGTGCGGGTCCATGACATATATGTGATACGAGATCTCGTTAGCCACTTCATTGTGGTGATATGTGTTAATCGGTAACCGGAACCGATTCTCTAGTCGGAAGACGATATGTGTTGTATCTTGTGAGATATACCATTATGTTATGTTCTGATATGAATGATTATGAATGATTTATTTTATGAATATCTTAAGTGGGATTCGTTCACTACCCCTTTACTTTAATGTTATTCACTGGGCTCTAGCTCACTGTTTGTATATATATGTATTATAGGTGAGCGTTCTGGGAGTCAAGCCTAGGCGGAGTCTTGAACCGAGCCGCCGTTTTGGAAGCCTACCAGGCGTTTTGTGTGCCTCCGAGTTGGGGCTAGGCCTGGAAGGCCGTTAGCAAGCTTTGTTTTGTGTTTGATATTTGGTTATATGTATGTCATGTAAGTGGGTAAATTAACATTTTTGGCATGTAAATATTTGTTCATATATATGCACAGCTCTTTGGACTTATGGTATTTTGTCTTTGCTTCTGCCAGTCCCGATTATCTATGTTATGTATAGGAAGGCCTTTGGTAATCTTGGATTACTGGCCAGTTACGATGCCAAACTTTTAAGGGCGGGTTTGGGTTGTGACATTTACTCTCTTCCAAATGTTAAACCCTTCATCAACAAGTGCAGAATGACTGATCGACTTATTTGGCTGATCAAACAAAAAGTAAGAAAAATAATATGCTTTATCCTTTGAAGGAGAATACTCTAACCAAGAAAATTGTTTAAACCAATACGCTGGAATCGGCAATTCTGCTTCCCAAATGAGGACCTAGGATACTCAAGTTTAGGTTGATAAGACCCCAAGTTCACATAAGCTCGTCTAACCTCATCCTGTTGATTAATCGAATATTCACAAATTTGTAAGCGTAAACCAGGATCCCATCCAATAACAATTGAATCAAATTCACATGGTTTATTTACTTGAGGCATGGAAGGCGGTTGCACGTCAAAAAATAAGGTTTTAACAACATTGGATGTTGTACTACTAGACTTCTATTTTGATTGATAGAATAAGAAAAGGGTTTTGCTTTTTTTTAGTGGTGGAGGTTCCATTATTTATAACCCCTTTTTTTTATAAAAAAAATAGCCTTATTTAATATTAAATCAGAGTATATTTGCAATAATTTTAAATATTAGGGTTTTTATATATATTTTCAATAATTTTTATTTAGGCTTTCATTATTTTTTTATATGTCCACGAAAACTTCTTCAAAGTTCAAAAATTAAGAGTAATATAGAATATTGAACAAAGTAACATCATAAAAAAACTAAGAGCAATATAATATTTGTTGTATAAAGACAAAATTTCAAAACCATTGTTAATCAAATCCATTCTCAACCAACAAAATAAAATAATTAGTTAAGTACACTTACAAAAAATGTTAGGAAAGTGGAGCTGTTGCAAGCTGCTGGAGATGACGGAGAAGGGTCGTTGCTTATCTATTGGAAGATGTAAGGATTATTTTGGAAGATTTGTTCTTCAAACAAATACAAACCTATTGGATTGTCTATCTATTTTTTTGAGTGTATTGGGCTGCTATTGGGCTGCCTATCTAAAAAAAAAACAAAAAAAAAACTATTGGCCCTTATTTGGGGTTAGGCTAGGAGAGGTTGGGAGGCTGGGCTAGAAAAAAAAAATTCTACAGATTTTTAAAATTTTGGGCTGGGCTGCAGCCACCTATGCCCCAACCCTAAGTCCGCCCTTACCCATGGGCCCATTTTTTGGCACTGTTTCGATAATTTGAACAGTTCAATGTATAAAACTCGTCAAGTACTATATTTCTATTAAAGATCACGTTGATCAGATATCGATAACTATTTAATCGGATCAGATTTGTATTAAAAAAAATGAACGGTGCAAAAATAAATAGTTGACAAAATTATAATCTGATCAAATAGCTATCGATATCCGATTAACGTAATTTTTTATAGGAATATAGTACTCGACAAGTTCTACACATTGAACAGTTTAGATTATTGAAATAGGGCCCAAAAATAGGCCCATAGACTAGAATGGACGGGTCCAGTCTTGATCTCAACATGAGACAAGCTTTTCCCAAAAAAAAAAATACCAAAAATAAAAATTTCGATTGTTTGATGGTCGATTTAGTTCCATCAAATTTTCTTACACCTTAATTAAAGGCCCTCTCTTGAGGATATCTATGAAATAAATTTTTAATTATTTTTCTGATATATATATAGAGAGAGAGAGAAGAGATAATAAAACAGAACAGTTGGATAGTTAACTATCACTATAAATTTTGAATTAATTAGTTGACTCTGTATATCACTGTCACATGACTTGTTATTACATACTTTTATTAGTATTTGTAAACTAACAAACGAAATTCTCAAAATTATTAAATATTTTCTTTGGTATGGTTATTGTGATTATCATTAGAATTCTTAAAATTTAAATATCTAAGAATTAATTCTACATATTAAAAAAATTTAAAAACCCCAACAAAAAAAAAAAAGATTTCACATTAGACAACAAGTTTCACTCATTATTAAAAGAGAAAAAAAGAAAAAAAAATATTATCAAAACACGTAGAAATATTAGGGGTGCTCAGCGGACACACTGTTTGTATTTTTAATTAAAAAAAAGTTTAGATATTTTGTTGTATTTTCAATTTAGAAATATTTTTATCAAATGAAAAGTGTTGATTTTTGATATTTTTGTGTGAAAAATAGAAGGCTTAATTTTGTTATTTTTAAAAAAAATCAAATTAAATTATTTTTGAATAAAAAAAAAAGTAATGAAATAGTTTTGATAATGCATGATTTTTTTTATGTATATTTATTATTGGTATTTGACAATTTACTTGATAATCTTTTAATTATGCTGAATTAGATTGTTATCCAAAAAAAATGTTGACAAATTATTATATTATATTCAAAATTTATAAAAGTTTAAACCGCTAAACCGATTCGCATCCATCCGTCGATTCGGCGGACGGATGGCGGATTGGAGGCTTCTAGCTGCAATCGAACTGCAAGCACTCCTAGTAAATAGAAAAAAGATTGAGAACTCTAAATTAAGAGCTCTAATTGGTGTGTGGGTCTCATGTGACGTGATGTCTTGACCTTGGTTTTTTTTTTTTTTTTTTTTTTTCCTTTAAATTTTTCACATCATTAGTGCTCTTTTAAAGCTTCCAAATTTGAGAGATGTATCATTTCTAATATCACTGTCACCTGGACTTATTTTGGAAAGTAGAAAAAAAAATTAATTTATTGATTTTTTGAAATGTATAAAAATAATTTAAAAAATGATATAAATTAAATAAACTAATAAATTGACTTTTTTTCTACGTTCCCAAAAAAGGCCATCATCTGAAAATGTTATACAATAGTATTTACTTAGAAATTATAGTACAATTAAGAAAATAATAAAATTAATAATATGATGTCATTAAATTAAATGGTTGAAATATACGGATGAAATATCCGAGGCTTTTTCCAAACGCCTCTATACTGAACTATTTCCCAAACTAAGCTTAGTTTGACCGAATTTCCCAAACTAAGCTGAAACGTGTTTACAAAACACACTTTCAGCATGTTTCTAGTCTAGGCAGACAAAATAAACAAAATAATGAAAGCGTGGTTAGAAAACACGACTTTAATTAAGAAACCGCTGTTGCTATTAGCATTTTTAGACTTAAATAATAGCGCGATTTGGAAACACGCTTTGAATAAAAAGCGTGATTTGTAACCACGCTTTTAAACCCTTCTTCTTCAAGCTTCAATTCTCACTTTCCTTCTGTTAAATCTCTCTATCCCCAATTTGAGAGCTCATTTCAAGGAAAACCCGAGTTACACTCCCTGTCTGATGAAGACCCAAATGAGCAAAATGGTTTGAAGCCGAAATTGAGATTTGGGTCTGGTTCTTCTGTTTGGAAATCGTCAAATTCGTCTGCCGGAATTGGGAATTGGGAATTTCTCACTTTGAAGGAACTGGGAAAATGGGTTTGAAACCAAAATCATGATCTGGGTCATTCTTATCCCCTTCTAATTCTGCATTTTTTTTTTTGAATTCTTCGTCACCGCCTAAGAAAACAGGTTGTTTATGGTTTTCTCCCAGAAGGGTTTCCAGGAAAAATAGCAAGGAAATTGGTGTTGGTGTTGGTATTAGTGTTGATTGGGGAAGGAGGGGTTCCTGTCGGATTTAAAAGCATGGTTACAAATCACACTTTCTGTTCAAAGCGTGTCTCCAATTCGCGCTACTATTTAAGCTTGAAAGCGCTAATAGTAACAACGGTTTCTTAATTAAAGTCATGTTTTCTAACCACGCTTTCATGATTTTTATTTATTTTGTCCGCCTAGACCAGAAACATGCTGAAAGTGTATTTTGTAAATACGCTTCAGTTTAGTTTGGGAAATTCGACCAAACTAAATTTAGTTTGAGAAATAATTTAATATAGAGACTTTTAGTTTGGGAAAAGGCCCTAAATATCCATCCTCCATTGCACATTTGGCAACGTCAGCCTACTTATTAGTTTATTTGGAATTATTTTTTTATTTCTTTTTATAATATGCAAAAAATCTAACTTAAGCCATACAAAAAAACGACCCTCTTGTCATAAACATTTAAGAAAATGTTTGAAATCCTAAAAAAATATTCATAATGATGTCATAGAATATGTGTCAATTTTTGATTTGTTACACACATAGACCCAATTCTCATGTCACGTTGTTGTGAGTATAAATATGAAAAATAATATACAAGTCCACTTTCTAAATCTAATAATATGTAAGTGATATAATTAGTTGATAATTAAGAAATATATAAAATAATGTTATCTTTAATATTCTAATTGTTTGTTACATGATTGAACTTAAAAATTGAATCTAATTTTTTTTTGTATTGAATAACAATATATATAATATTTTTTTAAAAAAAATTTGTTCGAATTTTTTTGGACGAAATAATATAGAAACAACAACACATGATACGGTATTGTCGGTGTACCGTCTGATTAACCGATCGTCACAGACCACACGATTACTTCTTTCAACTTCAACGTTGATTTGTCTGTTTTATAAGCTTAACTCACAGTCCGTCAGCCCTCCCATTCTCTCTCTCCGTAAAGCGATATCGACAGGGAGTCCGAGAGAAAGAGAGTCGATTTGGTGAATTCGGAGATTGAGTCGTGAATTTCGGTAGAAGACGTCGCTCTCTCTCTCTCTCTCTGATCGATCGTTTATCTTCAATCCACAGGTCAGTTTTCTCTTCTATACGTATATGTATTTACGAAGGTTTTAACATGTTTTGTGTTTTTGATTTTGATTTAATGACTTGATCTTCTTGATTTGATCGGAGCAGATCGCAGAGAGTTCAATCAACCATGTTTACAAGAATGTTCGGCAAGCCTAAGCAAGAAACAAATGCATTGGCTACACTAGACAAATTAAACGAGGTATAAATATATAGATATAATTATGATACGATCAGATTTTGTGACCGTGTTATGTGCTCTTATTTTGTATAATTTGGTTTTATATTCATCTATACTATATGGTTCTTCGGCAGAATTTACAATTTCATGTAGGGTTTTTGAATTGTGATGATCTGATTGTTTTGTTTTTCAATTTACTGATGATTGATAATGTTGTTAATTGTTACGGTAAAAACTATAATGGTCTGCATAAACTTTGGTCAATGTGAGAGTGTTTCATGTGTCAATGAACTATGCATTAATCCAACTCTAAATGCCATGTGTTTCCATGTTGACATCCTTCATTATTTTTTACTTTCATCCAGCAGCACTACTCTTTTTCTTTTTCTTTTTCTTTTTTTTGGTATTTTATTTGTTTTAAGCCTGTAAACTTGGTGCCTCATTAGGTATGAGTCATGAATTATTACATCAATAAAAGGGGTAGATAGGTCCGTTTCTTGTTCAGAATAAGCCATAACTCATTGATAGATATCGAACATTTAAAATAACCTATATTCCCTCTGTGTGATTGCCTCTACTTATCTGTCTTCGATTTCCTTGGTTCTACCATGTGAAGATATCTATGCTTCTTAGATAGACCTTGGGAATTGTGTCATAAGATCGCTATTGGTGGTATTGGACTCCCCCTTTCAAGGTGTCATATGAGCCAGTGTTTTAACACCGAGGCAATAAGGTCTCCTATAGCTTAAGCACAAGGTGCGAGGCGAAACTCGTGCCTCAGCAAAGCGAAGCACAAGTAGTAAAAGAAAAGCAAAATTATAAAAGAAGCAACCTTTTTAACATAACAAATATATATAGAATTTCAAAAATCATAATCATTTTCGATAATCTTTAAACATAATATTCAATCTTCTAAAAACTAGAAATATAAAATCCAACAAAAGATATAAAACATAACATTTAATCTTTTATCACTTTTTGCTCTATTTTGACTGCGTTTAGTCATTTTATATTAAAGAGTTTTGAATCCCCGTGGGTATGTCCACAAAAAAAGCACTTAATCAATAGCTTGAGTAGAAAAATAGGTAAAGCTCATGAAGCCCATGCCTTGTGCCTTGAAAAAAAAACTCTCGCCTTAGTGTCTAAGCTACACCTTGCATATTGCACCTTGCCTCGACCTATTTGAAGCGTAAGGCTGCCCCTCATTGCGCCTCATGCTTAGGCGCGCGCCTTTTAAAACACTGATATGAGCTTAGTGTCAAGTATGATTCATCTTCGAGATGTCATGTCATGTGTTCTTGGTCATTAGCAGTGTGATAAGAGGCACACCAAGGTGACAAGGTCTCTTGGGGCCTTAGTGCGAGGGGAGGAGCTAGCTTCATTGAAGCGAGACGCACAACTCATGTTGTAGATATTGCATAGTTTATATATGTATGTATATATATGTATATCCGTATGTGTAATTTATTGTATATTTTATATTAACTATGTGCTATCAATGACATTATATTTACATGAGATTATTATTACCCAACACATTACATTGTGCCCAATAACTTTGACTATATCAATAATTTCAAATCAAGCAATTAAACAACCAAAACAGTTAAGCGATTAAGACATATAAAAAAAATGATTAATCACTTATATATTTTAACATTTTAAGTAATTTAAAATAACAACTAAGTAAATTAAGTCATTGAACAATAAATACTTAGTGTGAATATATATATTAAAACGTATCCATTGAGTAATGTTCAAGTGTTGGCTCATTTTGATTTCGCTGTGTATGTTATATCTGGTTACCAACTTACCATAACATTGGTGCCATGACTTAACAAAAGGGGGACAACTAATTGATGAATTTCAAGTGGTAGTCTAGGCTATCTAGAAGTTGTTAGATTTTTATTTTTGATTTGTACAATTGGTATGAGAGGGGAAGGGCAAAGGAAGTTGCACTTGTAGCTATAAGACTTGAACGCAAGTATGACACTTGGCAAGGGAGCATATCATCCACTGGGCCAAGTTAATGTTTTGATTCAAATTTTATTCGTAGAAGATTCGATTTTTTGTTTTGGTTAACTCTTGACTCTCATTCTTAGTTGTGCAAAGTAGTAGCGAGAGCGGGGGTGGGGGCAAGGGAGAGGGAGTGTGGGCACATAGAAGAGACTAAGGTTGGGAGTGCCTAGGGGAGCGTTTATGTATTATATATATTGTAAATATTTCATAGTTGTAATATATATGTTAAATGTCTACATAACACTACCTTTTACACTATTAAATTAAATATAAGCATAGTAAATTCTCATTGAATTGTCTAGCATATATTCTTGTCTCTATTTTGATTTGTTCTTCATTTTTTGCCATTATTTCACTATGATATTGATTGATATATTTATCCTTTTTTACCACATATACTATATACCTAACCTCTATTGATTTTTTGGTAGATTTTTTTTTTCTTTGGGATTCATATGTTTGAGCAGCCCCATCATAGTTGGAATCACTAATTCTATTTGGATGGGAATGTGGTTGGTTCTAACTTGATTCTAGATTCCCTACTACTAAGTTCTCATTGTAACTGAAATTCAATGAATTAATTGATTTAATATTTGTGAAGCTTGATATGTTGAAAGGGACAATATGAAGGGTCCAAATCTTTTCCCTTGATGCCAATAAACATTTTATCAGTAGAACAACAAACTGTGTGGTGCTTTAGCAGATTATTTACACGGGCCTTTTACTTGCATCAGTATTCCGAATGGTTCATCGGTTGTAGGCAGCTGCGGCAAAAGTATGAATATATGTATTATGTATATGAAACTTAGTTAGTTTAGTTATACTTGGCTCCCCCCAATGTCATATAATTCTATTCACATACTTTTTAAATGCATAATTATTTTCTTCCACTTATTTCAATTTCTCTCAAAATATATATATTTTTCATTTCTCTCTTTTACTTCAAGGAAAATTACACACATGCCCTTGTCATAAGAAAAGTTATGATATTTTATAGTATTAGTAGCAAACTATTGTGATTATGTTATAAAGGAGTGCACCATAAGAAAGACTTAGTTATGAATTATTGTAGTAATGTTTTGAACATTAAAATGTTACGAACTGCTATAGTAAGAAAAGTTATGAGCCATTGTAATTTTGCTACAAATCATTATTGTATAGTTATGAAAAGACATAATGTATGCATCTTTAAGTGTCTGTATAGAATTTAAAATTTTGTGTATAAACTGCAATATGTAATTTATTACCATTCAAGTATTAGGTGAATTAGTGATACTACTGCAAATTTGTATTTTTTTAGTGGTGAGTCATTGAAATTCAAGTCCTTAGAACACATTTACAGAGTGTTTTCATTATTTATTAGCTTATTTTTAATAATAATTTATTCATTTTAATAATTATTTTTACTATTTAAATTTTTCTTAACCCAACTGCTTGAACTTGCCCAATGTCTTGCTTTTGGCCCCCCCAATCACCAAATCCTGGCTCCGCCATTGTAGGTGAATCTTTATTAGGAGACTAGGATCTTCTTTCGTTATTTAGTCTTTGCCATGTCGGCTGGAAGTATGGTGTTTCTTTCATCATGCATGAGTGTTATTCTTTTCATAGAATGCTTTTGGTCATCTTTGTTGCTAGATGTTCATTTTTTTGAAAAATTGCTTTGGCACTATGTGCAGACACTTGAAATGCTGGAGAAAAAAGAGAAAGTTCTTCTGAAGAAGGCTGCCGCAGAAGTCGAAAAGGCTAAGGAATTTACCCGAGCAAAGAACAAAAGAGGTATATGCATATATTGTGAAAGAACCATATTTCTTTTTGACATTTCTTTTGAGAATTATTATTTGTAAATTTATACTCTGTTCTTTTCCACATGGTTCTGGAATTGTTAGTTTCATGATTTTCATTTCTGGGCTATTTGCGGTAGTCCTATTGTCTGTATGTCATTCTCATTTAGTAAGGGCATTTTTCTGTATTGTGGCAACAATATCATTCTGTTATGCTGTAACATATAAAGGAGTCTATTTTGTTTCTTATGGCATTTAAAATGAGTTTGTTCTTCTTTTGCATCTAGATGCTTTTAGTTTTCATGAAATGGGTTGCCGATTAAAAAATTTAAAAAAAGGTTGTTTGCTATTTTGTTTCAAATTTGGTGAAGTTATCTTTCAATGTCACTGTTTTTATTCAGCAATGTTTTTCATTTGAAGGATAAACATGTTGTTTCAAATCTATGAAGTACCGACAGTTCAAAACAATTGCCGTATCCGTGTTGGACACACGGACACTTTGGGGACACGGCGTGGACACGTATGGGACACGCCACATGGGGTGTCCCCTTATTTAATTAATTTTTTTCAGGGGACACTTCGGGGACAGACTAGGGACATGCCAAGTTATCTTTTTACCTATTTTCTTTAGTGCTCTTGATGAATGTTGAATATTTATTATTATTTTCTTAGATTTAAATACTTAATAGATCATCCATAAAAAAAAAGATATAAACTAAGTGTTAATTTATAAGTATTTTTTTAAAATATATATATATAGAATTAGATCAATTGCTAGAGTTATGGGGTTATATTTGTATGGGTTGGGTGTGACTGAGAGAGGGAAGGATGTTTTGGGGTGGAACGTGGTGGAAGCCAAGGGCCGTGGGCCGTTTTTCTATTTCGTCCTACTACTGGAGTTTGATGGGGTTGGGGGGTGGGGGGTGGTGGGGAGGGATTTTCCTTGGAAGAGCATCTGGGTGCCGAGGGTTCCTTCAAAGGTGGCATTCTTCATGTGGATGGCTGCCTTAGGTTGGAATCTACGATTGATAACTGGTACGGCATGGTCATATTCTAGTAAATTGGTTGCTGTATGATTGTACAGATGGGGAGTCCGTGGATCATTTGTTTTTGCATTGTCTTGTGGCTAGTCGTTTGTGGGGTCTTATTTGTCTCTCTTTTGGGATTGTTTGGGTTCAGCCGCGAAGAGTGATGGATATGCTGTGGAGTTGGTGTGGAGCTGGCGTGGAGCTTGGGTTGGTCATTGGCGGTGGCGGCGGCGGCTAGTGTGGTCATTGGCGCCTCTTTGTTTGATGTGGTTAGTTTGATTGGAACGTAATAGGCGAACTTTTCAAGAGGTTCATCACAACGTTTCATGGCTTGAGAGTCGTCTTCTTATAGTTTTGTATAGCTGGCTGAAAGTTGGAACAGAAGTTTGATCCAGGTTTGTTTGTTTTTTTAGACTTTTTAGATGGCATTCTTGGTTAGGAGTTGGTGTGTTTAGTTTTCGCTAGCTGTTTGAGTAGTTTTGTATTCTTTGCATCATCTTAATGCTTTTTCAATAAAACTTATCTTATTTATCAATATATATATATAATTAGAGTTATTTTTGTTAATATTGATTGTTTGTAGATGTAATATTAATCTGAATAGGAAATAAAAATATATGAAAACATATTTTATTGTAGTGTCCCCGCCGCGTCCGCGTCCGCGTCCGCATCCGCTTCCGTATCCGTATTCGTATCCGTAACTATGTCCGTACTTCTTAGTTTCAAATGCTAAGGATATAGTGATAGTATGATTTAGTGACAACCATTTACTTGTCATAAGAATATATATACACGTGTAACCCCCTTTTAAGCACTTTGACTATGCGTTTGAGCTTGGTTATTCATGTTTGCAACCCCCCACTCCCCATTTTACATCTCTTAACAACATTGGAAGGTATATTTTATTAATGGTATGTCCTGCAAAGATGGTATGGGCAATGGTCGGTTGTGGACCTTATGGGAATCATGGCACTAAGATGGTGCGAATGAGAGAGAGAGAGAGAGAGAGAGAGAGAGAGAGCCATGGCCTCTTGTGTTTCATAGAAGAGCTTGCTTTGTGTATGGAGGGGGAGACCTCCTTTTGTAGGAGAGTTGGGTCATGGAGGCTAGGTTACTCTTTTTGGGTTGTACTGAGTAGGTGTGAATGTGTGAAACACTCTTTTTTGGGTTATGATACACTTCCCAAGGTATCATATGACCTGATCAATCTTTATCTATGTAGATCAAAAAAAAATCTTTATCTATGTAGAGGCCTCTCTCTCATATCGAAAACTGGTCAATGTGGGGTCATCCCAAGGGGGTTAGTTGGGGCAACTTTGATGATCCTCAGCTCTAGCCTCCAATCAATGAGTCCCTGGTGATTCCGCACAAGGTCATTGATTGGTAGGGTGTCGTTTCAGAGTTGGAGCCTTGGCTAGGCACATTGCCCCCGAACGAGACATGACACTTGGGTGAGGGAAGGCTCACAAGCCAATGTGAATTACTTGGATGAGTGGCTGTTGATGTAAGGCTATGCTTTGTAGGAATGGCAACGGGCCGAGGCGGGGCCAGGGACTGCCCTCTCCCATCCCTGATCCCCGAAGATTAAAAAATCCCCGCCCCCCGCCCCCGCCCCCCGATCCCCGGTGGGGGAGCCCATCACCCTCCCGTCCCTGTCCCCTAACGGGGATCGGTTTTCCCGACCCCCGAAATATCCCCGAGTTTTTTTTTTTTTTTTGAATTTTGTTCAACAACTTACTGACTAATCAATATATATCACAAATCAAAAAAAGATTAACAGATCAATATATAACAGATCTAACAGATCAATTTTGTTCAATATATAACTAACACAGATTAAAAAAATTATTCTGAACAATATAGATAAACAACAATACAGATCTGAGTACAGATCAACAACATCATATCAGAGAGAGAGAGAGAGAGAGAGAGATAACAGATCTGAGTACACCTCCATCGTCTGGCACAGATCTGAGCGACCGCCAATGACCAGGCTCTATGGCGAGATCGACGGTGGCTGTGGTGGTGGGTCGGTGGTGGTGAGAGAGAGACGGACCTTCTGCTCAAAAAATAGAGAGAGAAAGAGAAACCGACGCAAGGAGAAGAGAGAGAGGGGGGTCGGGGCCAACGGTGGTGGTGGTGGTGATGTCGCCGTGTCGGTGACTGTGAGAGAGGAGTTGAGAGAGAGAGAAGAACGAGAGAGTTGAGAGAGAGAGTTGAGAACGAGGGAGTGAAGAGAGTGAGAGAGTTGAGAGAGAGAGATAAGAGTCAGAGAGAGAGTGAGAGAGTGAGAGAGAGAAGATAAGATTAGAGTGAAATAGATATTTATATAATACAACTAATATTTATATAATACAACTAAGAGGTATAGAGGCGGGGAAATTTTGGGGGGGGGCCCGGGGCCGACGAGCCTATCCCCGTCCCCGGCCTGAAAATTATCGGGGATGTATTTTTAATACCAGCCCCAGTCCTATGGTGAATAATTTTCGGGCAAAACCCTATTTATCAGGACGGGGCGGTCTGGGTCCCCGTGCGGGCCGGGTTGATATTGCCATCCATTGCTTTGTGGTTATGGGGTCCACCGCCTTACTGGTTGTACAGCTGTCAAACGTATTCAGATACCTACAGATGGTACATTGGACAGCTGTCTCATTCATTATCACTAGCATAGTCTGTTTACTAAATATGTTATGCTTTCTCATGTTTTCTTTTGCTATTTTTTTTTGTTTTTGTGTTTTCAATTAATCAACAATTAGGAAAAGGTACGAATGAGAGGGAGCATGACATTATGTTAATTTTTTTATTGGATCTTAGTTGTAAATCATGATTGTATCCATAACATGAACATACTGCACTTTGGCTTTTGAATATTTGGTTTGGAGTTTTCAAAAACAATTTTCTGAGTTTTCAATTGGAAATTTTTTGTTAGTGAATTTTGTAACATTTTAATTAATTTTTTTTTTATTTTTAAAAAAACCTTTTGGATACACTTAAAAAGTACACAATTTGTACAAAAATCTTTAAAAAGTTTATTGAGTACCACAAAATATGAAAATGTATTAAATTTTTGCACAAATTTCATACTTTTTTTTAAGTGTATCTAGATTAACTGAATTTAATTTTTTTTTTAAATGATTAAAATATTTAAACAATAACTAAAAACAAAAAAATAAGGATTTAAAAATCAGAAAACTGTTTTTGAAAACTTCAGACCAAACAGGGAATAATTTTTAAATCATGACATTCTGCACACCCCCCCCCCCCCCCCCCCCTTTCTGAATGTTAAATTGTTAAAACTAGTACTAGAAAAACCTTGCTATACAGTTTGATTCTTCTCCTATTGAACTTTGTACCTTATTGTTGTTGTGCAGCGGCAATACAATGTTTAAAGAGGAAAAGACTTTATGAACAGCAAGTTGAACAGCTTGGAAACTTTCAATTGCGTATCCATGATCAGGTGCTGTTGCAATAGTTTGAAATCAAATCAACTCATATAATGTGTTTATTTTATGTCATGAAGATATCTTTTTGACTATGATAAGCTTTGTTTTCAAATGTCAGATGATTTTACTGGAAGGTGCAAAAGCTACCACAGAGACTGTTGATGCTTTGAGAACAGGAGCAGCTGCAATGAAAGCCATGCAGAAAGCAACGTAAGTTGCAGCTTAGTTTTTAGGGTAAATTACAAATACACCTCCTGAGATTTGCTTAAAATACGGATTGCCCTCTGTTGTTCTGGAAATTACAAATACCCCCCCCCCCCCCCCCCAAAAGAATTTTTTATTAACAAAATTAACAGAAAAAATGAAATTCTTAATTACTGTCCTATACAATAATAAAATTATTAGAATTGTTGATTGAAATATATTTATGATATCATTAAAAACTATTAATTAACTTAATTTATTAATAAAAAGGATTATTTGTTATGCAATTAGAAATTTGAAGAGCAGGATGCAATTTCTAGAACTACAGGGGCAATTCGTATTTTAAGTAATTCTCAAGGGTTGTATTTGTAATTTGCCCTAGTTTTTATTATAGCTTGAATGATGTTGTTTTCTATGGATTTTATTATTAACATGCTGTTGCCTTTGTGTCACTGACAATTTCTTAATTTTACTAGTCATAGCATGCAGTATGAAATTGGTATTGGTTTACCTAGGCAGGCAATTTTGGGAAAAGCAGTCAAGATGATTGGGCCATTGTTTAGTCTTGCATAAAACTTACTGCTCACATTTTATTTTGACATTTTGTTATCCATAGAATTTTAAGGATCGACCTCATATCTTGAGATGTGGCTACAGGGCTTGGATCCTTGACTAGTAATGGTGAAAACTGAGACATTAAATCCTAGATATGTTCTTCTGTAAAGTTCAAAATAACATGATGCCAAGTATGCATAGTATTCATTTCACAGGACCACTGGACATGTCTTTAGATGGACATATGGCAAGTCAGTTATTGTGGAAGAGAAATGCCATTTGTGCATATCACATTCCAATTTTGTATATACTTTAACCGGTTCATAGTTCCAATATGTCCAACTGCCTCTACTTCTATTTTGGATGGTGCCGAGTTCATGTCTTATGCTTTGTTTTTTTGACTATATTCCTATGTACATAAGAAATTTTCTTGCCTTAAGAGGATCTCTGACCGCATTTTGTACTGCAGGAATATTGATGATGTGGACAAAACAATGGATGAGATTAATGAGCAGACTGAGAACATGAAACAGATCCAGGAGGCACTTTCAGCACCCATTGGTGCAGCAGCCGATTTTGATGAAGTATATGTCTTTGCAATTTTATTTCCATTGAATGCCATTTCTTCCTTAAGAAGAGGATACATCTTACAACATCATTGTTGCAGGATGAATTAGAAGCAGAGCTTGAAGAACTGGAAGGAGCCGAGTTGGAGGAACAGCTTCTCCAGCCTCCCACAATTGCTCCTCCTGCTCCAGCAGGCAAGGTCCGTCCAGCTCCCCAGAAGAACACAGCGGAGGAAGATGAGCTTGCTGCATTACAGGCTGAAATGGCACTTTGAAAGGTTAATACCCATTTCTGATCCTTCCAAGTTTCTAGACTCTTTCATTAAATTTTATGAAAACTTGGACATTGTTCTTCTTGGCTGTTTCCAAGTTTCTGCAATGATTCATCTTCTGTTGCATTGAAGCGCAACCCACAATGTCATTCTTGTGACGGAGTCATTTTTTTTTGGGGGAAAATGAGTTTTTACGAAAAAAGATCAAAGAATTGCTTAAGTTGGATTTCTCTCTTGTTATGTGAGAATTGGAAACAATTGAGTTCATTTTGGTGTGTATAGGATCCCATGATACACCAAAATGAAGTCAACTTTGTTTCCAAGTCATTCTTTACTGCTTCATTGAGAATCAAAGTAGATTTACCAATGAATCACGGAATGCAGCTTTGCTTTAACATTTCTGCGAGTAAGGTCATTTTTTCACTTGTATTTTTTTCCCACTGCTTCATAAATTTTTTTCCCACTTCTTGGGTTTCAAACAATTTGATTATCATATTCTACTATCATGTTATCTGTTGTCACTTACTTGTGTGTTCATTTTATGTAAAACACCATGGCTGTTTGCCATGTGTCATCACATTCTAGAGTGATTTGCATTCTGTGCGGATTTGTGTTCAGTTCAAGGCAGTATTTGGTTGGAATTTATATGTATATATATTTTAAAAATAATGATTTATTTAAAATCATACATCACATGAACGGAGATTTTGTTTGCATCAAAACTATCTAATGCTGTTATATGTTGGCTGTCCTTGCAGTTATCAATATTAAGCAAGAAAAGTTGTGTAAAGATTGGATGTACTGTATGATTTGCCAAGTCATTTGCGGGGGCCTGCTTCAACTTTCCATGCCCAAATTTGATTTTCTTGGTGTGCAGTGTGTAAGCACTGGAAAAAAAAAAAAAAAAACTAAAAAATTTGTATAGGTGACATTTATTACATTCATCTTAATTTTAAATACGGATTCTAGCTTTGTTTTGTAAAAATGATTTTGTTGGTTCCCATTGTTTACATCGTTTGAACATGTATTAAAATTCTCAGAACTTGAGAAATTTCGGAATGAATTTGAAAAGTGGAACTTTTTTTCTTCCCCTGCTTTTTCTTTCACTTAATTAGTAGTATTGTTTCATTGATTTGTACGTTACTATGATTGTGCTTGTAATGGTTAGGAAAAAAAAATGTTAAGGCCTTGTGAAATGCTATACTTTTTTTGTACTGATCAATTTTCTTGCAAACTAGTGTGGTATGCAGTAATAAAATTTTGAAATCTAAACTGGGTTATAATAAAATAATATGATAGGAGTTGCATCAATTTAAACAAGACACGTTAAAATAGATTTGGTGTCATTTTTGTGAGCAATGCATAGCGGTGACTGTTGTGCGGTTTGTGGGACTTATTTTAGGTCTTATTTTAATTATTCGAACCGTTTAATTTTTAGGAAACATTGAAAAGAATATAGTTGATCAATTTAATTTTTTAGAAATATATTATATTTGATATTTTTTTTAAAATGAATTGTACATATCATCAAAATAGAATTCAAAGTAAATTTCACAAGCCGCACAACGGTAATTATTGTGTATTATGTTAAACTATGTCGTTTATAGATTTTTGTAAAAAAAATTATGGGGTCAGTTCTTAGTTCGGGTTACTCAATCATCAAAGAAGAATAGAACCTATTTGACTAGTTGTGAAAATTTCGAACTCAGAATTACATCATTTGGGGTGGGAAAAGTTGGTTTTGAACTCAACAACATTTTTTTTATTTTGATTTGCGAGAGTGGGAGAGGAAGGGACCACACTCATGATGGGATTGGGAGGGATGGTGTAGTTTTCAATTTTAAATTTATGTACTCTTCTGTGTCCCTGGAAATTGAGCCAATTAGTAATACTGATGAGATGAGAGTATTCAAAATGGTCCACTCCGAAGAACTCCACTGGAAATCTGATTTATGCCTACATCCACTTCACATCATCTATATGACTAGGGGTAAGATGTTCACTCAATTTATGGTTTTATTAAACACCAATTATTGAAGGTTTCAATATTAGAATAAGCAAATGGTCATTATTGAGTAGCTCTAAATATCATGAGGAAACTAGTGTTCCAACAAATTATGTAGTGAAAATTATTATAAGCAGAATATGCTGACTCATCTTTATTAAGCAGTTAAGAGATAAATAATGACCCACTTAGTGTGTGTTGTGATTTCTCTTTAGCTGTAAGTATCATGTAGATATTCCCACATGTTATTATGAAAATATCTAATAATTTTTTTAAGATTGGATGGTATTAAAAGGATTATATATGATCAAATAAACAATGCCCCACATTAATATGATAAAAAGATGGACTAAGGGATAACTAATATACCCTTAGTAGGGTTGGATTAAGCTATAAAACCTATTTAAGCTCCTCCTATTCTATTTTTTTTCAAAGAGTAGGTGCCTTGTAGTCCCGTTTAATGTATGACACATTGATTGTCCCTTTCTATATTCTTTTACTTTAAAAAAAAAAATGGAGAGAAACATATAAAGACATATTAGAGGGGAGAGAAGCCAAACTTGTGACATAGAAATCTTTTGAAAAGCTAGTAAAAAGTCAAATTCTAACTTTTTACTTATTTTGAGTCACATCATCTTTCATATAACTTACTTACAAAAAGATAAAATAAACTAAAAAAAGTTAAAAAATCAACTTTTTACTAACTTTCCAAAACGCCCCCATAAAGATTTCAAGTTAATAGTTAATACCAAGTCTTAATTCAATTAATGTTGTGATGGTGATTGAACGACTTATGGTGCATGATGTATTTCAAAATATTAATATATCCATTGACTTTTGGATATTTGTGCTATTTATGGGAACGATTGAAAATGATGTTTTATTTTTAATTAAAAAACCTAATAAATTTTATAAATTTTTAATTAATTGATATTTTATGCAATAATAAAAATTTAAAATTTAAAAACAAAACTCACTTCAATCATATGATATAGTTAGGTATCACATCAACAAATAAGAAAATTTTGTAAAATTTATTAATTTGTATAGTATTGTTCTTTTAATTATTGAAGAACCTTTGGATTGATCAATATTAATATAAGAAATATTCTTTCATGTTGCTTTTAAAATAATATGATATATAGGAGAGTTGAGGAATACAATCAAATGCATGCTAAAAAAACCAACAATACTAATTGTTTTGTTCATTATATGGTGTGATTGCTTATGTAGGTTTCATTTTATACTATACATTGATTATAACTTGGCTTAATTTTTAGTAACCCCCCCCCCCCCCCCCCCAAAAAAAAAAAAAAAAAAAAAAAAGACTTTGCTTAATTTTCAAAAATTGTATAAGCTTGTTGTTTGGAATCAAAACTTTATTATTATTATTATTATTATTACATATAGAAACCATAGTCTATGAAAAAGAAAGTGTTGGACTTGAAAGAAAAGGCACATAAATGATATGGAAATTGCATTATCATTGAAAGTTGAATTGAATGGACTGAAATTGAAATTAAGCAAAGATAAATGCTAGAAATAGAAAGACATTGTTGGAAAATGATTTAAGTCTGAGAAACAAATTTGACAGAAAAACGACATGTTGATTAGTGCAAGATTGAAGGAAATTAAATTAAGTACACAATGAGAGATGAATTTGACAACATTTTGATGTGTTGATCCGCGCGGAGTAATTTTTCTATTTTTGAATCTCATATTTATAACTATTAAAAATGACAGTCAACTCTTTGTATCTATTACAAATCTGTGACTTTGTATCTATACTATATATTAAACAAAATGGAGTTTTTAACCTCAAGTCTTGTGGGAGCTCCAATCTCTCAATTTAAATTTCTTGATTTTTTGATGTAAAAAAAAAAAAAATCTTAGCATTTATTAACTTCTCCCAACTCCCAAGTCTTACCATCATAAAAACACTTTAATGCATTAAGAACAAGTATAAAAAAATTCTTTTAAATCCAACACATATGAATTCCTTGAAAAGTACCAACACATATGATTATTATCCCTCATAATAACACTTTAATGCATTAAGAGCAAGTATAAAAAAAATTTCTTGAAAAGTCCAACACATATGATTATTATCAAAATATTAAACTTTAATATAATATAATAATAAAAAAAGACATTTAATTCCTTGAAAAGTCCAATACATATGATTATTGTCAAATATAAACTTTAATATAATATAAAAAAGGAAAAAAAGAATACATTTAAAAAAAAACATTTAAAAATTACAATTCACATATATAGATAATTATAAATATAATCTGTACATAGTACGGATGATATGCTAGTACGGGGTAATAGCAGATTCCTCCAATAGTGTCAACATGTGTCCCACTACTTCATGTAATTTGCCACTATCTTTATCATTTTTTGCTCATGTTTTTAGGGATTTTTTCTAAGTTTGATAAGTGTCTCATTTCTTGTAATTGCTTGCAGGCCCATGATTCCCGATTGTTGGATAGTGGCCGACTCATCTAATGAAGTGTTGTCATTTGTCCATGACTACCGTAACTGTTTTCATCCACTTTTTCATATTTACCTCGTTGATCTAAGACTTTCTTTTAAGACGATGTGTCTTTTAAATTCAGCTATTATTTGCTAACCTTCTACAAAGTAAGGGGTAGTTTAACATTGACTAATATAGCTGACTTTTTTAGTTTGAAATTTTTTTAGTCTTGTTTGGTTTTGTGTTTTGAGACTTTTTTTATTTTTGAAAAAGAAAAAGTGTAATGATTATGGATAAAAAGTCGTATTTTGTCTTATTGACTTATATAATTTATTTTGTCTTTTTATATTTTTTTAATTCTAAAATCTTAGCCAAACGAACACTAATGCTGTGTTTGGTTGTGAGATTTGAGGAGGGATTTGGAAAGGAAAATGGAAAAGATAGGTGAAATGTGAATAAGATATACATATATTTCATCTAGTTTCACACACTTTTTTCCTTTTCCTTTTCAAATCTCTCCCCAAATCTCCCAATCTTTTTTTTTTTCCCTTTCTAAATTCCTCTCCAAATCTTCCAATCAAACTCAGCGGAAAAGTTGACAATATCCAGTCGGGTTACCACTTTGAAAGCTTCTAAATGTTTCTCTAACAATCTGCCACATGGCATATTTTTATGTGACGAGTCTGTTTTAGATATAAACGCATTCCCATAAAGCCATGCTTCTACTATGTTTCTCGAATAATGCTTGGTACCCCTTTGTGGGGTCACCCCCTCACCCCCCTTTGCCACGTGGCGGGTGATGATTGGAGGAGCAGGAAAAAAAAGAAAAAGAAAAAGAAAAAGAAAATGTGACCAATGAGATAGAGAGGGGGTCAAAGGGGGTTGGGGGAAAAGGGGGATGAATCATTACTCATGTTTCTCATAGGTTGGTCATTTTTAGGTATAATTAAAAACAAATTCTTATCAAAGCAGAATAAAATAGCTAGTTCCGTAATTTTCATATTATTTTAATTTTATGCAAAAATTTTTTTTTTTGAAAATTCAGGAAAAAAAACTGTTTGATGTTTTTCAAGAAGTGGACTGTTTTTAGAGAAAAAAAAAAATATGAAAACTATTTTTAAAAACAATTCTCCAAACAAGTTTTTTTTTTTTTTTGGAAGGGAAAAATTAAAATAAAAACAAAAAATGAAAGCGCGCTAACAAAGGCATAATTCAATTGTAAAAAGGAAAATGCTATACAAACCTTAATGTTGTGTTTGGTTGGGGGATTTGAGGAGGAATTTTAAAAAGGAAAGGAAAAAAGTATGTGAAACTAGGTGAAATTTAAGTATATTTTATTCACATTTTACCTATCTTTTCTATTTCTCTTTTCCAATCACTTCTCAAATCCTCCAACCAAACACAGCATAAAAAAATTTAGTATTTCCTAATGATTGGTTAACGCTAATGAACTAAATTAATAATTGATGTTGAAAACTGCAGCTAGAACCTTGACTTGTCTACTAGCCTTTTTGTCACTACATCAAAATAGTTTGATTGTAAAAAATAGTGAGTCCAAGTTTTGAATTGTCTAATGATGAACTTTAGGCTCACAAAAGAAAAGAAATTGCTTGAACTCAAAAGTCAATTTACATAGCAAATTTAGTATGGTGAATAGGACTTACAGTTTTGGATGCATAATCAAAAGAATATAGATCAAAACACCCTTTATATCTACACTGATTTATGTTAATAATACTAGGGGTACAAAAACAAAATACAAAAAATATATTAAGTGATTGCAATTTCTTTTAAATATGACCCAGACCATACTCAGTATATTTTTCATATACTTTTTATATATGTTTTTTTTCTTTTTTTTTTTGCAATTAACATTTCTATCCATTTACACTCATAGAAAGAGGGTAGAGGTAAGTGTGATTGTAGCATTATTGTAAAAATAATAAATAATAAAGAAGAAAAAAGCCCACGTTTGAAATTGAGTGAGTGTGAGGACGTTGGATAGTGGGTGACATCATATTTTGGAAGAAGAGGTCTTTTGTTTGAACTTTATAAGAAAAAGAACGGTCTGTTTTCTCTACTTCAATATAGAAGCTGTCATAATTGTAGTTTCCTTGATGTTGCCCAAGAGGAGTAAGTAACCCACTCACTAGAGCTCTAGGGTACTTGTAGATAAATTTTTCAATAATTTTCCAAATATATCACCTATTTCGGGAGCAAGGACATAAGCTGATTTTTTTAAAAAATTTTTTATTTATAAATAAATCAAAAGTGAACTTTTTTGAGCAAAAAATCATTTGAAAAGTTGGAAATAAGCCAACTTTAAAAAATTACCAAAATACCCTCCTATGATGGTAAAAATGTAATTTTACAAAATTGCATGGGGTAATATGGTTAATTTGTGTGACACCATAAACAAAAAAATATTGAAAAAAGCAAAAAAAACAGCTTTTTTTTTAAAATCTTGCCAAATAATTTTGTGAATGAGTCAAAAAGCTTAGATATAAGCCAAAAAGCAGCTTATCCAAATTCACAAATTAGGCCCAATTATAAAAAAAAAAAAATACAAATGATATTACAAGTTTGAACACTCTTCAATAGTTAGTTCCATTGTAGTACTTGTTTTATGACGGTTAATAATCAGGATCAAAGAAAAATAAATCAATAAATAAGAATTATAAGTTACATGACGCACAAGAACATAAAATTTATGTTATTTGCAATCACTACGATTTTACCGTGATAAAAAAAGAAAAAAGAAAAAAAAAGTTACAAATTTCAAAATTTATGGCTAAATAATTTCAATGACACTACCTAAAATCATGCCTATGACGTATTCAAACTCATGAGAGATAATCTTTGATAGCTGTTGTGTGAGAGATGGGTTGTGTCCAATAAAAAATGCGACAGACCCCCAGCCCCCGTGACCCCCCAGCCCCACGTGGCTGTGGGTGATTGGAAGGAAAGAAAAAAATAAAAAAAGTAAAAAATTGACCAATGGAGAAAAACTGGTGGTGCCCCCACTGGAGGTCCTTAGCACCGTTGTTTGTCCAATTTTAAGTTGGTTACAAACTTGTTCAACCGAGTTAAAAATATTTTTTAAACTCAAATTATTTTATGAAATTATGTTTTTAAAACACGGCTTTAATGTTGAAGTCATGCTTTGGAAACAAAATTTTATTTACTTTTTTTTTAAAAATTACAATAAATTTTGAAACATCACTTCAGAAAGGAACATAAATTTTAAACTATTGGGGTTCAAACAAATTATTTAAAAAATAATTCTGAGTTTGGTTAAAAAAAACTCTCCATTCAACTTTCATGACATTGACTAGCGAAAAAACAAAGCTGATGATGGCTTCCATCACATTCATTGTCCATCTTATCAAGTAAAAGATAAATAAATAAATAAAGAAACCATATGTCGGCACCACTCTAACACAAGTTCTATGAAACTTCGAGAGAGAGAGAGAGATAGTACTATAAAGTCTAAACTGTCCACACCCTACTTTCATTTGACTAGAATGAAATTTCATTTACGTAAATATATTTGTAAAGTAAGTTCCTATATCAATTAACACAACCATATAAATGTCAATTTCTTACCTAGTAAGCCATCTCTAAAGCCCAAGCCCAGACCACTATTTCAATACTGGTTAATGTTAGTGTTGTTAGTCACACTTTGATCACATTGATACACTAGTCCTGGTGGTGGTTTAGTGTCTGCATAGCAACAAGACTCGACCAAATCAGCATAGGAGGTTCCAATTTCACTGATTGTCTCTTCACACCAAACCTCACTGCCTACTTGCTCACAATGAAGAATTCCATTAGTCCCCAAATCCATCAAAAAACCAGCATCTACCACATTGCTGCTTGCAGAGTCTTGAGACGACGACGATGAATTGACATAACTTTTCTTCAAACTTGCACCAAATTTGAATGGTTCAGGGAGTTCTGGAAGAGGGCAGTGATGAACTGGATAATTTGTCAAGCTCTGGGTATTGGTGGTGTTGTTTAGTTCACAAGTCAGATTGGTAAGTGATGACATTGATAGAGGACTTTGATTTAGCAGAGCCAAAAATGAACTATTATTAGTAGTAGTATTATATGGTTCTGTTTTTGGTAGCAAAGACATTGAAGGTATTGGGTTGTTGAAAGTGTTTGCAATGTTGGTTTTCAATGGCAATAGCTTCTTCTTCAATTTGGTGTTCCAATGATTCTTCACATCATTGTCTGTTCTTCCTGGTAGGTGGGAAGCTATGACAGACCACCTAATCAAAAGCCTCCAATGTCAAATAAATTGAAAAAATAAAATGATATGTATATAGAATTTTTTATACAAAATTTATAATAAGAATGATGTGATAATGACATTGTTAAAATAACTCAATCACTTGATGAATTTTTTATTTTAAAGTGATAAAATCAATACCTATCACAGAATTTAAAAAGTTATCAGAAAATAAAGTGTGTGAACCAGATTTATTCTTAATATGACTCGTGTCAAAGTTATTTAAAAGCTAAGTCACACATTTCATTTCTATCTAGTAACTTTTCCAACTATATTTTCAAACCTTCCCTACATTTTCTATTTTTTGTTTTTTAACATAGGCATAAAGACATATTCATAGCAAAGAGTAGTATTATTATGTTAAATGATGTTGAACTTGCCTGCTGCCCAATTTAGTGTGCAGGGTACAAATGATGTTGTCTTCTTCTTCAGTAAAACCTCCATGCTTGATGTCTGGCCTTAGGTAATTTAGCCATCTCAATCGACAACTCTTCCCGCATCGCTTCAAACCTGAGATAGATTTAACAGTATAAATTAATTGGAACATTACCAAAAAAAAAATTAAAAAATAAAATAAAAATAAAAAATTGGAACATTACAAGAAATTGAAATTAGTATTAGAACAAAATGAGCAATTTTGAAAGGAGAAATAAGGTGATAGATAATAGTCAATGGTGTTAATTTACCCACGGAAACATGTAAAAACGAAGAAAAAATGGGCATGTTTGGTATTTTTGTTGTATTTTCGTTTTTAAGAACATACCAAAAAAATAAGCTTGTTAGTCAGATTATTCCAAAACTACTAATTTTATAAGAAACACACAAAAAAAGATAGAGTTGTTTTCGAATTTTTGAAAAATATTTTTGTACAAAAATAAAAATCCTTTTGAAAATTAATTTTGAAAGATAGTTTTTTGAAAAAAGTTGACAAAATTTGAAAACATGTTTGGTTGTATATTTTGAAAATAATTTTTGCAAATTTCGAGTTTTGTAGTTTGAGATTATTTATAATTTTTTTTTTTGAATAGTTAAATAGATGAGTGTGAGAAAAAAATTAATTGATTGATGTGTTGAATGTGAGAGAAAGAGAAAATAGAAAAAAAAAAGTGATTGATTGATTAATAGAATATGAGAAAAAGAGAGAGGAGAGAGAAAACAAATTTGTAAAAATTGTAAACCAAACAATTTTATTGGATTTTTCATTTCAAAAATTCATTTGAAAATCTAACCAAACACACCAGTTTTTGAACTTTTGATTGTTTATGTTTTCGAAAACATGCAAAAAATAAAAAACACAACTAAACAATCCTAGGTATTCATGAACTAAACATGTAGAAAATCACCAAAATCACAGAGAGAATTATGAAATGAAAATGGTGCAGTTTTGATGGAGTAGAAGTGCAGAACCAGATTATTCACAAAATTTTAATTGAGATATGGAATGTACGGAGTTGAATTTTATACCATGAACAAACTGACACTAATTAGGTGACGAGACAACTTCAATCATATTAATTTGTCACATATAAAGTGCAAAAAACATTAAGGGGTCTTTAAGAAAATTAACTTAAAAGCATGGAAAATCATTTTTTATCTCAAAATATAATCCGCTGAAAAATGGGTTCTTTACTCAAAACTCAGAACAGATGAGATGATATCCAAATATATTTTTTTAAATAATCTTGGATATTGGACTAAGACCAAATGAAAATATGAAACATAAAATAGTTAAGGTCCGAAAAAATATTTGAAAAAATGCACACATAATTTGAAATATATGGACCTGATTCATCTTAACTATGATCCGCACCACAATAAATTTTAATCTATATTATATATTCAAAATTTGGTCCATTTTAAAGATTTTTTCTTGATAAATAACATTACATAGAAAAGAACGTCAAAATGAAGCATGTGGGTGCAAATTTGCCTTCAAAACAAAGAATAGCAACACTTAAATTTGCATAACATGAGAGAGAGAGAGAGAGAGAGAGAGAGAGAGAGAGAGAGAGAGAGAACCAGCTTTGGGAGGCAAGGCAATCCAATTGCCACCAGTGCCATGTTTGTGAAGGTAGTCCTCGAGAGTTTGATCTTCATCAGGAGACCATGGTCCTTTCTTCACCTTAGTCTTGTCACAACATGGAGCTCTTCCCATGGCTCTTGTAGAGTAGTACACTCACTGTTTTTGTATTAACCAAAATAGAAGATATACACACACAGACAGAGAGAGAAAGAAAGAGAAAGAAAGAAAATTGAGACACGCAAGAGCACCAATTATATGTTGCTAGTTAAGCCAACAAGAGTTCTTCTGGTGACGGTCATGAACTTCGTCTATATATATATATATTTAGCCCCCTTGCCTTGACTTTGCATGACTGAATTATTGTGTTTTTGAGTTTTAGAATAGTTGTATTTAATAAAAAAAAAGAAGAAGAGAGATCTATAACATGTTAAATTTATTATGTTTATCATAAAAAAAATAGATGATGATTATATTTTTAACTATAAACCGTTTACATTTTTAGTGACTAACGCAATAAATTGAATATATTATGATTATTAAATTAATTTTTTTTTATATAAAATATATGAAGTGTTCAATAAAATAAATGGTTCGAATCATCAAAATGAGACTTGTGATAGACCCCTCGGGCCCAAACAGGGCCTTTCTATTCAAATTGTAGACTAAAAGGAATCAACCTCCATATTTAAATATAATAATAATATTAGAAATTCGGGAAAAAAAATATTCAGTGCTGAGGTTTATTTCGAGTGGGAGCCGTAGAATTACATTTAAACACACATCAACATTGGGGGTCAGCTTTTAGATTAATTTTGGAAAAATTACAAATTAGTATACCTTTCAAAAAATAATTATAGATTTATATAATTTTTTTAAGTTTAATTATTATTATTTGTAAAATCTATCATTGATTTGTAATTATTTTTTAAAACTTCTACTAATGTGATATTTCTCCATTATTTTTTCTAGTTTCTGTACGAGCGCAGAATAATTTTCTCGTATAATCCTGTTGATCAAGTTTGAGCTCCTCTAAACATCGTTGCTTTACTCACTGAAAACACAAACGTGAGCTAGCCGACGGGTGTGTGCCGGATATCTCTCCGATGCCTAAGTCAGTAAAATAGACAAAAAGACAAAAACTCCATGTATTCGAGAATCAAAGTTGTAATACCTATACATAGGTTCTGTTATGAGCTTTTATAGTTTCTGCCTAACACAATCCTAGTAGGACTCTTATTCCTCATTGCAGAGTCCTCCTAGGAATCATACTCCTGAAAAATAATGCTTATCTTTTAACACCCTCTTCACTGCTTTAACCAAGTGAAATGGTTTTACTAGGGTTGTATGATTACACAACCGAGCTAACACCGCTACACTCGAGCGATAGCCTCAACCGCGCTTCACCTAGCTCGGTCCTACCTTGCTCTTACAATTTAGCTTGGCGTGGCCACAAGTGACGCCTTAACTCGGTTATCACTCAACTATACCTTGGACCGGAGTATATAGACTGAGCTATATGCAGCCGCGCATTTGACCGAGATAATTGTCGCCACTATTAGACCGAGCTAACAAAACTAGGTCCAATTTGTGAAGTCCTTTTTACTATGGCCCACGAATCGGTCCACTGCAATGACTGGGCCTAGCTCGGCCCTAAGTGCACATATAAACTCCCTTTCAATTGCCCCTTAATTCCATCCGTAATACATGATTTGAGATTACTCTTCTCCAGCCGAGCTAGAAACATTCAAACCAACCATGCTTACTTTCCACCGAGCTACCGATGAGGCCGGTCCACAAATGTCTTTTCAATAGCTCTGTACATCTGAATCGCTTTCTATTCTCTTGGACACGTGGTAGGACCCCATTGGCCAAGTATAGCTGTCACAGCCGTCTTCGTATTTCGCTTATTTTGAACAGTCCCGCCTATTTTTACGCGCTTTATACAAAAGACCCTATACTTCAAATCAAAACACTACCACTGTTCATCTTCCTTCCTTCGTCCTCTGAGAACCTATGCATTCGAAGCTCCATACCTACTCCTTCATCTTCGTTAGCTACTGTTTCTTCACGACTTTGCATTCGTAAGTTTACTAACACCTCTGTATGCTTTTTCTTTTTAACTATTTCTTCATTTTTGTCATTCAATCTTCACATATATATCTATATACACTGGACGCGCACCATAGTACTGAGCAAAATGCAACAAACCCCAAACCTTAGGCTTGGGCTTAAGAGCACACCGTCTGGATTCAGAGAACATGAGGCTGAATCCAGAATCGTGCTGCAATCGGGCTATATACCTGTTTGGGTAATTTTAGGTTTAAACCCAACCAAACTGAAAACTTAGTAACCAAGACGTATACCCATTTTCAACTGGGCTAGGAGCCTTAGACTGGTCCTTATTCATGACCGAACTGACATAACCCAGTAAATCAGCCTCTAACTGAACTAGAGGCCTTGTGTTGACCCTTCTGCACTACTAAATTGAACTGTCATTTAGACGAATCGGGCTAAGCTTTCACAATTTCTTCTGTAAATTGACTTTTTACTTAGTCCGGTCCAGTTATCTGGGCATAACACTTCTGATTTCCACTTTGTAGACTTGACTAGGTTGGCCAGGCACACCTTTGCACGCTTAACCGAGCTACTCAACGCCATCCTGACACCGAGCTAGGCCACCGCGTTAATTTATAAACAATTTAAGTTAAATGGGTAAATACCGGTTCTTAGTCAACTTGCCGGGGGCTATTGCCAAGTTTCGTAGAGGCTACAATATTCCTGACGATGTTCATCTTTCTTTGGCCAAGCTAGACACTACGCCCCGGGGTAAACCGAGCTTCGTTCCTTTTACCGTTATATCTATTGTTGAGGTCGGTCTTCGTTTTCCCGTTCAGCCTCTCCTTTGTGAATTCCTTAGGTAAACTAGACTTTGCCCCACTCAGCTCTACACAAATTCATACAGAATAATAAATGGCATCGCCGAACTAAACTACCGGCTTGGTCTCAACCTCGGTTTGGCCGAGCTATTCCATCAATACTCGCTCGGCCAGAACGAGGACGGTTGGGTGTATAATTTATGAATAAGAAGACGCCGAGAGAAAATAATTAAAAACACACCGGACAAAGACGTGAATGACGACGAATTTTTTTGGGTTTTTGGTAATTTTGAAGATCAGGAAGCCCTAATACCGGGATATCGAATTAACTGGAATAAAGGAGTAGCCGGTATGAATACCTCGGCTTAGCTTGTGCGTTGTTTACTCTTACTGTTTATAAGTTTTGCACCGTGCTAACCGTTGCCTTTTTCTTTATGCAGACTTGAACCAATTAAAGTCGCAGTACCAGTACCCCAATTTAGACGCACTCCGCGTCGCGCTTCAATACCGCGATCGAGGTTGGGCCGAGCTACTCAATTTTGAACCAACATACCAATACAGTGATAGAAGGAAGACCAGGGTAACTGACTTCCTCCTAGAACCATCACCAGAATTGGACCCAAACTTGCCACAGATTAACCTTATACCTTTAACTGAAGAACAAGAGATGGCTAAGCGCCGAGCTGTAAGGGCACTGATCACTGAAACAACGAGTAACGCCGGCGAGGCATAGACCGAGACAACACAAGACGGCCAAGCAAACGAGGCTGTGGTGGCCCTCCCAACAGCCCAGGCCTCATCATCTCGGCCAAATAAACGTGCTCGCACCTTCTCAACCGAGCCACACTTTGTTGATGAAGATGACACTCTACCTCCTCAAACCACGCCACCGAGCCTAGAACCCGAGCGTTCTGACCGAGCTAGCTCTTCAGAGTGGGCCCCAAAACTAGCATACAGGAACCGAGCCATAAAAAACACAGACTCAGTGGTAGCAGACAAAGACCATACGCTCGCTTTTAACCTGGCTAAGAGCATGTGCTTGCCCTCTACCATGGAGCATCATGACCATTTGACTGAGCTAAAGGCCATCCGGTCGGTGAGGAAGTCAATGGTGCTGGTAAGTGCTCCTTTTAACCATCTTTCATTTTACATCATCCGTTTGCTCGGCTTTAATTCATAATTGTTATCTTTTTTTTTTGTAGGCCATATAGAAGAACCACGTCGCTCATAAGCGAGTTTCGGAGCTTCGTAAAATGACTCGGTTGGCCGTGGCAGAGGCCAACGCTAAGACGGCTGAACTAGAAGAAACGAAACAAAAACCGCCGAGCTACAGGCTGAAGTCGCCCATTTTACTGACCTGGTTAACACAGTGGAGGCTGAAAAACAGAAATCTTTGGCCGGGCTCAAAGACTGTTACTTGCGTAAGCTGGCAAAGCTCGAAAAAAAGAAAAATACCGAAATTGCCGTGCTGAAAAAGAGCGCGGATGATGATGAAGACCGCGGCTATAAGGAAGGAGAAGCAACGTACATTCTGCAGTGCGAAGCTTCAAAAGACATATTTTTCAAATGCGGATGGAAGGCAGCTGTGTCCAAGCTCGGTCATAGTGAAGAGACCGAGGTATTCCAGAACCCTCCTCTCTACTTCATTTCTAGTTATATGGCGGACTACGCCAATGCCATTAAACAAAAATTGCTCCAAGTAGGGGAGGAAGAGGAGGCCTCTCCAGAGCCAGACAATGCCCCAGCTACTACCAATGATCTCGGTCTCCAAACTGCTCAATCCACTCGGGTGGAGCCACCGGTGCCCATTACGGTTGAAGATGCGCCTTTGACCGGCCTATCTGCTGGAACAGAGGTACCGAGTGGTGTAGTTCGGGCTGACCTGGACGCAGATTTGGACAATCTATTTGCCTGATCATTTATTTTCTCTTTTTTCTCTTTTTTTTTGAAAGAATTTGTAATCGGGCTGAAGCCCCACCTTTTGTAATGCACTTCTGAAAATGGAATGAAATCTGCTCTTTTTTTCTTCAACTGTTTGTTTGGTTATATCCTTGTATGGCCAAGATATTTACCTTGATACATTAGCTTTGTAATCTATTTTACATGATCATCCTGCCAACCTCTTCAGCCTAGATCCTTATCTCGGCTGGAGAAAGATAAATGTTGGTTATTCCTGCCAACCTCTTCAGCCTAGATCCTTATCTCGACTGAAGAGTGATAAATGTTGGTTATTCCTACCAACCTCTTCAGCTTAGATCCTTATCTCGGCTGAAGAGTACTCAAAGTTGGTTTTTCCAGCCAACCTTTCTTCAGCCTAGATTCTTATCTCGGTTAAAAAGTACTCAAAGTTGGTTATTCCTGCTAACCACTCTTTAGCCTAGATCCTTATCTCGGCTGAAGAGTACTCAAAGTTGGTTATTCCTACCAACCTCTCTTCAGCCTAGATCCTTATCCTGGCTGAAGAGTACTCAAAATTGGTTATTCCTACCAACCTCTCTTCAGTCTAGATCCTTACCTCGGCTGAAGAGTGCTCAAAGTTGGTTATTCCAGCCAACCTCTCTTTAGCCTAGATCCTTATCCTGGTTGAAGAGTACTCAAAGTTGGTTATTCCTGCCAACCTCTCTTCAGCCTAGATCCTTATCCTGGCTGAAGAGTACAACTTCTCTTCAGCCTAGATCCTTATCCTGGCTGAAGAGTACTCAAAGTTGGTTATTCCTGCCAACCTCTCTTCAGCCTGGATCATTATCCTGGCTGAAGAGTACTCAAAATTGGTTATTCCTGCCAACCTCTCTTCAGCCTAGATCTTTATCCTGGCTGAAGAGTACTCAAAGTTGGTTATTTCTGCCAACCCTCTTCTGTTGCCCCTAGCTAGTACTGTCTAAGAACAACTTTACAATGGAAAGAGAAACTACTTGTTTTACAGTGGGAAGATTTATGCTGAAAGAGAAACTACTTGTTTTATTAGAAAAAGAAAAATTACAAGTATTTAAAGGAAAGCTAAAAATAAAATAGTTTGAGATTGGCAGTGTTCCATAGCCTGGGTACAGCCTTGCTGTCTCCATCTTCCAAGTGATATGCCAATTTTTCTGCTAAACCGACCACTTTGTACGGTCCTTCCCAATTAGGCCCTAACTTGCCATCTTCGGGTACCAGAGTGTTTCCCATTACTTTGCGCAGCACCCAATCTCCAATCTTGAATTGCCTCGGATATACCGTCTTGTTATATTTTCTGGATAACTCTTGCTAGTATAAGGCAATGTAAACCAGTGTTCTTTCTCTTTTTTCTTTTGCTAGGTCAAGTTCCAAGGTTATGGCTTCTCCGTTCAAGTCTGGGTCAAAATTTTCACTTCTAATGGTGGGGAGGCCTACTTCCAGTGGGATTACTGCCTCCATGCCATAAGCCAAAGAAAAAGGCGTTTCACTAGTTAACTGTCGATGTGTGGTGCGGTAAACCCATAGAACATGAGGAAGCTCCTCAGCCCACTTGCCTTTTGCTCTTTCTAACCTTTTCTTTAAACCATCCAAGACAACTTTGTTTGTTGCTTCTGCCTGGCCATTTGCTTGAGGGTATGCTGGTGTAGAGTTGTAGAATTTTATCTTGTATTCCTCGCAGAAGCCCCTGAAGATCTTGCTGTCGAACTGAGTGCCATTATCGGATATCAGAGCCTTTGGTATGCCGAATCGGATTATGATATTCTGCCAGATGAACTTTTTAACATCTTTCTCCTTTATTGATGCGAGTGCTTCAGCCTCTACCCACTTTGTGAAGTAATCCGTTGCTGCACGAAAGAACTTTTTGTTGTCAGGTGCTGTTAGAAGTGGTCTTACTATGTCCAAGCCCCACATCGCAAAAGGCCATGGGCTAGTTAGTGGTAGAAGCTCTCTAGCTGGTTAATGTATTTGGTATGCGAACTTCTGACATTTCTCACATTTCTTGACATACTTCTCTGAAACTGCTTGCATGTAAGGCCACCAATATCCTTGTGAAATTGCTCTGTAGGCCAATGATCTTCCCCCTTGGTGGCTTCTACATACGCCTTCGTGTATCTCGAACAAGAATGCCTTGACCTTGCTAGGATGGACACATTTCAAGTAAGGTCCTGTGAAGGATTTTTTGTATAACGCCAATGATGGAGAGAGCCAAAATCGCTGCGACTTTGCTCTGATCTTGTTGGCCTCTTTCTTCTCTTCAGGTAAGATGCCGTCTTTTAAGAATATAATAATGAGATCTATCCATAAAGGGCCTAGTTCGGCACAACATACTTCTGTTACTTCGGGTTCTTCAATACTTGATCTGGGTAAGAAGTCAATCAGTAATGAATGTGGGATAGATGTGTCTGCCATGGAGGCAAAACCTGCCAGTTCGTCTGCTCTGCTGTTTTCGTCTCAGCCGATCTGCTCTATTCGCACTACTTCGAACTTCATAATCTCCTTTCTGACTAACTCTTGGTACTTAGCCATCCTCTCATCTTTTATCTCGTAGTCGCCTGAAATCTGGTTTACTACCAGCTGGGAGTCACTGTAAACCATTAGCTCGGTAGCCTTCATAAAGAGTGCTGATTTTAGGCCTGCTAGAAGTGTTTCGTACTCTGCTTCATTGTTTGATGCTGGGAAGCCAAGGTTGACTGCATGTTCCACTATCAGGCCATCTGGTGAGATGAGGACTATGCCAAGTCCTGCACCGTGCCTATTGGATGCTCCATCCATGAAGAGCTTTCACATATCTCCAACGAATAGCTTCCAACAAGTGGAGGGGTCAGATGATGTCTTGGGGTCATGAGTGTTGCTGATGTTTTCTTCTAAGTCCATGCCTAGTAGTGGGGTTTGCTCTTCACTATCTGACTGTACCAAGGTTTTACTTGTTGATGAGTCTTTGCTGGGTATAGCACGGTTTGCCTCTTCTTCAATCCGGTATGATGGCTTCCTGGTGTGAACTCAGCCACAAAGTCTGCCAGAGCTTGGGCCTTTATTGCGGTTTTGGGTTGAAACTTGATGTCGAACTGTCCCAACTCCACCACCCATTTCAAGATTCGTCCAAAAAGTCTGCCCTCTCAAACAAAGCTTTTAAAGGAAAAGCTGTCAGGACGATTATGGTGTGGGCGTGGAAGTAATGTGATAGCTTCCTTGAGGCCATCATCAAAGCTAAGGCCAGCTTTTCCAATGGTAGGTACCTGGTTTCTGCCTCCAGCAAGGTCTTGCTAACATAAAAGATAGGCAGGTGTTAGATTCCTTCCGCTCTGACGAACACTGCGCTGACTGCATACTGTGAAACTGCTAAGTACAAAAAGAGTTCTTCTCCAGGTATTGGGGTTACTAGTAATGGAGGAGAAGTCATGTAGTCTTTCAGGCTCTCCAGGGCGCGATCGCATTCTTCATCCCACTCAAATTTGGCCTTTAATGCTTGGAAGAATAGTCGACATCTGTCCGATGACCGACTTATGAACCGGTTGAGTGCGGCAGCTAGGCCAGTGAGATGCTGCACCTCTTTTACTGTGTTGGGCCTCTCTAGATCCTGGATTGCTTTGATCTGAGAGGGGTCTGCTTCTATACCTTGGTTGGTCACCAGGAAGCCTAGGAATTTGCCTGATCCTACGCCGAACGCACACTTAGATGCATTTAGACGCAACTTATTCTTCTTTAGTATTTGGAACATTTCGTCTAGGTCCCTGAGATGGTCTTTCTCATTCTTTCTTTTGACTACCATGTCATCTATGTAAGCCTCCATTGTTTTGCCTAACAATGGTTCGAACATTTTGGTGATCATCCGTTGGAATGTGGCCCGTGCATTTTTTAGGCCAAAGGACATGAACTTGTAACAATACAATCTTCTGGGCGTTGTAAAAGATGTGACCTCCCGGTCTGGCTCATACATAGCGTTCTGATGGTAACCTCTATACGCATCAAGGAAGCTAAGTCGATTGTGACCTGTCGTCAAGTCTGCCAATTGGTCTATCCTGGGTAAAGGATAGCTATCCTTTGGGCATGCCTTGTTGACTGTTTTGTAGTCTACGCAAACACGCCATTTTCCATTCTTCTTTGGCACTACTACAGTATTGGATATCCACCTAGGATAGTGCACTTCTCTGATGGCTCTTGCCTCCAGCAAGTTTTCTACTTCCTCCGCCACTATCTCCGCGTGGTGGAGTGCTGATCTGCGAGTGCGCTGTATGATTGGTCTGGCGTTCGGGTGGACATTAAGTTGGTGGCAGATGAAGTTAGGGTCTATGCCAGGCATGTCATATGGCGTCCAGGCGAACACTTCGATATTTGAGATTAAGAATTTCATTAACTCAGTTCTCTCAGTGTTGGACAAAGACGAGCCTAGCAAAAAGAACATTTTTGGGTTCTTTTCATCTACCCTTACCTCAACCAAGTCCTCCACTGCCTTTTGTTCCGCTGCCTTGCCAACATCTGCAAATAGTTCATTGCTCTTTGGCTCTTCTACCATCTATACATATCCTTTTGCAGCCCGGCTGCCGTTTACTATGATGAAGCAATGTTTTGACATGATTTGGTCTCCCAAGATCTCTTAATTACTTCGGCTTCGTTGGGGAACCGTAGTGCTTGATGGTAGGTTGACACCACCGATCGCATGGCGTGCAGCCATGTTCTTCTCAGGATTATGTTGTAAATGGAAGGGACCTTCAATACCCAGAATTCCACTTGTTTAGTCATGGTCCCAGCTTTGACTGGGAGGATTATCTTGCCTACTGGCCATTGTGGCATTGAGTTAAAGCCAACTAGAGGGGATGTTGCAGGGGCCAAGTCTTTGTCCTCTAACTTTAGCTGTTTGAAGGTTTCATAATACATTATTTCGCATGAACTTCCTTGGTCAATCAGGATTCGCTCGACGTCGAAGTTCTTGACGTGCAAGGTTACCACCAGAGCGTCATTGTGAGGGCAATGCAGCCTTGCTAGGTCCTTGTCTGAGAAGGATATGATATTCATAGCCTCTGTTTTGCCCTTTTTAATGGTGGGTTGTGCACTTAGTACCTCCTTCAGGTGCTCTGCCTTCTTTATCATCCCCTTGAGTTCACATACTCGCTCAGGTTCAATGATCCCATAAATAACATTGATTACGCCTTGGGGTGGTCCGTCCACCGGCATCCCGTTTGGCCCGTTGAGGTCCTGGGGGGCTAGCTGTGTTCCCCCTTCAATATACTAGTCTAGGTGACCAGCAGCTACTAATTCTTCCAGATGTTGCCTCATGGGTGTGCGGTTTTTAGTTAGGTGCCCCTTCTCATCATGGAAGGTGCAGCGGGACCTCTCGTCGTAGCCCCTTTATGCTACTCCCAACTTGGCTGGCCGCCGAACGAAGGGTTCATTTTTTGTCTCGCTGAGAATTCGGTAGATGGGTTTATTGAACACAGTGGTGATGGCAATGCAAACTCTTAACCTCCTTTTTTCTGGGTCCTCCCTGTTTGCTCGCCTGCCTCGCCCATTCCTGTTTGGTTGTTCTACCGCGTTGACTTTTGCTGCAGTCTTTTTGTCTAGCATTGTTGTTGTGCCAGATTTCATTTTAGCGCGGGTGCTATCTTCCTCTACACAGATATGTTGATGCACTCTCTCCATTAAGGCCTCCATCGTGAGAGGTTGCATCATAGTAATTGAGTCCCTCAACTTGTTTCCGACTGGTAGACCCCTTTTGTATTGCGCGATGACGAGATTTGTGGGGCAATCTCCTATCTAGTTGAAAGACTCCCAATATCGACTGTTGTAAGATCTCAACATCTCCTTGTCGCCTATGTCAATGGAGAGTAGCTGATCGATCTCCACTGGTGTCTTGGTGTTCGTTCTGAACCTGGTCACGAACGCCTCTGCCAATTGTGCCCATGAGGCGATGCTACCTTCTGGTAGCTTTTCGAACCAAGTTAGACTAAGGTCGCCCAGGCTGGATGGGAATAGGATACACATTAGGGCTTCATTCCGCCGGTACACTGCCATAACCTGGCGAAAGTGGCTCAAGTACATATAGGGGTCTGTCTTCCCCTCATAAGTGGTAAATTTTGGTTGGTGGAAACCCGAAGGTAGTGGTGCGTTCTCTATTGCTGGAATGAACGGCGAGCTCTGCAACCTTGCTAATACCTTATCCGCTAGTTTGTAAGCAAGGCGAGGCATTGGCATCCCTACTTCGACACTTCCATGTGTCCTAGGGGCCAATCGCTGTAGAGCTGAAATCCTGCGGGGGTCGCGAGCCCTAGAGTCCTCCTTCCGTCGGGCCCTCTCCTCCAGTACCGTTCGTCGGTCTGTAGACCTAGGCAATTCTGAGTGCCTTGACGTCGTCTGATGCGTGTGCGAGGGCCGATAAGTGCTTCCCGACGAATATGACCTCTTAGTCCTCGTTCTCTCAGACCTGGAGTAACGAGTCCTAGAAGTCTTTGATTGCGTATCGCCTGTTCTAAGGCTCTTGCTTTCTGCTTGTAATGGTGTGACCTGCCTGTCACGATCTTCTGTGTGGCGAGAAGGCGTGTTGCCTTTGCGCCTTTCTTCTGTCGCCACTCCTTTTCCCTTTATCTGGCGCTTCATCGTCTCCATGTCTGCCGCCATTTGCCTGATTAATTCATCTTGTTCCTTAACGCGATCCTCCAAAACTTGAGGGTCCAACTTTCGCCTCTATCTTGCAGGACTTTGAGAGCAACGGGGACTAGTGCCTCATCCGTCCCGTGCGTCCCTCCTGGAGTTCCGCCGCTGGGGTTCTAACTCCGCCGTGGGAGGGATAGAGGGTAAACCTTCACGCTTCCCTCCCCTCTCCGAGGTTTGTCCGTCAATAGTAGACTGCGGCAAATCTTCATTGTGCGCCATTGGTTTTATCTGGAGAGAAAAACTCGATCAAAAGGTTTTGTTCTTTCTATAATTCTCACAGACGGCGCCAATTGTACGAGCGCAGAATAATCTTCTTATATAATCCTGTTGATCAAGTTTGAGCTCCTCCAAACGTCGTCATTTTGCTCCCTGAAAACACAAACGTGAGCTAACCGGCGGGTGTGTGCCGAATACCTCTCCGATGCCTAAGTCAGCAAAATAAACAAAAAGACAAAAGCTCCGTGTATTCGAGAATCAAAGTTGTGATATCTGTACATAGGCCCTGTTATGAGCTTTTATAGTTTTTGCCTGACACAATCCTAGTAGAACTCTTATTCCTCATTGCAGAGTCCTCCTAGGAATCATATTTCTGAAAGATAATGCTTATCCCTCAACACCCTCTTCACTGCTTTAACAAAGTGAAGTGGTTTTACTAAGGTTGTATGATTACACAACCGAGCTAACACCGCTACACTCGAGCGGCAGCCTCAACCGCGCTTCACCTAGCTCGGTCCTACCTTGCTCTTACAATTCAGCTCGGCGCGTCCACAAGTGACGCCTTAACTCGGTTATCGCTCAACTATACCTCGGACCGGAGTATATAGACCGAGCTATATGCAGCCGCGCATTTGACCAAGATAATTGTCGCCACTATTAGACCTAGCTAACAAAACTAGGTCCAATTTGTGAAGTCCTTTTTACTGTGGCCCACGAATCGGTCCACTGCAATGACTGGGCCTAGCTCGGCCCTAAGTGCGCATATAAACTCCCTCTTAGTTTCCTAGCATTTCTAGTTTAAATAAGATATGAATGCAAGTCACATTTATTTCTTATACATTCGAACCGCATAGTTTATTTCTTATACACGTGTTCTATATTTGTAACTTTGTTGTTTTGAGTCTTATTTTTATTTTTCTTATTTCTTGTTGACACTAACACTAAAAACTTATAATGAATCACAAAAAATACATTAACAGACTGAAATTGATTTTAAATATGAATCCATCATAACTGGTTTAATTTCAACCATCTATTATATTTTGTGAACTACTGTGTCACACAATCAAGTGTTTACTTGGTTTGGTTCATAGGTCTAAGTGATTGTACTACCTTGATACAATTTCAAAGACAAAGGGACTAAATTGTCCAAATAAAATTATAGGGGCTAAATTGAGAGGGAGTCTCTAAATGTATCTTAAAAAATTTGTTAAACACCCCACTTTCAAAGTCACCAAGATGTAAACATTTCAATTTTAGGCAAACGTTTGGAATTTCTGCAACTTCACTGTTAGAATTTCAAATTCAGCAAATTGCATAAATTTTGCGAGTTCGATTCATCTGTCATGGTTTTCCTGCAATGATCTTAATGTACTTTTTAATCACAGTAAGACATGTCAGCAAAAATCCATAATCCAACAGTTCAAAACTAAACTAGGATGAAATAATATTAAAATTACACATTCTAAAACCACGTAATTTTATTTTAACTTTAAACATAAGTCGTTAGATTACCAAAGAAAGACCATTATAAAGAGATACATTTCAGTGAATCTTGATTCGAAATTTTACAAACATCCTGCCTCTTTAGTTGTTGGAGGGAATCTTGATATATATGACACCGCTAATAACAATAATGCTTGATCTCTCTTTTTCCTTTGCTTTCGGAATTTAAAAAATGACATTGGCTGACATCGACCAAAACTTATCAATCACAAAATAAAATGAAGATGTATTGAATGAAGCAATGTGACATTTTGCTTTGAAATTGAAACAATGGACCAGATCAAGAAAACTGGCCTGTGAAATTTGATTATTAATAAATAAATAAAAAAGTTTCATATTAGTTGGTGAAAATAAAAGACCATTATATTTTCTGTTTTTTGTAACCTTTTCTTGGACCAGCAGAAATTACTTTTGCTCTGAAATTTGAAGATGGTGTAAAGCTTGGACTGAGTGTCATTTTTGTCTTCTTTTTTTTTTTTGTGTGTATCATGAATGCCATATATCTAGTTACTAAAAATATTTCTTTCCTTACCACTTATACTACTTCACTGTTACTTCACTATACCTTTTATCATCATTTGTGGCTAGACAAGGCAATTGCTTTGCCACACTTTTCTTTATTCCTGTAAACTTCTGGTGGCTTTGTGGACCTTGTATTTGATATAGTTATCTTATTATTATTTTTTGTAAAATTAAAGTGACTAAAATTAATGTATATAATGTGAAAATATATAAATAAATAAAATAAAATATACATTTCAGTATAAAAGAGATAGGAATATCAATTTTCTATCTATATAATGAATTACTAATGAAAATGGAATTAAATGTAATATGAATTAAAAATTTAAGGGAGCCCAATATAATTATGTCTAATTTATAAAATTTACTATTTTTTTTTCTCTAATTTATATTTTCCCTATGACAAAATGGTAAGAGGGTTGCTATGTCACTGCACTTCTTCATCTCTTATGCAAATTCACACGATAATGTGTGTAAATATATACCTCCTTAAGATTGGGATTATTAATCTCTTTCCCAAATCTACAAGAATTTCATTTCTAAAAGAAAAATGCTACATGAACTCACATTTCTTACTCACCATACACAATCAAGTAAGTCCAAATTTTCACATGCATTTATTTATTATGATTTATTATCTTGTGTCTAATGGATAAAAAGTCAATAATACTATACAAATAGAATTTGTATACAAAATGATGTGTCTCATTTATATTCATTTATTGAAAGACAAAATGCCATTGGTAATTATAAAAATGTTATTACCACATCATTCTAATCTTAAATTATATATAAATAATATTTTTCATAAAAAAATATAGGTAATGTAAAATTTAAAATTTCTCTCTTTTATAAAATATTTGAACTTTTTGGTCCCAAGCATGGTTTCTAGGCTAGCCACCATGTTCTTGGTAACATCATTTCCCCCCCTTTTGTTCCCAACTCTGAGGTATGGCCTGTGTGGCTCTGTGGGTGTGTTTGATTGGGGGAGTAGGGGGAGATTATTCACTATTCGGATTGCTTATCTGAAGGAGTGAGATATCTATCGTTTGTTGTTTTTTAGTCTGCCAGATATGGAGTCCAGTGGACTCCTTATTCCCCATATGGGGGATTATACTATTCCGGGGGGAGGGGGGTGTGGGACAATTTTGGAGGTACTATTTACTGTTGGGATTATGTGGTAAAATGACCATTTTGATCCTCTACTATTTAATTATGTATTATATTTAGTAAAATTCAATAAAATTTAAATGTCTCAATTCAAAAATAAAATAATTTTATTTAACTTTTTATTGATGTTTTATTTATTTAATTTTTTTAAAATAATTTTTTATAGATATTTTATTGATGTTTTATTTTAAAATTTTGTTTATATTTGATTTGATTTCATTATTTAAATTTTAATAGATGTTTTATTTAATTTCATTGTTTTATTATTATTATTTTTAAAAACAAATTTATTTAAAATTTTAATTAAAAAAATAACATATATTTTGATTGATATTTTATTTATTTAATTTTTTAAAAATAAATTTATTTAATTGTGTAAAAAATAAAATAAAATAAAATTTTATTTAATCTAGCTAAAAATAATTAAAATATTAAAGAAATGTTTAATATTGCTATTACTTAGTAAACAACTGAAAAGAGTTAAAATAGTCTTTTACTCATTTATCCTATCTAATCAGTCCAATCAAACATTAGATTCACTAAAAATAGTCATGAGAAAACAAACACAGGATACATATCCAATCCAACCAAATAGTCTGGGAGATTCACAGTGATTCAAGTCGAATAGATTCTAATCTCCCTTATCTAGTCCGTCCAATCAAACACATTAGGGTTGCAATTTATAGGAATTACATTTTGTCATTTAGAAGGACATTTTAGCAAAAATTATTTTGTATAGTGTGTGACAATGTCATACATTGCACTGAATAATTGCTCGTGCTTTAGAGTCTCTTTAAAGAAGGATTACAATATGAGACCTTTGGGGTCACATGATGATGTTAATTACTGTTTTCAAAAATCATCATCATGATGCTCGAAATGTGCATTACGGCTCTGCTAAAGAGTTCTAATTAGAGCTGCTTTTCAGCAGCTCTAATGAGCTGTCACAGTTAAAAAAAAAAAAAAAAAAAAAATAGAGGAGCTAAAAGACAAAATAAGATGGGGAAAAAGACAATTTAATGCCATTTTAGAGCTTAACTTTTAGAGCTCTCAAGCAATTTTCATGTGCATTATTATAAAGTTAATTTATTATAAATATATATATAAATTTATTTAATTTAACTGAACATATAATTAGAATAATGTTTCGTAGCTCGAAACATGTTGGCCCAAATGGCTCAAATATTCAAAATGGCGTCGTTTTGAATAGTTTTTTTTTGTTTTTTTTTTAAAAAATATTTTTCTTCCCCTTCTGTTTTCTCTCTAAAACAGACAGAAAAGGAGAAAAGAAGGAAAGAAAGAGGAAGAGAGAAGAAAAGAAAGAAAAGAGCGTGCCGCCGATGAGACGAAGGCCTCGGCTGCCAATAAAGCCATTGTTGAAGAAACTTAAAAATTTGAAAGAAACACAGGTATTGTGCAAAAAAACTGGGTTCATCTTAAATGAATCATTTTCCATTGTTTTAATCCATTTGCAACCATATCTTCTAAAAATACCATGAATTTCTTTGTGCCTTAAAGCCAACAATTTCTTCTTTTTTCTTCATCTATAGAGTCCCCACAACTTGAACGAAATAAATTCTTACAAGAGACCTAAACCACCCAAAATGTTCCCAATAGATCTCCGATTGACCCAAAATGTTGCATTTTTTTTGGCTGAATTTGCTAATAATGGAAATTCAAATTGTTTGGAGAAACTGAGAAGTTTAAGCAGATAATATAGAGAAGAGAAGAGAAGAGGTGTTTTTTAGAGAGAGAAAGCTTACTGAGAGAGTGTTTGGAGGACTGGAAATGCAGGGAGATAAGGAAGGTTAGATTTGTGTATACACAGATCTATATATATGTGTATGTATATATAAGAGAGAGAGAGAGAGAGAGAGAGAGAGAGAGAGAGAGAGAGAGAGCGCCCACCATTGTAATTCAAAAGAAAGAAGAAGAAGACCAAGGCAGAGGAAGAGAGATAAACAAGAAAGATAAAGAAAGAGAATAAGAAAGAGAGAGAGATCGGGCCATTCGAACCTCATAAAATTCGAGCTACGTAACAAAATTGATATAATTATTAATAAAACTAAATGATAAAAGAATGATTCATCTAATTGATTCTACTTGATTAGAACAGCATAATTTGATTTCTATGTTGATGATCATGCAATCACATTAAAGAATACTCTTAAAAAAATCTCACTACCACAAAAGAATATTCTTTAATTGTAGTGTGATTTTTTTTTTTTTTTTATTTTTAATATAGTCAATGGGTTTGTTTTATGAATTTTTAGAACTTTTTTGTAGAGGAAAATGAAGACGATATTCTTTGGACTAACAAATTTTTTTAAGATGATCGAAAATGAAACGAATACCAAACATGTCCTAATTTAGGTTAAGTTTGAGAACTTGTAAAAAAGTTAAAAGGTCAAAAAGTTATTCAAAAAGTTAAAAAGTTAACACTATTCATCAAAAGTCAACAATTACGGCTGCACAACTCCCAATTTGAATTTTTTTTACAAATCAATTTTTACAATTTTTTATTACACATTTTTCTATAAAAATTTAAAAGTTAACCCAAATATTCATATTTTCAACCTCAATTTTTTAGTCCAAAAAGATAAAAAGTACACTTATTTAGGACACCCCAAACAACCCATTAGTCTTGAATAATCCAATACAAATTGATGTGATAGCAGTATCTTTTGTAACTCTAAACCATAATGATTGGTTTTTCTTTTAAAAAAAAAAAAATTTCTAATGGACGGATGTGAATAGGCCATATTATTGTGTATGAAATTTCTACAACATTAACCAAGAACATTTTTAGAAAACAAAAGGAAAACATTTTGTTTATTTTTTGGTAAATTACAAATATACTATTTGAGATTTACTTAAAATACGAATTGTTCCTTGTGGTTTGACAAATTATAAATACCTTCCTGTTAGAATTTTATACTTAACAAAATTAATTAAAAAAGTAAAATTTTTAACTGTTCACGTATAAAATAATAAAATTATCTGAATTATTAATTGAAATAAAATTTTAACATTATTAAAAATTGTTAATTAACTTGATAATTTATCAATAAAAGGACCTATTTGTTATGAAATTAAAAACTTTAGAAGGCATAATGTAATTTATAGAATCACAAGAGATAATTTATAATTTAAGTAAACTTGAAGGGGTGTGTTTATAATTTATCTTTTTTTTTTTAAGTTTTGGTTGGGCTTTTTGAAGAGGAGCTTCGGAAAACAAAACATTGGGTAAATTTTGGACATCACTTCTCTATAGCCCAACACCAGTACAATTGAAATCGTGGGCGGCCCAATACCTCCTTCTCCACAATTGTCACCCCAAAAACATGTACCTCGAAGCCCTTCAATTTTTCCAAATTTGGGCTTTCTTAGATGGACCAAATGCAAAAGATTGAATCTCCTCCTTATCAATATCATCATAATTATTTACTTTATATGCGATTTATTATGTGTCACGTTATGAAAATTATAAATATCCTATTGTGAGAATTTTTTTTACAAGTTGACCTAACATGAGAAAAAAAAAAAAAGTTACCCAAATACTCTCTGATACCAAAATGAAAACTAACTTAATTTTCATCCACCCTCTGCCAAATCACAATAATAATGGAACGAGAACTCATGGGTTAAGTTTTTCGTCATATATATTGCTTTATTTAAACATTTTTTTTTTCTTGTGAATAACTTTAAAATTTTGAACTATTTCAATGCCATAAATCCCAAATCCCGGATTTGTCACTATAATTTAGGGAGGGCATCTGGAACGGATTTAAATTTAAAATTTTATGCATAAGAAAAAGAAATCTTGTGTCTAGGCTCATCTCGGACTCACATTAGGCCTAAAAATCTATCCTAAATTCAACCATAAATTTATATTACAATCCTAAGCCTACCCAATCAAACCATCTATTAAAAAAAAATTAAATCTTATAAAATAAAAAATTAAAATCAATAACATGCTAGTTAAGTTTTTGTTCATTAAATCTTAAGTTCAAAAGCTTGGTGGATGCATTTTTGTCTAAAGTTATTTTCTTATTTTAATTTAATTTTTTTTTTTAAAAAAAATTGTGTATACAATTTACGTAAATTATATTAATAATCAGGTCAGGCCAGTAAAATTCAAAGATTATTCCCAACCCACTCCGTTTAAAAAAAAAACAACCAAAAGTTTAACCCAATTTAATTTTTTGTATTTAAATATAAATTATAAAATCTTTAAAAATGTGAGTTGATTAAGCAGACCAGTTGAGTGCTCACCACTCCTATAAACACAAATACAATTTGTTTCCCAGATCCAAATTTAAAGTTATAACACATCAGCTACAAGAAATTGGCAGATTATTGTGACAATTTCAATTGAATTCTTCAATAGAGAGAGTATGTTTTGGAATCTAATGAAGAAGAAATGTCGTAATTCGATGAATCCAGCAGATGAGCAGATAAAAGGTATGAAGGATGGTGACTCCCATTGCTATGGATTGGATGGACCTTGGTCACCTTGTATGTATGTCATGTCATGTAGGTGGAATGTCAATTTCACTCTATATAACTAATAGGCCAATATGCAAAATGTTCAAAGAAATATTATATATTTATATGGAGAAATATTAGGTAGAAAGAAATGTGAAAAATAATTACAAATCAAATAGACTATAAGTGAAACATATGGCTGATGCAGGTAAGAACTGTATTCTAAACACAATTATGACTTGCACTCAACTGATTTTCAGTTACAATTTTCATTTCCTATTTTCTTGATATTTTCCTAAGTTCTATTCAATGACACAATTATGACTTGCACTCAACTGATTTTCAGTTACAATTTTCATTTCCTATTTTCTTGATATTTTCCTAAGTTCTATTCAATGTACCTTTTTTTTATTTTTTTATTTTTTGAGAAAAACGAAAACAGTAATGTTAAATAAAACAACAACATACAAGATCTCAAAAGGCCACCAGTACAACAAAACAAATTAAAAAAACAAACAAACAAACCAAAAGAAAAACAAAGCTGCCAAAAATCAACAAGAAACTAAAGAAGATCACTGATATACTTGTGGATGGGGTTTGGGAAGCAAGAGAAGTTCACAAGTACATCAGGGATCTCCCCCGCCGTTGCTACCCAAAAATCGATGTCGAAATTGGGGAAGAAACACTCAAAACCCCTTTTCCAAATATAAAAATTTCAGATTTACACTTTAAAAGTGTAAAGATAGTTGACGAAATATCGCTGAAACACCACCGAAAATCGCTTTTCTCTAGACTTCTAACTTTATTCTTCTCCTATTCAATGTACTAGAAAAGCTTTCTCATTGTAATGCTTGTTATTGCCAAATCATAGTAGCTCCATTAACAAAATTAAATTTTGTAAGTTCATTAAAAATAATATTTTTAAATCTTGTATCAAATTTAACATAAGATTTGAGAATGCCATTGGACCAACTCTGCTTATAAAAAAAAAAAAAATCCTTTTATCCAATAGTCCGATTGCGAAATATTCAACATGTGAATGAGCCAAAATGACATTTGCATTAATATTACTAAAAGTTAATATTTTGACACGGTAACATGTCACATTATAATTCTAGCGTTACCATTTTGACAACTACTACTAGAGTTGTTCTTAGTCTTCATTTAAGACTTTCCCTTCCCCTTCCCAATAGAAAAAATACTATAATGTTTATGAGGGAAAAAAAATAGAAAAACTCATTTCAAACATAACAAAATACAAACTTACTGTTCTTTTGGCTATGATGTATTATATATATTTATGCACTAATATAATAAAATGTTCAAACAAATGCAACATTTGTCTACCATTTTCTCAATCATTATTTGTCATAATAAAGCCCCCAACAGGCAAAATCAATCAAATGAGAGATTTGATTATAGTATCACAAAAAGGTTCAAGTAATACATAATTGGAAAATATAATTTGTGACCCTAGTTGCTGTGAGTGTAGGAAATAAAATGGAGACAAATTATTTTATAAATTTCCACAAATAATATCTGTGGTGGGTAAAAATCAAACCACTTAGGTTGCGGCAAAGATAGCTCGACTCCTAACCTAAAAAACACTTGGATAAAGGCAAAGGGGGTGGTTGGAGCAGCTTGGGGACCCTCTAATGCCTAAGTCAACGACAGTGGTAGATAAAGGTGCAGGATTATCTTGGTAAAGTACAAGTAGAAATGTTTGCATACCTCCATTGTGCTGATTGCTTCCTTTTTTATAGCTTGCTCCTACTAACTATTGTTGATTGTTAGCTTTCCCTCACTCCTCACATCAGTCCCTTTTCCGTAGGGATTGTGCTCTACCAAGTGCGAATTTCTAGGAGTTAGTTGAGCCTAAAATAAAGGGATGTGGGTTGACTGGGTCTGTGTGCTTCTTGGACGCACCTTCTTCCGTCTCCCTTCTATCCTAAAACTTCCTTGGCCTATTCTGGACCTGGGTTATCAGGTTAGACTCAAACTATCCTAGGCTGACTTTTCACTTTACGATGTTGCCTTCCTTCTGCCAGCCCATGAATTCCAATCCTGCCTTATGTTGACTTACTTTTTACCTCCCACAATTGCCCCCCAACTCTGGCTTCTTTTTCTTTCTGGGCTGAAAAAGAAGTCAAAGTTTTAATTACAACTGCAAGAGTTTTTGTCTGTGATCCTAGGGTTTCGTGCTTATCGTTTCAACTTTTAAACATCGTGATGTCTTTTCGTCTGTCGTATCGCCTCTATGCCAAGACACATAGCCTCACACTATAAGTCCTAAACCATCGCGTCTATCATACGAAACGACGGGCTCGTCTGTTCAAAATTATTTATGGGGCTATAAATTTCCCACCAGAGTCCCTCATTCTTCAATACTTACTGGTTCCTTCTGGAGAAAAGTAAAATGGAAGATTCCTTTAAGAACGTTTTCAATCCAACGATCTTCCATTCCGATCTTCCTTTGGTTGTCTGTAAGTCCCCCTATTTCTCTCTCATTTCTTGATTTTCATTCTTTTTCTAGTCTTATAAGCAAGTGTTGCGTCCTTCTAGAATCCCTTCCTCCTTGGCTACCTTTCGCGAGCGATTTGGTATTCCAAAGGATGTCCATGTTCGCTTGCAGAAGGATGCCCACAACCTTGAGAATGGCCTAGATTACACTTGCATGCCCCTTGTTGCCATTGTTGAGAAAGGAGTAAGGTTTTCCCTAAACCCACTTTTGAGGGAATGCATGTGATTTTGGTCCTTTACCCCTATTCAACTCTCTGCTAATATTTACAGAGTTGTGAATGGGGTTTTTTAGTTGAACCAAGCCCAGGGCACCCATCTTGGTCAAATAGAGATTCTGTTCGTTTATGTTCTTACAGCCTACAATTCCAAAGCTCGAACTGAGGACCTTAAGTATTGCCTGAGGCCAAAAAGTGCCTCAAAGAGACTCATCACCTTTCTTTCCGAAACCAACAAGGACCTAGAAGAGGATATTGTGACGACTTGTGGAATTAGAAATTTAAGAGCTCTCTCCATACCTAGCCTGTACCCAAAGCCTTCGGAAGAGCAGGTCCTTTTTGTTTTATATTCCTTATTTTTCCTTTGAATTTGTATGACTGACTTGTGCTTTAACTATTCATTCTCTTTCTGCCAGATCCCAGCACCAACGTGGTAAAGCACCTTCGTGAATACATCATTTGTTATGAGGAACTGGAGAAGATCTAGAAACTTCCTAAAGAGGAGAAATCTACTCCCAAACTTCTAGGTTTATAATCCTCTGCCTCCTATCCAAAAGACGAGAAACGGTCGTCCTAAGCTTCCTCAGAACAAAAGGAAAGCTCCACTAGTGGCCTTGCTAAAAGAACTTTTGATTCTGTTGATGACCTTATTGACCCATCCATAGATGTAGAGGTTGGGGATTTGGCTACTGCCTTCGTGCGACATTCTTCAAGGACTGCAAAAACCATTACCCCTCTCTCTGTCAAGAAGAAGAGGATATTGCAAAAGGGTGCTGAACTCTTGAAGGTGAAACAGGAAGTAAAAGCCATGCTTTCTGTTACCGTTACTCCTACCGCCAGTGTTGGTGAGTCCATGACCCCTGAATTTGTGAAATCAAAATGATTTACCCTTCCTGCAACTGTTGTTGCTGACTTTGAAGATCCCGTTACAGAACACCCCAAGACATAAAGGGGTAGCAAGACTGTGTCCTACCAAGTTTCTGAAGATTAGTTCAGGCCTCAAATGCTGCTCCCCAACAGCCTCTATGTGTCCAAGAATGACAGCTTAATAGAGGTTTTTGAACTGGGCTTTCAACTCAATAAAGGGTTTACCCTGCCCAAGGATATGGCCTCCATCTAACCTTTGGATGATGCTTCTCTGATCCGTACCGATATGGTCAGTGCTGTGAGGGTAAGCTTTTTTGTGCTCAAGCTTTCTCTATTCCTTGCATTTTGACTGAGTTTAATCATCTTTCTCTTCCACAGGCCATCCAGGTTTGTCATGAAAGTTTGGCAAAGATGGATTCTTACAAGGCTGAAGCCTGCATCCAATTTGTCAAGGCCTTTGGTGCTCTAAAAGTAGCCGCTGATATGGAGAAGAGACTGAAGTTGATGTCAGACTAGAATTTAAAACTCACCATTGAAAAAAATCTTGCTGTAAGTGCAGCCCAACTGACCAAGATCCAACTGGAAGAGTCCCAAGAAAGTTTGGCCTCTACTCTTGCTGCGAATGAAACGCTGAAAAATGAAGAGAAGAAGAAGCTGGATAAATACCACAAGGATATCAATGAGATATCTGCAACAAATCTATAAGCTTTAGGATGATCTATTTATTGATGGCTGGAAGGTTGCCTTGGCTAAAGCTGGGATTACTCCTGATTCCTCTCAATATTCTGACTCAATTCTGCCTTGGAAAACTGAAGAGGAGGGCACTGAAGAAGATCTTGAGGAGGAAGTGGAGACTGCTCTGGACACAAGCGTCCAAAATACGATCGCTCTTACTGATGAGGTTGAACTTCTTGCCCCTGAGCCTAAAAAAAAGACCTATTCTAATGCTCAATCTGTTCTTCCTGCCACATAAACTCTTATCCTTGTTGAAGGTGGGGATATTAGAACTGTTTCTTCTGGATTTGCTGAAGTTAGTGCTACCTAGACCCTTGCCGTGAGAAAGGATTAAGAAACTTGTATTTTGCTTTTGTTTTATGTTTTTTTCATTTATTTTATTTTCTTTTTGGTTTTAACTGTGGCCTAGTGTTACCAAAAAAGCAACCTAAAAAGGGGTTGAATTAGGTTTCTTCAAATTAAAACTACCAACTTCCCAATAAAAATTAAATCAACTAGTACAACAAATATAGCATATGATGAACTTAACAAAGTAAATAACATAATATGATCTATATAAATTTAGCAAATAATTATGGCTAACACAATGAATGGAAACAAATATATCAATTAGCTAGAGGAATAGAATAAAGAGAATGCAAACAAAATATATAATGGTTCAGCTTCAACCAAGCCTACATCCACTCCTCAAGCTCCATTTGAGATTTTCCATTAGGCCTCTAGTTTCACAGGGGTGCTAGCAACCTCATGTACATAGAATAATCCTCTACAGATATTCTAGCTTCACACGGGTGCTAGTAGCCTCATATACATGGAGCAATCCTGCACATATTTCTTAGTTTTACAAGAGAGCTAGTGACCTTTTACAAGATTGGTGATAAGTGTTTTTGCTTTCAACGAAAGCTACAAAGAATAACCCTCACAGATAAATATACAATATGAAGCTCAGATTGTTTATCAGTAAAACCTTACATAGATAAATGGGCTTAAAGTTATAAGGCTCAGTTATTGATTTTGAAGGAAAAAGAAGAATTCAAATGAAGTGATGCTTTAGATACTCAGTGTAAAGAGAATATGTGATTGATGAAAGATGAAAAAATGTTAAGCACGTTGCTTTGTTGTTATGTGTCTCTCTCTCTGTATATTCTACATTTAAGAGCTTTGTTATAAAGCAGAGCTGAGTGCTCTGTTCAGACTGACAGAGCCCATTTTCTTTTTCCCATTGAGAATATGGGATGGTAATGGATTGGGGTAATAGATAAATCATTGTTCAGATATTCCCTAACATCCACGCGTGTTTGTCCCATTGAATGATGGAGAAAACATTTCTTTTCAGTTCACTACTCTGTTACTGATATGCTCAGCTTTCACAGTAAGACATCCGCCCGGATGTCCAAAGCTAAGCTTTGTGTCTATGGGACGTCAACCCAGATGTCTGCTCGGATGTCTGGTTATCATCCGCGATCATCGAGCATATTGCCTGTCTGATGTCTGGAGTGAAGCAGAACTGACTAGGTTGAAATTCCTCCATGGGTCGTCCGCCTGAACGTCTGTCTAGATGTCCACCCGGACGTCCCTTATAACTAAAGACAAAATAGGCAAACTTTGGCCTGACCGGTGGATCGCCCGATCATCCGGTCGGTCGACCACCTAGTGTATTTTCAGCCTCCTTTGTTCTGCTGTTGCTTCCGCTGTGTTCTATTGCTTCGGTTCTTGCTTGTTTGAGCTGCAATTTAGGCCTCTACTAAACAAAAATAAGACAAAATAAGGATGAATTATGATGTTAAATTAATTATAAGATTTCAAACAATTTAACTCTTTTAAACAATCAAAACATAAATCTAAACAAAGAATGACAATCATCAAGAATCATTATATTTTGAACTCCATTTTAATCTTTAAACAACCTGATTAAAATGAGGGATAGAAAAGAGATGGATAAATTAATTAGCATGTTTTCAATAATGATTTACTGAAATAATCATTCTAAGATGAATCAAACATTAAATTAAACATCATCAAAATACATATTATTCATGCTATGACTAACACCTAGAAATTCTTGTATGGTCAAGTCTTTTTGATATAATCGCAACTTTTTGCAAATAAAAGGCTTTTGTGTTTGATTTTTATCTAAGTGTTAAGTACTTTTCTAAACAATTTTTCCTGGGCTGACATGGGTGTGTAAGACACCTTGCTTGCCCCCTAGCTTGGATGGTTTTGACAACAAAGACAACTAAGCTATAGAAAATTGGTAGAGTGCTAAATTTGAGTAAATTTGACTAAGGCAAAATTGTAATGACTTGAAAATTTTGAAAACATTTGACCAAGCAAAATTTTGATTGAGTAAAATCTTGGTTGAGTAAACTTTTGTTAGGAAAAATCTCAACTATCCCCATATACAAGAGGGTCTGCTTTCTTGGACGTAGGAAAACTTTTGTGAAAATTCCCTTTAAGTCCAAGGAATCACAATCTAGAACAGGATGTGCCTACCTTTTTAGTTCATAAACCATGCTGTATTCCTGAGCAAGGAAGTTACCTTTTCCTGGGCTAATTTTTTTTTAGTCCTAAGGACCTCAATCCTGAGCAGATTGTTCTACTTTTTTGACTCAGAATCCTTCTTATACTCCTGAATAGGCGTGTTGCTTGGAGAATAACCATCCAAAAAAGTCTTGAATGATTCGTGTTCGTACAAGAACATTGTTGCGTTCCAGGACAGGATTGTATCATGTATTGGATTGCCACATGTTCTTGTACTCAAGCAATTGTTATAAATTGTACTTGAGCAAAGAACCATTTGAAAACAGAAAAAATCTCATAAAAATTGCGTATTTACAAGTTGTTTTTGAAACAAATACTTAATGAAAATAAATCATAAGGTTTGCAGTGTTCCAAGGACGAGGTACAGCCTTGCCATCCATATCCTCCAAATGATAAGCCCTATTTCTACTTACTGAAACGACCTTATATAGGCCCTCCCAGTTAGGACCCAACTTTCCATCAGTTGGATTCTTCTGACTATCTAGAACTCTTTGCAAGACCAAATCTCTTGGTTAGAATTCCCTGAGGTGAACCTTCTTGTTGTATCCTTTTGAGAGCTGTTTTTGGTAATTCGCTAACCTGACCAAGGCTGTTGTTCTCTTTTCTTCAATTAAATCTGGACTGCATGCCAGCACTTGTTTATTTTGTAACTCTTCATAAATTTCTGATCACATTGTGGGCAATCCAACTTCCAATGGTATAACGGCTTCAGTTCCAAAAGCCAAGGCGTAAGATGTCTCACCCATTGCCTTTCTAGGTGTTATGCGATAAGCCCAGAGTACGTTGGGCAATTCATCAACCCACCTTCCTTTTAGTCGTTCTAAGCGCTTCTTCATTCCATCCAGCACAATCTTGTTGGAAGCTTCTGCCTATCCATTACTTTGAGGATAACAAGAGTTGAGAATAAGTTTTTTATCTCCAGTTCTGAGCATTAATTTTTGAAGATGGCGCAGTCAAATTGTGTGTCATTATCAGAATGAATGCAAATGGGATACCAAACTTGGTTATGATGCTATACCAAGCGAAGTTCTTAATATCCTTGTCTTTGATTGTAATCAGTGGCTCAGCTTCCACCCATTTAGTGAAATAGTCCGTTGCTACCAACTGAAATTTTTTACCTCCTCTGTCCTTTGGAAGTGGGCCAATCAAATCCATGAGACGATGCCAAATTGTGGTGGATAAAAATCAAACCACTCAGGCTGCAACAATGATGCGGCGGATATAGCTAGACTCCTGACTTGAAAAACACTTGAATAAAGGTAAAGGGTGGCTAGAGCAGCCTGGGGACCCTTCGATGCCCAAGTCAGTGACAATGGTAGACAAAGGTGCATGATTATCATAGTAAGGTAGATGTAGAAATGTTTGCATATCTCCATTGTGCTAATTGTTTCCCTTTTTATAGCTTGCTTTACTAATCATTGTTGGCTGTTAGGTTTTCCCCTACTCCTCACTATAGCCCCTTTTCCTTAGGGATTGTGCTTCACCACGTGCGGATTTTTAGAAGTTGGTTCAGCCTAAAATAAAGCAATATGAGTTGACTAGGTCTGCGCCCTTCTTGGGCATGCCTTCTTCCGTCTCCCTTCTGTCCTAAAACTTCCATGGCCTAGTCTGGACCTGGGCTGTCAGGCCAGACTCGAACTATTCTGGGCCGACTTTTCACCTTACTAACGATGATGCCTTCTTGCTACCAGGCCAGGAATTCCAGTTCTGCCTTATATTGACTCACTTTTTGCCTCCCACAATATCTATGGATTTAGTGAACTTGGCAACTATGAATTATAAGTAGGGACCAAATATTTTTCTGGTTGTTGACATTATTAAATATCATTTAAAAGATGCCACCAAGAAAAAGAAAAAATAAAAATAAAAAAGTATGTCCCCCAAATGCATCATAGAATTTTTGGATGTCTTTGATTTTTTATTAACAAATATTTTTGCAGATTATCCCAAAACGTTAAAAAAAAACCAAACAAGTCTGCTAGCCAGGCGAAAACTACAAAATTTACACTATTGGTTCCCAAACTTATATTAAATGTGTTTAAATAATTCTAGCATTGTTTCCATCTATATTCTATAAGGGTTCAACTTGTGTCCAGTCTAAGATGGGACTGGACGGTACTGTTGGGCCAGTAAGGACTTACCACAGGTCCCGTTTTGATAATCCGAACTGTTCAATGTGTAGAACTCGTCAAGTATTATATGTTTATTAAAAATCACGTTGATCGGATATCAATAGCTATATGATCAAAATAATTTTTTGTTAACCGTTAATTTGTTCACTGTCCATTTTTTTATACAAAACTGATTTGATCACATAGTTATCGATATCCGATCAATATGATTTTTTACAGACATATAGTATTGAACGAATTTTACGCATTAACGGTTCAGATTATTAAAAAAGAGACCCGTGGTAGGCCCCCACGAGCCTGACAACATCGTCTAGTCCGATCTCGGACTGGACACAAGCTGAACCCATTTTATAAAGTGAGTATGACATTTTTGTCCAAACTTTCACAAGATTTTGACGGAAATGACATTGGGGAGCATTTAAATACGGTGGTAGTATATGCATCAATTAATAATTAATGTACATATATTATACAAATTATAAATATTCAAAACTTTTAAAATTATATAACATTATTTGTTAATATATTAATTAGTACATTAATTAATACATATAATATTATTCATTTGAATATAGATGGGATGAAATTAACACAATATGGAGCCCATACGCTGGAAAACGATAGCGTATGTAATCCATAAATAAATAAATGAAAATAGGAAAAGAAAGTGATAAATAATACATAATGAACTGAATTAAACAATCAACTTTGAAAGCTGCCCTTAACATATAGGCACTAAGCTCTTCTTATATGCACTGGATTGTTTAGCTTAAATGGGCTGATTATAATTTATTTTAATTTTAAAATTTGTGTTAGACTATTTAATATAATTTATGCTTACTGTTTATTATGCAAAAATAATTTAAATAAATTTGAAAAAATTGATTATTTAAAAATTGGGGGAGGAGTGCTTTTAATGATTAGTTTTCAGTTTACAATAAGTTGCACTAAATAGGCCATCAAAAAGAAAAAGAAAAAAGCCCAAGGTAATTGCTGATTAAAGAAGCCTTAGCACTTACCAAACAAGGCTTTAGGATATATTATTAGATATATTTTAATAAAGTAGGTTAAAAGTTAATTATTTAAATTTTTTTACTTTTTTTTAAAAAAAATGTAAAAAAATTAAAATAGAGAACTTACATGAGCCCAAAAAAATTAAAAAAATCAATAAATTGATTTTTAACTTTGTTCTCAAAATATCAAAGTGATTTTGTGTGTGCAATTGAAATCTAATAATTGGCAGTGTTTGAAGTAGTTGGCTGATTTTTAGTCTTTGTTTTTTTTTGGCTGATATGATATCACTAGGCTGGAGGATAAATTAATTAAATCAGACAAAAATAAATAAATAAAAAAGCCACCACAATATGACAAAGCCAACCCATCCAAAGTCCAAACCATCATACAAAAAATAAAATAATAATAATAATAATAATCTACATTTTTAATCCAATAATCGCCGCATCTTAGTGAAGAACTTGTCAATTTAATTAGCAAATAATAATATATAAAGCTCGATGAAATCAAAGATTGTTGTAAAAATTGAAATAGAAACGAAGCATGATAGTGACAAGCATGGTTATGAAAATCGGATCGGATTGGATTGGCATATTTGACCGGTTGAATTATTGACTTGTCAGAATTTCGGTTTGGATATATCCCTTAAATCGTTTCAAGCTTAAAATCGACCTATTTAGAAAGAATCGAAAAAATCGGTGATTGAACTGCCGAATCAAGTGACCCGGGAATAGGTTAAGCGAACCGGCCAGAGTAAAGACATTAATTTTTTTTTTATATTTTCTAACTTTTTTTTTATTATTTCAATCTTTTCTTTATTTCTTTTATATATATATATATATATAAGAAAATTTTAATTATAAACTCTCTTTTAAGGATCTCCTCTTGTGAGGAATCTCATTGAGAATTTGAAATTATTATGAAAATTTCTACTTATTTATAAGAATTTTTTTTACAAAAAAAAAAAAACTCAAAAAAATTATGTGAAATTCAATCAAATTTATTAGAGGGAGACTTTCCAAAAAAATTTCCCTTCTTTCAATCAAATTATTTGAATTAAAATCATATAGAGAGAATATTAAATGTTTGATTTCCTCTTTTAAAATTAAAATTAATAATATTTTAAAAAATATTAGAAAAAAACATTTAAGATAATTTAATATTTTCAATTTTTTTAATTTATAATTTCATTACTTATATTTTTATGTAAAAATAATTTTAATATATTTAGAACATCACAATTCAATTTTGATTCAATTCAATTTTAATTCTAGCCAACGATCAAACCAATGACTCATCCACCAAAATACTTTTCTGATTCACTCACCAACCTAATTTTTAAAACATTGGTGACAGGATATATATATATATATGTTGGTCAAAATCATGATAGGTTTTACATGAGTTTAGCTACTCTTCACTGTTCCCGATTTCGATATTTCTTTTAATAATATTTTAATAAAATAATATCATAACTTACACGTCATGTTTGATGGCAAGTATTATCTACTTTCAACATTGTGATCGCGATTTGAGTCATAAAAATTAAATTCTACATTAAAAAATTGGACAATTTTTGTCAATCTACTTCCTCTCTCTCAAATAGATATGAGAATAGTTGGAACACAAATCTAGGTTGCCCAAAAAATTTCAATCTAATTTGAGTGCTCCGATTAGCACTCATTTAATTTTTTTCACTCTTCAATTTTTATTTTTTTATTATAATTATGCCTTAAAATAAAATTATATTAAAAGATAACTTTTAATAAAACATCCACCCACTAAATGAAAACAATTAAAATGATATTCTATAATATTGTACAATCACCTCCATCCCTATCTATACATATTCCTTACCATCTAAACCCTAATCATATTCTTCTTCATCACCATCCTAAATTTATGAGTTAACGTTTATTCGGTGGTCTCAAATGTGTTCAGTGTTCCAAATCAGTTAACATTGCAAACAATCCTATTACAGACTTCAAGTTTCTACATTTGTGGACATTTTTACCATTCTTTGATAATTATAGAGTAATGGAGGACGATGACAACAACTCTGATCAGGCTGGCGTTGCATTAATAAGTTTATCTATCATGCATTTACGATTCTAGGTCGTTTTCGATTCGATATTGGTTTGTTGACTATTAAGGTTCTGTTCAATGATACAGTACTAAATAAAAACATTTAGTTTAATACAGTACTAAACATAAACATTTTGTTCAACACTAGAATATCAAGCGATTCCATTTTGTAGGATTTTTTCCCTTTTTTTTTTTTTCCTAAGGATTTTTCCCTCTAAAACCCCCTGTATCGATGGTTTTACCCCGAAATAAATAAAAATGATAATATGTGATGGAGAGTTGAAGGTTACCTAAGAGAAGGAGAAAAAAATCGTCGAAAAGATTTCCGACAAAACTTCCGATTGAGATATTGTTGTTCATGGTGACAAGGAGAAAGAGACTAACGTTTAAGAGAAGGAGAAGAGAGGGACATCAAATTCCTCTCTCAATCGTTTGTTGTTCTCAATCGTTCATCATTTACTGAGAGAAGAAGAAGAGATGGTATGTAAAATTATGTGGGTGTGTACTTTGATGTGATGATGTTATGAATATGAGTAAAATTGATATTAAGTAAAGTGTTTAAAGAAATTTTATTAAAATTTACGATTTAAGGTAGAGGTTCAAAGAAAATTTTAAAAAATTACATAAGTATTAATAGCAATCCTCTTTAATTTAAGTAGGGCTTGGAAACAACCCGAGCCCAAGTTCTATATTACAGAAATTTAACCTGATCCAAATTGGCTAACTGGCACCCTTAAATACTTGTCATTAATTAGGTATAATAATAAAATCATCACATAAAAAAGAAAAGAATTTCCATAAAATATTTTGATAATTGTAACCACCTTTCTCCAAATACTTCATTATCAATTTATAAATCGTAGAGGTAGATTAGTAAATATCATACATTTAAATATATATATATATATTAGGAATTTCTTAGACATGGATTACTATTACTTCAAGTTCTATCTCTTTTTTATTTAATTATTATTACTTTTTCTCCTTTTATTTTATTGTATCATCTATTTCCATCATTAAAAAGTAAGGGGAATAACTATACAGTGGTACAGTAAAAAAAATATTTATGTACAAATTTCTTTTCACTTAATTATATTCTATTCAATTTAAATGATTGTTTTTTTATGTTTGAATAAGTGTTATGGGTAATATAGTTATCAAAATATTTCTAATAATAATAGAGTAAAGTATGCATTAATGTTTACATTGACAGTGTGAATATTTTCTGATGTGAATATTCACACTGTCAACATAAACATTCATACTGTCAAAATTTTTTTAATGTAAGGATTCAAAATATATTTATAATGGTAAAATTATTCATAAAGAATTAGATTTAGTGGATCAAATGTCCAAAATAATCAGACTTATTAAACTATAAGAATGTCTTATAGACTAATTAGATACAAATACTTGAAAGTGAATTTTTTTTAAAATTCCTTTATAAAAATATATAAAATTATAAAAAAAAAATATAACATTTTAATTAGTAAAATTATAAACTTTACCACTTATTTATAATTTTTTTGGGTAAATTACAAATACACCTCCTGAGATTTGATTAAAATACGAATCGCTTCCTATGATTTTGGAAATTACATTCTATTACATTCTACCATCTGAAATTTCTAATTTCATAACAAATCGCCATTATTATTAATAAATTATTAAGTCAATTAATAATTTTTAATAATGTTATAAATATGTTTTAATTAATAATTTAGATAATTTTATTATTGTATAAGAGAGCAATTATAAATTTTATTTTTTTTAATTAATTCTGTTAAATAAAAAATTTTAACAAAAGAATATTTATAATTTTTCAAACTACAAAAAATAATTTATATTTTAAGTAAGGCACTGGTTTCCCTCCAGTTTCGATCGGACTAGAAGATGTTGTTGGGCTCATGGAGACTCACCATAGGTCCCGTTTTGATAATTCGAATCATTCAATGTGTAGAACTCGTCGAGTGCTATATATTTGTAAAAAATCACGTTGATCAGATATCGATAGCTACGTGGTCAAATCAGCTTTGTATAAAAAAAATAGTCGATAAAAAAATAAACGATTGACAGAAAATTAATTTGATGATATAACTTTCGACATCCAATTAACATAATTTTTTACAAGTATATAATACTTGACGACGGGACCCATAATAAGCCCATATAGACCTAATAGTATCATTTAATTTGATATGAGATTAGAGAAAAGTCAGGCTCTTTAAGTAACTCTCAAAATTATATTTATAATTTCTTTTTGTTTTTGTTTTTGTTTTTGTTTTTTTTGTTTTTTTTTTTTTTCCTTCGACAACCACTCTACTGTTGTTCCCCAAAAAGTAAAAGAATGATAATCCCAACGAGACAAGAAGTAAAAGGTTTTTTTTTTTTAATATGTTTTTTTAAAGAAAAAGTAAACGTTGAAGAAAGCCTAAAAGCCCACAAACACAAACAAAATCGGATTTGGTTTTTCCATGTTGTCATTTATTTCAATTTGATGAAGGGTTTGGGCTTGGTAGGTTTATTTTTAAATTAATTTTGATAATTTAGGATATTTATTTTTTAAGATTTGTTCAGTAAAATATTTATATAAAAAATTAAAATGATCGAATATCAACAGTTTATATTTGAATCATATTTATTTACAAAAAATAGAAGACAAATATAATTTTAAAAATAATTATTCAATTTTTATAATATAAATGCGATTCAAACATATAGTTATCGATGTCTGATCATCTTAATTTTTTATACGTATATTCTATTCAATAAATCTTAAAAAATGAATGACTCAGATCACTGAAATCAATCTCAGAATAAATCAACCAAATCCAAACGCTCTCACAAATTAAAATCACTACTTTGAAAGAAACAAATCTAACCTAACCTTATTCAGGATTCGTTTGAGATATGAGTTGATTTTTTGATTTTTTAGTTATTTTAACCTAGGATTTGTGGGGAAAAAAATGAAATGATTATGATTTGAATGTGATATTTTGCCTTATTAGACTAAAAAGCTTATTTTTTCTTTTTATAACTATTTTAGTCAAAAAATCCCATTTTAGTTTATGCTAAACCAAGGCTAGGCCTACTAAATACATATTTTTGGTATAAATAGTATTAGGATTAGGGTCTAGCTTCCCTCCGATCTAGGACTAGAGGGTATTGTTGGACTTGCTGGAGGCCATCACAGATCCCATTTTAATAATTCGAACCATTCAATATGTAAAACTCGTCGAATATTATATGCTTGTAAAATATTACGTTGATCGGATATCGATAGTTACGTGATCAAACTAATTTTGCATATAAAAATAAACGGTTGATAGAAATCTAATCCGATGAAATAGTTATTGATATCCAATCAATGTGAATTTTTTTAAGTATATAGTACTCAACGAATTCTACACATTACACGATTCAGATTATAGAAACGGGACTCATAATAAACCATCACAAATCTAATAATACAATTTAATCTAATATGAGACTAGAGAAAAGCACGCTCTTTTAAGTAACTCTCAAAAAATATATATATTTATAATTTGTGTTTTTTTTTTTCTTTTGCCTTCGACTACCACTCTGCTGTTGTTTCCCAAAAAGTAAAAGATTGATAATCCCAATGAGACAAAAATTAAAGGGATTTTTTTTTTTTTTATATGTTTTTTTGAAGAAAAAGTAAACGTTGAAGAAAGCCTAAAAAGCCCACAAACACAAACAAAATCGGATTTGGTTTTTCCATCTTGTCATTTCAATTTGATGAAGTATTTGAGCTTGGAAGGTTTATTTTTAGATTAATTTTGATAATTTAGGACGTTTATTTTTTAAAATTTATTGAGTAAAATATTTATATAAAAAATTAAAATAATCAAATATCAATAATTATATGCACGTTTTTTTAAGTAATTCTCAAAAAATATATATATATTTATAATTTGTGTTTTTTTTTTTTTCTTTTGCCTTCGACTACCGCCCTGCTGTTGTTCCCCAAAAAGTAAAAGACTGATAATCCCAATGAGACAAAAATTAAAGGGGTTTTTTTTTTTTTATATGTTTTTTTGAAGAAAAAGTAAACGTTGAAGAAAGCCTAAAAAGCCCACAAACACAAACAAAATCGGATTTGGTTTTTCCATCTTGTCATTTCAATTTGATGAAGTATTTGAGCTTGGAAGGTTTATTTTTAGATTAATTTTGATAATTTAGGACGTTTATTTTTTAAAATTTGTTAAGTAAAATATTTATATAAAAATTAAAATAATTGAATATTAATAGTTATATGTTTGAATTATATTTGTTCTAAAAAATAAAAAGACAAATATAATTTTAAAAATAATTATTCAATTTTTATAATATAAATCTGATTCAAACATATAATTATCGACATTTGATTATCTTAATTTTTTGTACGAATATTCTATTCAATAAATCTTAAAAAATGAACTGCTCAAATTACCGAAATTAATCCCAGAATAAATCAACCAAATTCGAACGCTCTCACAAATTAAGATAATTACTTTGAAATAAACAAATCTAACTTAACCTTATTCAGGGTTCGTTTGAGATGTGGGTTGATTTTTTGATTTTTTAGCTATTTTAGTCTGAAGTTAAAAAGCCTCGTTTGTGATAAACTTTTTGATTTTTTAACTTTTGTGAAAAAAAAATGAAATGATTATGACTTTGATGTAATATTTTGTTTTATTTGTCTAAAAAAACTTATTTTGTCTTTTTATGACTATTTTAGTCACAAAACCCCATTTTAACTTATGTGAAACAAAGGTTAGGCCTACCAAATACATATTTTTGGTATGAATAGTATTAGGATTAGGGTCTAGCTTCCCTCCAGTCTTAGATCGAACTGGAGGGCATAGTTGGGCCCGCGGTAACTCATTACGGATTCCATTTTGATAATTCGAACCATGCAATATATAAAACTCGTCGAGTACTATATGTTTGTAAAAAATCACGTTAATCGAATATTAATAGCTATGTGATTAAATCAGTTTTGTAAAAAAAAAAATAGATGATGAAAAATAAACGGTTGACAGAAATCTGATTCGATAAAATAGCTATCGATATTCGATTACTGTGAATTTTTACAAACATATAATATTCGATGAGTTCTACACATTGAACGGTCTAGATTATCGAAACGAGACTCGTAGCGGACTCTCACGAGTTCAACAATACCCACCAATACGACTAAAGGGAAGCCATTCTCTTAGGATTATTATATTTATTTATCATCATATGTTTTATAATTACGCTAATTTAATGAGCCTCATTATTATAATGTTGTTAGCGCAATAAATATTATTATTATAACATTGCTAGTACTTGACCCATGTAAATTGTTTTTCTTTTTGAATAATATTTTATAAAGTTAAATTAAATTGTTTATATATAAATTATTTTTAGAAATATGTTGCAATGTATACAATACAAAAGAATCATTTTAATTTTATCATGATATAAAATATAGCATAAATAAATATAAAATAATTTTAATTCAATTATTTATGTATATATCTACGCCATACACATATATAGAACTATTTAAAAAATATATCACAAAATATGCAGTGCAATTTTAGCCTTTAAACTATGAAAGTGTAGTTTAAATATATATATATGATATTTTTGTACTTAATTTCAATATAATCAAATAAATATTTATTTTAATATTAAAAATAATGATTAAATTGGAGAAAAAAAGTCATTGAAAATTAAAGAATGATTCTCATTATTTATTTTGATAATCTTAACCTTATCGTTCTATAAAAGTGTCATTTAAACAAATATATATAGTAATCTTATTTCAATTATTTATGGGTATTTTTATAATTTTAGCTCTATCATGCTATAAACGTGTAACTGAAATAAATATATAATAGTTTTATATGATATCAAATTATAACATAGTAAAATAAACACTCAATTTTACATTAATAATAATAGTTAAATTGGAAAGAAAAATAGTAACATACAATTAAAAGTGATTCTAATGATTTATTTATTTATTTGTTCAATTGGAAATAATTTTAAAAAAAAAGTAGGAATGAAAAAATATATATATTTTAAAAAACTAAATATGTGTTGCGGTTAGATTAAGAAAAAAATAGATAGATTAATAATGTTGAGTATTGATTTTTCTTTAATATCTATTTTGAAATTATTTATACATATTATATATGTATATAAAGTTTAAATTAAATATAAATTTTTTCTAATAAACAACTTCATGTTAAATAGGAAACTCAATATAAATTAATAATAAAATATAAATAAGATAGACAAAATATATATATATATATATAATTTTAATATAAAATTTGAATAATTGAATAAAAGTGAAAAAAATAGAAGACAATTGATTTGTAAAGCATTTTTTAGTACATATAATTATTTTAAATTTTATTTATAGGTAGTTTAGATTAAGTAGAAATCTTTTAAATATTACAAATAATTAAGTATAAAGGTATATTACATGACACTTTTTAAAAAAATTAACAGGAGAGATATGTCACATAGAGGAGAGAAAAATTTCGAGAGTAAACACTCTTTATATATATATAATTAAATATATATTAATATTAATAGATCAATAAGATAGATAAAAAATATAAAATATAAAGAAAATTAATTTAATCTGTGTGATGCACATGATTAAGCACATTATGTCTTATTTATTTATTTATTTCTATATCGATATAATATTTTTTAAATATCATAATAATAAAATTATAATTATATACGAAAAATAAGTATTTCTCAAATAGCATCCGTATAAAAATTAGAAATTATAATTAAAATTGAATTTGTATAAAACTTTATATATAAATGGAAAAGACATGCTGATATGATTTTTTTTTATTATAAAATAAGCCTTTAAAATATGTCACTTAAATAAGAGAAAAATATTACTTATATATATATGATTATTTTGATCCATACAGGTACGATATGTGGGGTAAAATATTTTCACAAACTTTATTTATTTATTTTTATTTTTTGGTCTGATCTTCACCTACTTCCAAATAATCAAAGCCTGGCTAAAAGAACCCATTGGAAATTTGCTCAGGGACCGGGCTGGGGCCCAATTTTAATTGTTTTGGGGCTTAACCACTGAACCACCAAAGCTGTGGGCGGGCTGGGTCTCACCTAAAGCTTTGAAAGAAAATAAAGGATGTGTTTGGATCTTTAGATATGTGTCAAATCAAAAATAAATAAAAATAATAATTATGGATGAAAAAAAAAAGAAGGAAAACTATATGAAATAGATTTTTTTTTTCCTTCTAATTTTCCCTTCTTATTTAATTTTGTTATCCACAAATTTAAAATACAAACATAATAATAATACATAACATAAGAATTTACACATGTTCATGTTTGGGAAGCCAAAAATTAACTTTTTTTGGACTAAAAATCATAAAATGACGAAATAAGTTAAAATAGTTAATAAAATAATATGTCACATCAAGTTCGTAATCATTTTATTTTTTATTTCACAAACTTTACATCTAATTAAAAAAATAAAAAAATCAACCCTCTTCCTAAATACAAACAAATATTTTAACATATTAAAATAGTCAAAAACTAAAATAACTTATTAAAATAATCAATTTCCCAAACCAGGCCGGGAAGAGTTGGTCTTCTAATCTAATGTAAGACTTTGTTTGTTTGGAAATATTATTTGAAAACAAAGATGGTTCAAGATACATGGGTGCTGGAAGCTGTGATTTTTCGTGTAATAACTAATTTTATATGGACGAAATACTTATTTTATATATATATATAATTAAATTGTTATAATATTTAAAAAAAATTATCTCAATATACAAATAAATAAAACAAAATGTGCTTAATTATGTGCATTACACATATCAAATTAATTTTCTTTTATATTTTTTATTTTTTATATATCTTATTGATGTCTTAATATTAATTAATATTTAATTTATATATATATATAAAAGTAGGGGAAAATTGGCCTAAGGTCCCTCCTGTACTTTTGATAAGAGGAAAAGTCCAAAATAATATATTTTAATGGCTAAGGTCCATAAAATTTATTTTAAATTATAAATTACCTAAATTACCCTTTCTTTATGACATAAATCTGTTTGAATATAATATCGTTGACTTAACTGATAGATTTTGGAAACCGAATTCGCAGCGGAGATTTCTTCGGAGTTTTCGTCGGAGATTTCAGTGGAGATTTCATGGTGAGATTTCGTCGAGATTTGAGTGGAGTTTGACGAGAAAGATTGCTACGATCGTGTTGATTTCGTCGGAGATTTCGTCGGAGTTTTCGTCGGAGATTTCAGTGGAGATTTCGTGGTGAGATTTCGTCGAGATTTGAGTAGAGTTTGACGAGAAAGATTGCTACGATCGTGTTGATTTGGTCGGAGATTTCGTCGGAGTTTTGATTCTTTGTTTTTGAATCAATTTCAAGGAGTGTTGACAGTGTATTGATCGCGTTGGTTTTTGAGTGGAGTTGAATCAGGTTTGTTTTCGATTTTAGATTCCACATGGAATTTGACTTTTGTTTTGAATTTTTGTTTCGAGAGAGGCGAGGTTTATAGAGTTGATTTTTATTTTTGGAATTAATTTTTCATTCTTTTGTTTTTTTGATCAATTTGAAATAGTGTTGACAGTGTAGTTGATTTTGATGTTTAGTGTTTATTTTTCGTGCTCTGTTTTTTATGAACATGCTGATGAATGATAAGTTTTGTTCTATGTTTTTTCAAACCACAGATTTGATTTTCTGCACTTTTGTTTGTGTAGTCCAGAGAAAATTATAACAACATATGGACATATTATTAGAAGTTTCTAATGGAGATAGAATATGAGAAAGTGAATGTAAGTTCATAAATTTGTGCAATAAAGTGAATATGAGATAGTATATAAGTTTGTAAATTTCTCTGGCTTTTTCTATGAGTGCAATATCAGTGTAAAGTTCATATATAAGGTGTATATGATTTTTTTCTATGATTGTGTTTAATAGTTAGCAGTAAATTTCTCTTTGTTTCATTAAGTTTATGTGATTTTGTTTTTTTATCATCTTGAAGGTGAATATCAGTTTGTAGATGTGTCTTTGGACTTTTATTTTATGAATACAGACAAAGTTAGACAGAGGCAATTGAATACAGACAAACTTTTATTTTATGAATACAGAAAATTATAATTTTTAGAAATTTATCTGGACTTTTATGTTGTTTTTGTGAAGTGTTTCTATGTTAAACAATTTTTTCCAGTTTTGTGAAGGTAAATATCAGTTTTGTTCTGTTTTTTTAAACCAGAGAAATTTCATTTTCTGCACTTTTGTTTTTGTAGTCCAGAGAAAATTATAAGTGCATGTGGACATATTATTAGAAGTTTCTAATGCAGATAGAATATGAGAAAGTGAATGTAAGTTCACAAATTTTTCTGGACTTGTATTTGTAGTTCAGAGAAAATTGTAAGTTTGTTACTCACTTTCAGTTTGTAAATTTCTATGATTGTAAATTTCTTTGGACTTGGATTTTTTTTGTATGATTGTGTTTAATAGTTAGCAGTAAATTTCTTTATGATTAATTGAGTTTCTGTGATTTTGTTTTTTATCATCTTGAAGGTGAATATCAGTTTGTAGATGTCTGTGGACTTTTATTTTAAGTTCAGAGAAAATTATAATTTTTAGAAATTTCTCTGGACTTTTTATGTTGTTCTTGTGAAGTGTTTCTATGTTAACTAAATTATTTTTCTTGTTTTTTGTTTCAGTTTCAATGGACAGTGCAGTGTTGTTGCTGTGTAAATATGGGAATGATACTATTGTCATTAATGTTTCATACGAATTGAATTTTGAGGAATTGGTTTGAATTTTGTGTAAAACATGGGAGAATTTGAAACCTGAGATTATGTGTATTTCATATTCTATTTTGGGCCATCCGAATTGTATGGTTCGAAATAATATTGATTTTTTGAATATGTTGAGGGTTGTTTGTGCACGCGGTGTTGATATAGTTGATGTTTCAGTTACTAGATGTGGTACTTCTGATGAAGAGGAAGTGGGGTGTAATTGGGTAGATGTTGTGGATGGTGAGTGTGATAGGCTGGTGGATATTGAAAGGAATTCACTCTCTAAGTTTTGTTCTCACCAAGAAAAGGTGTTATTGTCGGATCGTTGGCGGAATAATATTACGAGTGTTGGACAAAAGTTTGAGGGTGGTGTGGTTGAGTTCCGTACTTTTTTGTGCAAGTATGCTATTGAGGTTGGTTTTCAGTTTACGTATGTTAAAAATGACAAGCTGAGGGTTACGGCAGAATGTGCATATAAGGAATCAAGGGGATGTATGTGGCGTGTACATGCTTCTGTTGAAAAAACAAATGGTTTCTTCTACATAAGGACTTTGAACAATGAACATACGTGTGGTGTGGCGGTTCGTACGAGTAAACATTCGAGGATGACTTCCAGCTTAGTTTCTGGGCTGATAGTTGACGAGGTAAGTGCAAAACCTTTAACTCGTCCAGTGGATGTTGTGAAAGAAATAAAAGACAAGTATGGGGTCTCAATCAGTTATAACTGTGGTTGGTTGGGTGTTGAAAAAGCAAAACGTAGTACATATGGGGATTCTTGTTTGTCATTTGATCAATTACGGTGGTATTTTGATGAGGCATTGAAGAACAATCCAGGTAGTCGTTTTGAGTTAGATTTTCAAGACAACAAACGTTTCAAAAGAGTGTTTGTGGCTTTTCATGCATGCACAGCTGGTTTCAAATATTGTCGGTCATTGCTTTTTCTTGATGGAACATTTTTGAAAAGGCGATACAAAGGAGTTATGCTTGCTGCAACGGCGAAAGATGGGAATGAAGGTAATTGTAAGTATATATAATTTTATCTAACTATGTGAATTTTCTATACATGTAGGAATTCAGTGAATGTGATTTTTCTCTGACACTTTGAATTTTCTCTGGTTTTGGCCTGTGTGGATTTTCACTGGATTTTGGTCAGTGTGAATTTTCTCTGGATTTTGTCATTGTGTGAATTGTATCTGTAGGTGGTCACTGAGTGAATTTGCTCTGGATATTATGATTGTGTGAATTTTCTCTGTAGTTGGTCACTAAGTCAATTTTCTTTGGATGTTGCCAATGTGTGAATTTTCTCTAGAGTTGGGCACTAAGTGATTTTTTGTCTGGATGTTGGCAGTGTCAAATTTCTCTGGTTGTTTATTGTTCTAATTTTCTATGCATGTGTATATCTGATATGCTTGTTCCTATTTGTTTTGTAGGTTTTTTCCCTGTAGCTTTTGCTGTTGTTGATGCTGAGAATAAAGAAAATTGGTGTTGGTTTCTTGAACATTTATGTGGAGTATTGGGATCAGAATGGGTGATAAGTTTCATATCAGATCGACATTGTGGTATTGTGGAGGGAATTGCTAGGTTTTTCCCTAACTGCTTTCATGGATTTTGTCTTGAACATCTAAAGAGAAATCTGAGGGATAAGTTGTCATGGGGAAACACAAATTTGGTTAGGGAGACGATTGTGTCCAAGTTTTCAGAATGTGCATATGCGCCAACAAAGGCATCATTTCATTTCAAGTTAAATGAATTAAAAAGTGAGGGAGGAGACATTGTGACTGCTTTCTTGAGAAGTTTACCATATGAAAATTGGAGTGATGCATATTTTGCGGGGAAACGTTATGGTGAGATGTATTCAAATGTTGCTGAGTCATTCAATTCATGGATACGAGATGCTCGGCACTTGCCGATAACAAATTTGGTGGACATGATACGATTGCAAATTATGAATATGAGGTCTGATAGGAGGCTGCTCTCTAGTAAATGGAATAAAGTTCTATGTCCTCGTATGGATAGTGTATTGGAGAATTATTTTTTGGATGGGAGGACATGGAATGTGAGTTTGTCGTCTGATAATGTCTTTGAAGTGCATTGTTTTCCTTCGGTTATGGTTGATCTTGGCTTGAGAACTTGTTCGTGTCGAAAGTGTGAAATAAATGGGTATCCATGTCAACATGCTGTTGCTGCAATTTTTAGGAGTGGAAGGAATTTGAATTCATTTATTGAACCATTTTTTCATGCTGATATGTATCGTCAAGCGTACTCGTTTTCGATTGGCCCAGTTCCAACTGTTGAAAAACCTGTGTGTAACATTGAAGATGCTATGATTTTACCTCCATTGAGCAAGAGACCAGCTGGAAGGCCGAAGAAGAACAGAATTGCTTCTACTGGAGAGTTTAAAAGGGTGATTAAGTGTAGTCGTTGTGGGAGTATTGGTCACCATAATAAGAGGACATGCAAGGAACCTTTGTTAAATAGTTGAGGATAATACATTTTATTGATTGAATAATACATTTGATGATTAGTTTGTGTATTTTGTTTTGTGAAATGTGTTTTTTAGACAGTGTATATAATAATATCAATCAAATTCATCCAGAGAAATTTTTGCAATATCGGTTAAAGTGTGCATTGTGTCTGTTGATATATACTATAGGCATTGGGTTTGTAATACCTGTCAAATTTATGCAGAGAAATTTGGTATGGCAGAGAAAATTTTGTGTAATGTGTTTTGAAGCTTCAAATTCATCCATATAAATTTGAAAATGGCAGATAAAAGTACTGTGTGGATTTTGTTTTTTGAATTTGATAATTGCTTTGTACTAACACAGTGCATTATAGATTGCATGATCATATAGGCACCTTCTTTGGCATGATACGAGTTAAATTTCTTTGTGAATTTGTGGTAACTTCATGTCAGTCATTTCAAGAAATGTGCATACCAGACAGAGCATACACAAAATTATTGCAGTGAGTACAACCAAGAAACAAAATCATGCTTTTTTGAAATTTCTCTGAGTTAAGAATTTCTCTGGACCAGGGAAGAATTTATCCAGAATGAATTCAACTCATAAATTTTGCTCAAAGCCAGAGAAATTTTCCTCACCAACCCAGAGAAATTCACAACTCAGAAATTTCAAATTCATCCAGTGAAATTTTATAGTAGCAGATAAAATTACTGTTCGCTTTTGTGTTTTGTTGAGTTTGATGATTGTTTTGTAAGAACACAAAGCATTACAGATTACATGATCATATAGGCATCCCGTTGGGACTGTACGTGTTAAATTTCTCTGAATTCTGGTAATATGATACCAGAGAAATTTGTGCAGACAATTTTCTCTGTGTGGATTGTGTTGACAATCACAATAAAAATATATATTTATTTAACCATCGATAGGTATGAAATTGACATTAGTTGAAATAAAAAAAAATGAAATTTACATTAGTCAAGAAAGGATGTATATGGATAAGTCAAGCATCAGTATTCCTTCGATGTGTCAACAAAAAACTGAACGGTTAATACTGTATGGATATATACATATATGTGAGACAATTTTCTCTGTCTGGCTATGTACATTGTCTTCCTTTCACTAGTTTCACTATTACATGTTTGGTTGTTCTGGAGGTATTTCAATTGGTTCAGTCCATGATCGGCCAACATCAGTGACAAATCTCTCTATCAGTTCTGCCCTCATCAACCTGATCTCTTGTGTGGACAATTTGGAGCTGATTGGTTCATGTTTGCTATATTGTTTCATGATATAGCAGACAAAGAGGCCACAATCCAGACTGCATACAAATTATAGGAATGGTTAGTTTTAAGAAACATGCAAATCAGAGTATCTTATTTATAGATGTATGAAACTTACGAATCACTTTCTTGTTGGGGAGCATTATTGACATACTCAAAGTCGTAACTTGTGTTTTGTGAGTTTATCAACTTGAAGGAGGGTTGTGATTGAGCGTCTCTTTCAAGGCAATCTTTCAAAAAATTCTCCACATATTCTTGCTGCAAGAAAATGATTTTTAAATAACAGAGAAATTTACAGACAAATCAATGGGATTGTATGAAAATTATCATCACATAAAGATTATGATGGATCAGAGAAATTTGCACTGGTTACCAATTGTTTTGCATCTTTGACATATTTGTCTTCTGCATGTTCCCTCCTTGGCCTCAGTGAGTTGTAGAACCTCCATAAACTGTCTTGTTTGTCTAGGACAAGCAAGGTCCAGTGATTTCCAGCTGTGGACTTCTCATTACCTCCAGTGTTTATTGGGAAATGGAGGAACCTGTAGTTCCTCCATGCTGTTTCAATATGTTTGTCAAATAAGGACACTCGAAAAGATTGATTTTCTGTCATCCTGATGAAATTCTGTGTTCAGAGAAAATCCAAAAATGGTTAGGTTCAGAGAAAATCCAAGAAGTATCTTAAGAAGAGAAAGTAGTAAGTAAATTCCAGAGAAAATCAAATAAAATAGTAGTAACATACTAAGCTCATGGATGTGAAAAAAAATGAGGTTGGTTGTTGTCTTTCTCTCATTTGGTCAGCCAAAAGTATCTCCCCATAGCCGTCAATGACCTGAAAAATATGATTTGTAATTGAAATATTGGTTTATAAAGGCAGAGAAATTTTGATGAAAGGGAAAGACTTACATTGTTGGCAATTTCTTTTTGCTTTATTAGGTTTCCAATGTCTTCGAAGGTAATGAGGTTCAACTCACTTGTCCAAATTAATGCCCTACAAGACAAGTTTGTGGAAATTAAATTGTTGTTAATTCAATATAAGTTTGTAATTTGTTGTTTGTTATCTTCTATTTTGTTTGTTGTACTTACTCAAGTCCAGAGACGTTTGATATGTGCTGCAACATATCTTTTACGTGCTCTTTTATCAATCTTGAAATCGGAAGAGTTTGTGGGAACACCCAAGATTTTCTGATGTTTAGAGGTTGAGGCAAGATGTAGGCATCAGCATCAAGCACTTCTTTGTCCTTCGTGCTTTGCTCAGCTTGCTTTGCAGCTTGTTTTGAAGCTCTAGTCACTTTCGCAACTTTTGGATATTGAAATTCTAGATCGTGCTGCTTTTCCTTTCTTTCTTTTGCCTTTAAGTTTTTAATCATTGACGTCGGATCTTTTTTGACTGTAGACAGTGAAAATATTAGTAAAAGTGAGTAACAGATGATATTTCAATATGTAAATTTATGTGATTCAATATTTTCCAGTTACCATAGACTTTCGTCTTTTGTTTCGGTTGTTCTTTGGGTGCCATTTCTTCTTGTTGGGTTGTTGGTTGTTCAACTTGCATTCCAACTAGGCACAGTGGAAATCAAACAAATCCCAAAAATGGAATAAGAAAATAGACAGAGAAGATGAAATGAGCAGTAGAAATAAATAGAAATAATCGGCAATAACTAATGTGTTCAGAGAAATATAACTTCCAGAGAAAATTACCAATGTCAAAAATTATAATAAATAGAATTTTCTCTGAGTTATGCTGACTCAAGGACTAGACTTTTTGTGGGTCAAGATTTTCACTGACCTTGTGGTTGAAGTTGTGTTGGTGTTCTGTATGGTTGTGTTGCTAGTTGGACTGAAAGTTCTTGTACTTGTTCATGCAATTTTGCATTTTCTGTTTCAAGCTCTGAATTTGAATTCCTCAACTGTTGAATTGTTTTCATATCATGTTCCTTTTCAAGCTCCAACATCCTTAGTTTCATTTGGATTGTGCTTTCTTTTTCTTGAAGTTCTGAGTTAAGTGATGTCAGGGTTCTTATTGAAATATCCTTTTCAGCAAGTATTTCCATCCAATTTCTGTCTTCTTCTTGTTTAGATTGAGAAAGTGCCTTCAGTCTTTCACGCAGATCAACAATTTGTGCGTCCTTTGATTCCTTAAATTGTTGTTGGTCCACTGGCTCAATACGTTCTTCTTGATCACTTTGCTCGTTTTCTTCTTGCTGTTCTTCATCTTCTGCTTCTTCATTTTCTTCTTCACTGTCTTCTTTTTTCTGTTCATTCTGTTCTTTTTCTTCTGCTTCTATTTCTTCACTTTCTTCTCCGGCTTCTTCTTCTCCACTGCTTTCACTTTCTTCTCTGGCTTCTTCTTTTCCACTGCTTGCTTGAGCTTATTGTCCATTGCTTTCACTTTCTTCTCTGGGTTCTGCTTCTTCATTGAATTTGACAATTGCTTGACCTTCAGATGAATCTTGTAATTTCTCTTTGAATTTGATAATTGCTTTTTTTGATTCTTTCTTTGTCTTTTTACCAAGACAGAACTCCTCTGATGGGTTTTTGACTAGCTGCTTGTTATCTATCTGTAACATGAGGCTCTTTTATTAGAGAAATGTTACAAAATTCACTGAGAGAAAAATTAAAATAAGGAAAATAAAATTCATCTAAATGATACTAATGGGAATCAAACTTCAGAGAAAATTGCATGGGATAGAGAAAATTACAGACAAGGAGTTAATTTTATGAGGCAGAGAAAATTATGAAATGAGCAACATAATTTAGATATCAGAGAAAATCAATCAAGGCATATAAGTTAATGTTTGACTATAATTGTGTCAGAGAAATTTGGATTCCAGAGAAAATTGATTAAAAGGGCAGAAATAAACAGTGTTTATCAAAGATGCAAGGCAAATAAGTAATGGACCAGAGAAAATTATGAAACAACATAATTCAGAAATTAGAAAAAAGCAATGAGGGCAAATAAGTTATGGGCCAAAGAAAATTATGAAACAACATAATTCAGATGTTAGAGAAAAGCAATCAGGGCATACAAGTTAATGTGTTACAATTGTGGTCAGAGAAATTTGGATTGCAGAGAAAATTGATTACAATGCAGAAATGAACAAGTTTGTACCAAAGATGAAAGCATAAATTGAGAATTGAGAGAAAATTGATCTTAAACAATCAATGCACAAGGAGGGAAACAAAGTAGTTGTCAGAGATATTTTGGAATTTCACTGAGATTTTAGGAGCAATAGGAATTAACCTGTCGAGGTGCAAGAGAGTGTAGTGGTGTCTTCTGCAGCTGTTTTGTCAAGGTTTGCAGGTTCCACTTTGCACATCTCGGGAAGTCATTTGTGTTGCTATGTTCCGAGTCAATGATAGTTGCATGTTCACATATCCAATATTGTGATGAAAATTAAAGTAAATAAAATTTTCTAAATGTACAAATTTGTAAGTATGATAACTGCAAATTTGAATGGATATTATACTTACAAGCAAAGCAATGACACACCCCGTAACTTTTTTTGGGGTTTTGTGCAATGCCATGATAGAATCAATCAATGTTGAGGTGATTGCCTCAGGCAATCATACTGTTTCATGGATTCAAGAGGTTCGACATACTGTATAAAAACCCAGCCTATCGAATTCCCACTTGTTGCAAAAAATAGTGTCAGACACAAGTACAATGTAACGATGATTGCTACATCTTTGTAGTCTGTTGGTTGCTTCCCTTTCATTGCCTTGAGCAAGGCGTTTTTAAGGACAGGACCAGTCAGCCGTGTGTCCTTTTGGAATCTTCTCCTCAGGAATGCAGATTTTGGCTTCTTAGAGTACCTTAATGACATGGGTCGTTTACCTCTTTCCAAACCGAAAATCAAGGTCATGTCGTTTGTTGTGAAGGTTAGGCTCTTCTTACCAACAGTGAATGCTTTTGTTTTCTGATTGTAACATTTGATTATGGCAACTACATCATCATCGGATTTCCTACATTTCTTTGGATCCATTCTTCCACTGGTTAGAGCTTGGATCAAGTACCAGAATGGGGATTTCTGAAGCTTTACAAGTTGTTTTGAATTGAATTTAAGTGTTTGAAAAAATGAGACGACAGACGAGAGGTTGGATCGGAATTGAATGGTGTAGTGAGCTCTCTTTCTGTGGAGTTTAGCAGGTTTTTTGCCCCCTGAGGTTGAGTCGGTTGAAGTTGGGGTACTCATGTGGATGCTAGTTGCCTCATCACCTTGTGTGATTTGGAGTGGAGTTTGTGGTGATTTGCTGCTGGTTTTTGATCTTAGATTATAGGAAGACTGAGAGAGTTGTTCTTTCTTGGTTGGTGTTTCCAGTGCTTTGCTGCTGGTGTTTGATCGCAGCTCATAAGAAGACTGAGACAGTTTCTGTTTCTTGCTTGGTGTTTCTGGTGTTTCGGTGCTTTTACATTTTGCCATTGCTAGACAATGATTAAAACATAAAGATTTCAACATTAAATCCCAGTGAAAATTGAACATGCCAGAGAAAATTGGATATGTCAGAGAAAATTACAGATAAGGTAGAAAATTACAGATAAGAGAAAGTGTAAGATGTCAGAGAAAATTACAGATAAGGTAGAAAATTACAGATAAGAGAAAGTGTAAGATGTCAGAGAAAATTACAGCTGAGGGAAAATTACAGAAAATTGGATATGCCAGAAGAAATTGGACATCAAAAATTAAATGTCAGAGAAAATCAACAAAGCATCATAAACATGGGATAGAAATTTTCAATAATTCTTAAAATTACATATAGAAGTAAACATACCAGAGAAAATGAATGACAGAGAAAAGTAAACATGGCAAGGCAAAGAAAATTTCCATTCCACAATTAGCAAGATAAAATAAATAAAGTATTGTAAACAATCCAGTGAAAATTACATCACATTGAAACCAAGAATTGAACAAAATAAACATACCAGAGATAAATACACATTCCGGAGGAAATTACACATTCTTGAGTAAGCTGGTTTGGGGTGTACTAAAAAAGTGTACTTTTTGTCTTTTTGGACTAAAAAAGTTGAGAAAAAAATATAGAGGTTTGGATTAACTTTTTGGATTTTTTTGAAAAAATGTGTATTAAAAAATTGTATAAAAAGAGTGTGTAAGAGATGAATAGTGACAGGTGGGCCCAGCCATACAAATCGGCAGCCGTGTATTGGGGTTCAAAATTATTGGGTAATTTTTGTACAAAGTATTGGACGGTTTTGTTTGGCCCGTGGGGGTCATCACGGGTCCCATTTTAATAATCTGAACCGTTCAATATGTGTAACTCGTCGAACACTATATACCTGTAAAAAATCACGTTAATCGGATATCAATAGCTATCTGATCAGATATATTTATTTTTCAATCATTAATTATCACACCATCCATTTGTCGTACATAAATGATCTGATCATATAGTTATTGATATCCGATCAATGTGATTTTTTGCAGACATATAGTACTCGATGAGTTCTACATATGGTTCAGATTATCAAAACAGGACCCGTGATAGCCCCCACAGGCCAAACAGCGGTGTGTGTGCCAATCACACCCAATCATTTCCGTATATAGGCACTGCCGCTGCACAGCAGCCGGCTTTGTCACTTCAGTCTGTCCTTTGGGCAGAAAAAAAATATTTATTTATTTTTTTTTTTTGTGAATAGTGATATCTTTTTGGATTTTGGAGTAACTTTTTGACTTTTTAGCTGAATTAGGGTACCCCAAACCAGCCCTAAATTTCCATTCCAGAGAAAATTTCAATTCATAATATTGAAATGCCAGAGAAATTTACATACACAACCAGAGGAAGTTAACCATGATAAAGATACACAAGTGGAGGAAAGTGATGTGATGTTTGTCAGAGAAAATTATCAATACAGACAAACTTAGACAGAGCAAGAAAGTAATAAACATTCCAGAGAAAAATACATATTCCAGAGAAATTTTCAAAGCAGAGAAATTGATAGACAAAATCGCAGAAAAATGTTCAAAAATAAGATAAAAACACAGAGAAATAACTTTTTTTTTCAAAATACACATGTCAGAGAAGAAACATTCATTCCAGTCCAAAATAAACATGGCAGAAAGGGTGATACATTCATTCCAAAATACATATGTCAGATAAGAAACATTCAGTCCAGTCAAAAATACATGTTACAGAGAAATGTAGAGAAACACGTTCAAAAATTAGATGAAAACACAGGAAATTGCTTTTTTCAAAATAAACATGGCATAGAAAACTGAAAGAAGAAACATACATCAAGCAAAAATCAGAGAAATTCAAATGCCAGAGAAATTTACAGAAATAATCACACAAACATGTTCAAGAATAAGTTCAAAACACACAGAAATAACTTTTTCTGTAACTTTTTAAAACGAATGTGAAACCCTAATTTATGGAAGTTTAATATAAAATGCAATTAACTGTGTTTCCAGAGAAAATCTACTTGTATTGTAGAAAAACTTACCAGAGTTAGGATGAAACTTTGAATGAGGAGCTGATATGGCCTGAGATGAAGATGCGACGTCACGAAGGTGGACGGAGATGACGATGAGCAGTGAAAACGAAGCTCTAAGGAAGGTCAGAGAAATTTGTGAGGAAGGAATGGGAATGATTTGTGCAGAAGAGAACGAAGCTCGAATATCAATCGTGAAGATGATGTTGAAACCTTAATTTTGCTGTTCTTGTGTTCGTGAAAATGGTGGATGCTTGGAATGAACTCAGACGTCGGAAGTAGTATCGTTTCTGTGTTTATTTCGGCGAGGGTATTTTGGTCCAAAAAAATAATTAAAAACGCGCGCGAAGTAGCTCAGGGACCTCATACATCACTATTTTTTTGGGTGTCCTTTAACCTCTAAATTAGTATTATTAGGGAGCTGTAAAAAAATTCCCCTAAAAGTAGTGTTTACCCTCAAATTTTCTCCATCACCTACGTGGCATATCTGTCTTCTCTTTTCTTTTCTTTTTTTTCTTTTTTTTTTTTAAATGCTAGTTAACATGCCCTTAAACTTAATTATTTCTAAAATCTAATATTTAAAAGATTTCTACTTATCTAAACTACCCATAAATAAAATTTAAAATAATTATATGTACTAAAAAATACTCTACGAATTAATTTTCTTCTACTTTTTTCACTTTTATTCAAGTATTCAATTTTTATATTAAAATTAAATATATTTCTTATTTTTTTGTCTATTTTATTTATATTTTATTATTAATTTATATTAAATTTCCTATTTAACATGAAGTTGTTTATTAGGAAAATTTATATTTAATTTGAACTTTATATACATATATATAATTATATATAATATGTATAAACATTTAAAATAGATATTAAAGAAAAAGCAATACTCAACATAATTAATCTATCTATTTTTTCTTAATCTAACCGTAACAAACTTATATTTACTTTTTTTAAAATAAATTTTTTTATAACTTCCATTCCTACTTCTTTTTTTTTTTTTTAATTTTCCACTAAATAAAAATAAATAAATAATTAGAATCACTTTTAATTGCATGTTACTATTTTTCTTTTCAATTTAACTATTATTAATGTCAAATTAAGTGTTTATTTTACTATGTTATAATTTAATATCATATAAAATCATTATATATTTATTTCAATTACGTTTTTCTAGCACGATAAGGCTGAGATTATTAAAATACACATAAATAATTGAAATAAAATTAGTATATATATTTGTTTAAATAACACTTTTATAGAACGATAAGGTTAATATTATCAAAATGAATAATTAGAATCATTCTTTAATTTTAAATGACTTTTTTTCATCAATTTAATTATTATTTTTAATATTAAAATGAGTATTTATTTTATTATATTGAAATTAAGTATAAAAGTATAATATATATATACAATTTCATAGTTTAACATAACGAAAATTGCCTTGCCTATTTCGTACTATGTTTTTAAAATAGTTCTATATATATATATGTATACATAGATATATATTATTCTTTTGTAATGCATACATGACAACATATTTCTAAAAATAATTTATATAGACATATGTAAATAATTTAATTTAATTTTATAAAATATTATTTAAAAAAATTAACCCGTGCATCATACAGGTTAACTACTAGTACTATATTTTTATCATCAAATAAAATTATATATAAAAAATAAATCTCACTTTTAAGATATAATTACATAATTTAACACACATCTATATTATTAAAGGGAATACCTTAGTTGGTGTCTGAAGCCATCATCTACTTTAATGCCAAGCGTATCCTCCATTTTAATACCAACTGGCCATTTTGTCAATAAAAAAATTATTAGACAAATAACGAGCATGAGACTCAAATTATGGATAAATAATATAATGAAGAAGACTTTTATTACTTGAATCAAACACAATGTATATGATAAGTATTCTATTTTATTTTTATTTATTTAAATTGCCTAAACATTGGGTATGTCAACCGCTAGTATATATATATATAATAATTATGTGATAACATATTATTAAGTAATGATACCAGAGGTTAGTCATGGTAATATGCGTTGAATTCAGTTTTTTGAAAATTAAGTTTTTTTATTTTTCGTTTTTTTTTTTTATCTCGTTTGGGAACATGCTAATTTAGTAACTTTTTGGCTATTTGGCTAAAATATGAGCTAAAAAAACTAGTATGTTTGGGATGACTTTTTGGATTTTTACGAAAAGATGTGCAAAAAGTAGAGAGAAAAGAGAATCTTTGACTTTTTGGTATGGGTTGTTAGCTTTTTGGCTAATTTAGTAACCTTTTGGCTTTTTGGCTAAAAGTGAAGGTTTCCAAACGAGGTCCCTAAATATTTGTTAAATTTTAAGCATTTTTTTTTTTTTTTAGATGTATCTAAAAATTAAAATATTTGTGAAAAAAATATTTTAAAAAAGGGGAATTGACCAGTAAATCCCATTTTATCATCTTGTAGATCATATGGTCTTAATTGTTTTTTTTTTTAAACCGTTTAGTCCTTTGGGTTGTTTGTTTACTATTTTGCCATTAAAGTGTTAATTTGTGTTTGTAGACCCACATGTATTTATGGGAAGGGGTGTGTGAGATTCACGTTCCAAAAAAAGGTAATAGTACTCTTTTTCTGTGACGTGTATTTGACACTTTTTTTTTAATTTTTTTATGATGTGGATTGTGTCACGTTTCAGCTTTACATCAGTTTGAACCTTTGTTTTCCAATTGCCATTTGTGACGTTTCGACGTGGTACACCGATATGACGGCTTGACGATCATCTTGTGGCCATTGTTCATGCCGAACTGAGATTGACATTCACGTTCACATTTCTGTGCAGCAAACAAAGTTCACATTTCCTTTGCCTCACGTTTGGTAATTTGGGTCTCATGTTTTGAACATGAATGAACACTGCAGTGCTGGTTGGCCCCCTTCAGGGAAAAAGGGCTAAATTTTCATCTTCATTAATCAGTTTATTTTCTTCCTGGGTTTCACGACAACCAAACAAGTTCTGGGTTTTCTCTTTCCCTTTGAGAACATTGCTTGACCAATAACAGGACAACAAAAGAGGAGTAATTTTTCTTCTTCATTTCCCCTTTCTTATAACATTCTAAAATATATCATTATATTAATATGATTATCATCTACTGCTGGAGGGTCTTTAACAAGCTTCTCTCTAGCCCAGTCGGTTGCATATAAATCGACGTAGGGTTCCGAACTCTCCTCTTTCGACTCCGAGTCTCTCCCCAGAAAAATTGACAAACTTTCTGGGGGTTTCTCTTCCGAAACTGATTACTTTCCCAGAAATCACAACCTGCTTTCAATGCTTTTCCCTTCATTTTCCCGAGAAAATCTCCAATAAATTGATATTTCAATATCTTACCTCCTCGATTTAGTCTTAAATCGTTTTTGTTTTTGAAAACAACTTCGCTCAATTTGCTTGTTTTTAGGGTTTTCTGCGTGAATCTCGTTTTAGGAGGCCGAACTGTATTTATTGCGATTCGAAAGAGTTCAACAATACTAGGGTTTAGTGAATCGGTTTCGAGGGATTGGATTGAAGATGGGCGGTGCGGATCAGATTGATGATCGGACGTTTCGGTTAAATTTTTTGGGCGACGGAGCGGCGAAGCTGCGAGACAGAGTGAATGAGAAACTGAATGGGTTTCACGGCAACCAAACAGGTTATGGGTTTGAGTCTACATCTACCAACTCACCCATAGAAACATGGAAACACATACCCTTTTTTTTTTTTTTGATCGGCATGAAAACACATACCCTATAAGAGACTATGAGTGTGAAAGATTAAATTACCAGTTTGTTGTCTTGAAGAATTGAAGAACCCATCATTCTATAGAAGATTGGAGACTTATTGAGGGAATATTTGACGATATTGTTCATTGTTGGGTTGACGTTGTTGTTCATTGTTGACGTTGTTGGGAATAATTGTTGGGTTTAATTGCTGGGTTTAATAACTGTTGTTCATTGTTCACGTTGTTAGGAATAATTGTTGGGTTTAATAACTGTTGTTCATTGTTCATGTTGTTGGGAATAATTGTTGGGTTCACGTTGTTGTTCGATGATTGAAACATTGCAATTTCGGGATTGCACAAATTACCAATTGTGGATCAGTAAAAGTATCCCACAAAATCTGCATTTAATCCCAATATACACCTCTATAAAAAAACAAAAAAAGGGGCAAACCTGTCCACACACATATCACATAATTCAAAATAGGACCTGACTGTTCACAAAACATGCCAAATAGGACTTGCCAATCCAAAAGGACCAAATGGAGTAATAAATTGGTAAATAGGACTTTCTGATAATTTCCCCTTTAAAAAATTAATAAATACACAAAAATATGAAAAATATATTGAATTTTTGTTTTTTTTTATATTTTTGGTATTTAGTGATTTTTTTAAAGATTTTTCACAAAAATTATACTTTTTAAGTATATTTGTGTTAGGCATGTCTAAAAATTATAAAAATTACTTAAAATATTAAAAAAATTCAGTAAAAGTAAAAAAATACAAAAAACAAGAATGTAGAATTTTTTGAAAAGTTTTTTCAAAAAACTAAAAATAAACATAGTGACTATTTTTTATAATTCTTTTGTAAGATTCATCCTGCCGAGTAGTGCTCCACAAACAAATAGAAGGTAAGTTACTAATTTTTTAAGAAATTTTTGTGAAAGATTGACAATAGTTGTCCCAATTTAATTTATCAATGTAGTATGAGAGGTGTCATTGGGACCCTTTAGGGTCCGTTTGGGAAGGACTATTTCAGGCTTTTTTAGCTATTTTAGTCACAAAAGACAAAATAGGCTATTTTTGCTACAAAAAACAAAACATTATATTCAACCCATAATTATTACACTCTTCTTTCACAAAAAAAGTTAAAAAAATCAAAAAACTCTTCCTAAATCAAACTTTTTAACCTTTGCTAAAATAGCTAAAATAACCAAAAAGCCGAGGCTTAAACTTGTTTGCATTTTGCCTCGTGTATTTTGGATTTCATTGGGAATACCCTAAGCACGAGGGAGCACACCTTTTTCTCCTTTTGTTGGAGAAATGAATTTGCAGGCAACCAAACAGATAACAAACCTGAGAAGTTTGGATGATAGATAAGACGTCAAAAAAAAAGATTAAAAGGCCAAAGAACTATATAAAAAAAAAATATTAAAAGAATTATATCTTTTTGTCTCTTTATTCTTTATATTTTTTTTATAAAAATTTAGCAGAATTATTTCAAATATATTAAATTTTTTTATCTTATATTTTAATTAAAAATTTAAAAATTTAAAAAATAGTCTATTATCAGAACAATCTTCCGTATAAATTTAGCAAAAATTTCTGATCTCAGTATTAAGATTCCAGAATTTATTCTAATTGAATATGTATTGTGGAGATTAATTTGATAAAATATGAAATGTATGAGTAAAATAAATTTAAATTTAAATTATTATTTTTAAATAAATTCTGAATAGATAATTTTTAATTTGTAATATTACTAATTATTTTAGAGTAGAACATGGATGATGATTAGTATTTTGTGATAGAAACAATCCAAGGGGAGGACGGGGGCGAGAGACCCAAAGCAAGCAAAAGGGCACACACAGATTTTGAGAACATAGCACTCACTACGCACTCCTAGTTTCCTAAAGGAGGAGGATGATGGTGGTGAAGGGGAATATGGTTTTTGCAACTTTGGCTGCAACTTTTAATGATTTTGTTGGTATTATAACATTGTATTGTCCCATTGTATTATGTTAATGTGTGTATACTTCAAGTTGCAGTTAGATTAGGACTCCCCAAAATCCAAATCTTGGAACCTCCGTCTCTTTTGTCGGCCTGCTCCTTTCTTATTTAATTCCACTATGCTCCCCCTCATTCCCCGAGTTTGGGGTTTGCTAGTGCACATCTTATTCGGTTCATCTTATGATCTAATTTGATAATTTAAATTATTTTTATTTTAAAAAATATTAAATATAATATATTTGTAAAAATTATGCCAAATGAATAACGTTAATTTTTTCATCAAATTATATTCGCATTTAAAAAAATTATAAATGTAATTTGAAATATAAAATTCAATGCAAATGTAATTTGATGAAAGTACTAACGATATCTAATCAATATAATTTTTTTCCAAGTATATTCTACTTGATATCTTTTAAAATATGAATGATTTAGATTATTGAATTAGGGCCTGAAATAGGCTTAATAAGATGTATAACAGTTACTACCGTACACCATGCGCAGTAACCACCCCAATCACTTATCCCCCTCTCCCTCTCTCCCCCTCTCTAATAATTGAAAATTTTAGCAGTTCTTTTCTTTGGGTGGAAAATATTTTTTAATAAAAAAATACTTTTTATATTTAATGGTGATAGTGATGGTGGAATGAATGTGGAGGTAGAGGTGTTAGTATGGTAATAGGGTAATGGGTAGAAGTGATAGCGACGATGATAGTAATAGTGGCCGTGGTGTTGGTGGTGTGGTGGAGATGAGAGGGGTGGTGGTGGTAGTGTGTGATATTGGTAAAAATTTAGTTCAAAAAATAACGATATTTGATTGACATGATTTACAAATATATTCTATTCGATATCATCAAAATGTAAACGATTTAGATTATCGAATTAAGCTTTAAAATGGGCTTAATAAGATGCGTAACAGTTAACATTGTGCCCCATGCGTAGCAACCATCCCAATCACTTATCCCCCCTCTCTTCCTCTCTCTAATAATTGAGAAATTTAGTAGCTCGTTGCTTTGGGTGGAAAATATTTTTTAATAAAAAATACTTTTTATAGAGTTTTTAAAAAAAAATATTTTTTATATTTAATGGTGATGGTGAAATGAAGGTAGAGGTAGACGTGATAATATGGTGATAGGGCGATGGGCGAAAGTGATAGTGATGATGATAATAGCAATGGTCGTGATGTGATGATTGGGGAAAATTTAGTACGAAAAATATTTTCTGCTTTTTAAAAATAAAAAATATTTTCTATCCAAATAAGCTTGTTTTCTATTTACCATGAACATGTTTTCTATTGATTTTCGTTTTCTCATTGTGACAAACACCAAAAAATACATTAAAAAAAAAATTTAAAAAATATTTTCCGTCCAAACAAACAAATTTGAATTTTCTATAATACCCTTTTTATCTTGTCATTATTTAGCAGTAGATCTAAATATTACAATTTAACTGTTAATTTTACACTAGTTGTAAATTTTTAATTAACTGTTAGATGGAGATTGGAAGAAAAAAAAAAGGCTAAAGATTATCATCTTCTGAATTTTAAATAATTCCATAATATCATGTTACATTGTATAAAAATTTTGTAACACCAATGATTTGAAACATTGTGTAGACATGTCACATAATATTTGGAGAATACTCAATTATTATCTTAAATTATAAAGTAATTTTATATTCAAATTGAATTTTTGTTAAAAAAAAATTAATTACTGGACACAAACACATACATGTAGAGCTCATTATTTTTTGCGCCGAGTACATGTGGAGCTCATTATTTTTTGTGCCGAGTGTTAGAAAATTTAATGAAAAATTAGTTTATGTATAATATTTTTCAAAATAATGTATATTATTTTTTGAGTAATTCATTTTGTAGGTTATTATTTGTAGATTATTATTGAATAAATTATATTAAATCATTGGACATGTTCTAAAATAAGTAAATGCTAACTAGTGTATCTCAATCATTGTTTAATATTTAAATTTATATAAAAATTATTTTGAAAATAGTAAAAAGGTTACAAAAAAAAGTTTTAAATTAAGTGCAAAATGTTATGCAATTAGTGAAATGAGTCCGGAAGATAAATATATATTTTAGTAGAAAATAGATGATAGTATTATTTTCTTCATTTATACGAGTAACAAATTACTAATAAAAAATAGCACAAGTGTTATGTGAATTAAACTTTAAGAGAGATCAATGTATTTATGTAAAGTAAAAGACTAACTTTGTGAGTGTAATTTACCCCTTTTTTTTTCTTTTTTTTTTGTGTGTGTGTCCTTAAGGCACTTATTAGTAGAGATACTTCTATCATATGCTCTAAGAACACTACACCGTTCAGGTCAATAGACTTATTATAGTTATCATTTTGATAATTCCAATACTTATTTTTCATGAATGTATATATATAGATTATTTACACATATACACACAATAATTTATAAAATAAATAAATTAAATTATCAAATAAAAATTATAATTGACTCACAAGTTCAAATTGAACTGATATAGTGCACAATGTCAACTAAAGGGCAGCATCTTGCGGGTCAAGTCGCCCAGCAAAAATAGCGTCCAAGCCTATTCACAGGCTAAACCTAGGGTGCCGTTTGGGAAGAGCTCATTTGGGCTCTTTTAGCTTTTTGAGCCACAAAAGACAGAATAGGCTATTTGAGCCACAACAGACAAAACATCACATTCAACCCATAATCATTACACTCTTTTCTCACAAAAAAAAGTCAAAAAAGCCAAAAAATCCTTCCCAAACCAAGCTTTTGAGCCCAGGCTCAAATAGCAAAAAAAGCCAAAAAATTAACCCACTTCCCAAACGGAGGCCTAGTCAGTTTTTCTTTTTTTGTGGGTCGACTTAACATTAGAAGTCATAAAAAATATAAAAATAAATAATAAAAAAAAAGAGAGAGTTAAAAGTCAAAAAAATTTATACCAAAAAAAAAAATTTTATTTATTATTTTTACATTTTTTTTAAAAGTTAAAAAATTATTTTAAATATATATTTTTTTACCTCATATTTTAATCAAAAAATTACTAAAATAACCTATTCTCAAACCAATCCTAAATCCACCTCCAAACAAATTTTAAAAACTAGTTCACAGATTTATTGAGGTATAACATACAGAGAAACAGAAACAGTGGGATAGTAGCACCCACCTTGACCGTGTGGCGTCGCTTCAAAACTTTCACAATCTTGAGATTTGGATTAAAGAATTAAACGGAGAGCATTACTTACTATTATTTATAGTTAAAGATAAGGACTGGTTTATCACTTCAACTTCCATGTCACACATCATCTAATCTCATACCTTAATAATAATGTTAGATAAATAAACCCACTACCCAGAATCTAATCTCATATGTTTCTAAACTAAGTTATATGTTTGCTTCTATTAGTGGTGTTTGAGATAAGTTTTTTAATAGTTTTTTTTTTTTTTTTATACTGAATTTCATTTACAAAAAAAGGTTTAAAATAATCTAGACTTTTAGGTTCCGTTTGGTTAGGGTTTCAAATTATAGTTTCACCCATTGATTTGAATGTATTGTTTGTTTTGAACTTTCAAATTATAATTCTACACCCATTTCTCAAAACTCAATTTAAAACATAATCATTACTTTTCAAAACTCATAACCAAACACATAATTCAAAACTCTTTCAAAACTCAATTCAAATTAATATTTTAATATTTTAAATATTTTAATATTAACTATATGTTACGATTTTTTTAATTTTTTTAATTTTTAAATATTTTATAAAAATAAATTCAAACTCTATTTTATAAAAATATTTTTAAATATTTTAATTTTTTTGTTATGTATTTGGTTACGATTTGAGTGTAAAGTTGTGAAAGTAGTATGGAGTTTCGAATTATGTGTTTGGTTATGAGTTTTAAAAATAATTTTTTAATTGAGTTTTGTTTTATGTGTTTAGTTACGATTTGAGTGTAGAGTTGTTTTTAAATTTAAAATATTAACATTTGAAATTATTTAAATTTTTTGAATATTTAAATAATTTAAATTTTTACGATTTAAATTTTTTGAATATTTATTTTAATTTTTTACTTATTAAATTTTTTAGATTATTTAAATTATTTAAATATTTATGATTTAAATTTTTTGAATATTTATTTTGAAAAAAAAAATATTTCCTTTGTAGTATTTTCAATTAAAAAATTGATTAATATTATTTTCTGTTAATAATAAAAAAAATTAATGGAATTTTAAAAAGAGTTTAGTTATGAGTGTTGATCAGAATTTTCAATAGTGTGAAAGTAGTGTGTTTTGTTATGAGTTATAACAATTTGAATTAAGTTTTGAAAACTCTCTCCAAAACTCATAACCAAACAAATTTTTTTACTTCACATGTCAAATCAAATTTTCAAAACTCAATTCCACACTCAATTCAAAACTCAATTCAACACTCTCTTCAAAAACCATAACCAAACAAATTTTCTACACTCAAATCATAATTTTACAACTCACAAACTCAAAATACAATTCATACTCTCAAATCATATTTACAAAACTCTACCAAACGCAATCTTAAATTTTCCTCTACAAAAAAAGTAAGAAAGTAAAAAAAAAAAAAAAAACTTTATTTTTTGTTTTTTGTGTCTTTAGTATTTTTTTTTATATATTTTCAAATTTTTTTTTTTTACTTTATATATTATTCTGTACTTGATGAATTTCAAAAACTAACCAATGCTCGTGTAGGGATGTAAGCGTTTAGTATGGTCGGTATTTAGGTAAAAAATTTCACTGAATCAATAATGTTAGTTTTATTATTTTGAACAGCAATACAAACTGCTTCTTCTATCAAATTGCACCGAACCAAATCGATTGAAACGGTCCGGTTCGATATGGTTTTATCGGTATAGAACCTTTCAAACTTGAGCCACTTTTAAATACAATCACTAATCTATATAAAAATATTAAATTAGTTATTTGTTTACTATTTCAAACATATACAATCCATTCATTTAATAAATACTTTTTGATTCCTAGATTAAAAAATTTAAAAATTAATTTAAAAAAAAGTTAAAAAATACTAAGGTTTCCAGAATAATGAATTAATATTAAGATTATATATAATAAAAGTTTACAAACTTAGATTATAAATATGATAAGGTTAATAATTTATTATACTCATTAACATGATTATATTATTAGATTATATACATATTATAAATACAATATATGTTGAAGCAGTCGGTTTCGGTTTTATTCGGTGCACAAGATGCTTGAACCGATATGGATTCGAAAATCGAAAAAAATCAAATTTAATAATTGCATAGACTGATTCTTATTAAAAGCAAACAAAATATAACTGGTTTGATCCGATTCAATCTGTTTGGTCAATTTTTTAGGTTTTTTTCACATCCCTACCCTTGTGGCAAGTTGGCATGTACTTGCACCTTAGAGTGCACTGAGAAAATGTCAGGAGTTCAAGTTGATAGACTAGCGTTGGCCCCTTTAAGTGGTACACTTCTATACATTAAATTTACTAATAAACTAACAACTCTAACTTCTTTCCCAGAATATTAACGAAAAATAAAATAAAAACTGCAAAAATAATACATTTGACACAATTTTTTTAAAAAAAATCACTAAAAAAAAAAAAAAAATTAAAAATATAACTTTTTAGTTAAATGCCAACTAACAATAACAACCTCATTACAATAAATTTTAACCTAAGTAAGAAAATTGGCCAAGATTTTTGAATAAAAATATCATTTTTTTTAAAAAATAAATCACATTTAAGTTCTCACACTAAAAATCCCTCTTAGAATTTTCTGCAAGGGGAGAGAGAGACAACAGTGGTTCCCTCACCTCTTTGATCCCCTTTCTATCTTCGTCTCCTCTCTCTCTAATCCTTAACTTAGATTTGATATTTGCATCATCAGTTCGACTATCACCGCCTTATCTGCTCCACTTTTGAGCCAAAACTTTAATATTTGACTTCAGATCTTCTCATAATCTGTCGGTCAATGCTGCTTAACGTGTTTGTTTAATGCTAGGCAACTACCTTTACTTCAGATTAGCGTAAATACCCCTCCAAGGGTGTGTATCATATGCACACTACCACAAATTGGCATAATTTTATCACAAAATTTCATAACATCAACCACAAAATGAAAAACATTGTCACAAATTAATGGAACAAAAAATATCCTAACCAAAACACAAACTTTAGTTACATCAACTATAAAATTTTGGATATTTTGTTATGATAATTTGTGGTGAGATTACGCACTTTGTGGTTGATATTATGAAATTTTGTGATAAAATTACGTCATTTGTGATAGGATGCATAGGATACACACCTTGGAGAGGTGTTTGTCATAAGATTTGCTTGTAGGGGGCTTTAATGAACGAGAATTTACAAATCAATATTATTTTTCTAAAATAATTATGATTTCAAGAAAAAATTTGTGATTTTAACATTAAAGTGTGTAAAATTTATTATGAATTTATAAATATTTTTTTTAAAATACCACTAATTTATTATTTCCTCGTTAATGAACCGAATCCACATTAGATCTATGCAATGGAAATTATATTTGAATAAAATTTTGCCAAATTCAACCTATAGGTCAAAAAAGTAATTCCAATCCAACTCCATAACGTTGGGATATAATTAGGAGTTACTTATTTAAAAGTTATATTTACAGATATTATGGTCGCTAAGGTCTTATTTAAAAAATTTTGAACCAATAATTTTTATTTAGTAAAATTGATAATATTATCAATTTTTTAAAAAAGGGATTTTTTTTAAGATCCTTGATATTAAGATTTTACAGCATAAAGGATATTTAATATTTTCATAATATCTAAGGTCCCTGGTATTAAGATTTTATAAAAGACTCGAAGAGAAACAACTAGTGCTCTCTCTCTCTCTCTCTCTCTCTCTCTCTCTCTCTCTCTCTCTCTCTCTCTCTCTCCAGAGTTACACACAAAGACTTTAAGAGATATATATATATAGAAAGAGAGAAAGAGAGAGACCGAGCCTTTGTTTCGACGCTCTTGATCTGTCACGATTTCGTTCTTCTATCGTCGATTCGTCAGAGTCAGCAACAAGCATCTGGCGCCAAGAAATCAGAACAACTCGTCAATTTGGTCTGTGTTCACGACACACAACAACAAGAGAAAAGATGAAGAAGTTAAGAAGAAGGAAATCAAAACAGAGGATGATTACGCGTAGCGCATAATGATGATGAGATCGAGATCGGTGAGTTGATTTAAGATAATCAAATTTCTCTATGAAATATGGGTTTGGGGTTGAGAGACCTTAGACGTCAGAAGATAATATTGTGGATCGCTTCCATTACTAAAAATGGTAGAGGGACCTTAAACTAATTTTCTCTTTTTAAAACTAATAACATTATCAATTTTGTAAGTAATATTCCAGATAATTGTTCCACTAACTGATAAAAAAACAAAGAATGAGATTAAACGTTTTTGCCCTTCTGCTTATTGGTTTGATTCAACTATCTAATAATAAAATCGAAAATATTAACAGTTTTTTTTTTTAGTTTTAAAAATGAAAACATTATCAATTTTTTCATTTTTAAAGTTTTTTTTTTAGTTTTGCACAACAGTGTTCCATCACCATGCTCTTTTATAGACACAAAAATTTTCAGTTTTACACAAAAAAATAATTCGGTTTTTTTTTAATTTTTTCAAAAAAAAAAATGAGTTTTTTTTTCACATAATTTTTTTTTAGTTTTTCAATTTAAAAGTTTTGAAAATCAAAATAAATGTCAAATCATCATATTCCTTTATAGATAATCATAAATGATGAACAATTATTGTTTGAAAAGTAATTTCGACTATTAAAAATTTAATGAAATTTAAAGGTCAAAAAAATCTTAAGTAAAATTTTATGAAGTATAAGTTCATAAATTAAGATATGTGTGCAAATGTCCCTATAATTAGTGGTTGTATAGCACTCTTTATGGTATGAAGTTTCGAGTTCAATTTTTATAAAGAGGAGTTATACCGTTTTGTGGTGGTTACTTATTTCTTATCTATCATAGAGGTTGTGGTGATGAGTTATTTGATAGTTGGGCTTGGTCTGGGTGGATTTGATATATTAATTGTATTAGGTTTTTGTTAAAATTATTTACCAATAAATCTCATCCCACAAACAGTTGCACCATTTGGTCCCAACTTTGTATCTGTTGCTCTGATTGGTCCTATCAGTGAGGAATTATAGTCCTGTTGATCCTGTTTTTCCTTTTTTGCTAATATGTATTGGTCAGTTATACCCTTTTTGCACGTGGGGTTTGTTTTGATTTTCTTTTGATAGTTTTGTGTTAGGGTTTTTTGTGGCTGATGTGACGGTGTGTTGTGATCATTGGTGTGTTCGTGGACAGACGGTGGTTCCAGTTTCGCGGACGACAGTGCGTCTGTGTTGCAGGTATAATTATGTTTCTTGTCGATTTTTATTTTTCCCGTGTGCGTTGTGTCTATATATTACTTGCTGTGTGTTGTTTTTTATGTGTGGATTGTTCACACATTCGTATGCAACAGTCCACGGGTGTTGCTGGGTTTTCCGATACATTCACTGTAATCTGAAACACGATTTGTACACCCAATATGCGTTTGATACACATTGCTGATTTGATGTTCACATGATACGCATGGATGTTTTTTGGGTAAGGCACGGGGTCTGGGTAATCTGAAAACTAAACAGTAGTGCTTGTGTGGTGAAGGTGTTGCTCTGTTTTCGTGTTGATATCTGTTTCGTGTTTGTGGACAGACGGTGGTTCCAGTTTTCGCCGACGATAGTGCTCCTGTGTTGCAGGTATTATTATGTTTCGTGTTGATTTTCTTTTTACCGTGTGCGTTTTGTCTATAGATTAGTCGACGTGTGTTGTTTTTTCTGGATGGGTTGTTCACACATTCGTATGCTACAGTCCACGGGTGTCACTAGGTTTTCGATACATTAATTGTAATCTGAAACACTCAATACGTGTTTGTTTACCCGATTTTTACACCCAATTTGCGTTTCATACACATTGCTGATTTGCTGTTCACATGACACGCATGAATGTTTTCTGGGTAAGGCACGGGGTGTGGGTAATCTGAAAACTCAGCAGTAGTGCCTGTGTGGTAAAGGTTTCGATCCGTTTCGTGTTGATATCTCTTTCCTGTGCGTTGTGTATATAGCTTAATCATTGTGTTCATTGTGTGTTGCTGTGCCATATTTACAGTATTTGTGTTTCCCATTCGTATGGGCCTTTGCACATTGTTCATTTGCTGTGCATTTGGCACACATGTCTGGGCTTCAAACTGAAACACTCTGTTACACTGTTTTCATATTGTAGGGATGGACGCTCATATTATGTTGGTGTGTTGTTACCGTGATACGAATGCCGCCGTGAAGTTGCAATTTCCATTTCGGTTTGACGATTTGGTCAACACTGTCCATCAGAATTTCACTGTCCTCATAGATGATGATGTCTGTTTATTTTTCAAGATTCCAGGATAAAACAATTTCAAGTTACAAAATGATATTGATATGGAAAACATGGTATCCCTTGCACGGTCTTTCCGTTTAGGACATATTGACGTCGTCGTCGAAACTCGATGCATGCATAGTTCAAACGAAATTGGCGACGCGAATCGGAAACCGTGTGATGTTACATTCAGCACACTGATGGAAGGATATGAGTCGAACGACGATGATGAACAAGATGATTTACTCCCAAACTTTTGTCCTCATGTTGACAAAGTTTACATGTCCGCACAATGGGCTAATGGTATCACACATGTTGGTCAAAGTTTCAAAGGTGGGGCTGCCGAATTCCGTAATGTTCTACGTAAGTATGCAGTTGAATGTGGATTCCGGTTCAAGTATCTGAAGAACGACTCCGTTCGGATTACAGCCGTCTGCACGATGAGGGAATCAAAAGGATGCCTTTGGTCTATACATGCAAGAGTCCTTCATGCTGATGAGTTTTTTTACATTCGTAAGTGGAACGCAGTGCACACTTGTGGTGTTGCTGTTCGGACAACAAAAAACCCGAGGGCAGGGTCTGATTTAGTGTCCGATGTTATCTCCGAACGGGTACGTGACAAACCGCTCACACGGCCATCCGATGTCGTATATGACTTGAAAAAAGATTACGGATTAGAGATCAGCTACCGAGTAGCATGGTTGGGAGTTGAGAAAGCAAGGGGTGAGATGTTCGGTGCACATTCCATTTCGTTCGATCAATTACGGTGGTATAGTAATGCTGTAATGGAAAACAATCCGGGCAGTTACATTAACATTGATTACGATGACCAAAATCACCGGTTTCTACGATTTTTTATATCATTCAAAGCATGCATCGATGGATTCAATCATTGTCGCCCTTTACTATTCCTCGACGGTACCTTCTTGAAGGGGAAATTCAAAGGCAACTTGCTAGCTGCTACTGCAAAGGATGGCAATCAAGGTTATGTTCATTCGTAACAAACACACTATTATTGGCATATTTGTGTTTTTAAAAAATAAAAATTTATATGATGTTTGCGTCATACCCATATGCTGAACCCACTATTAATTATGCACACAGGTTTATTCCCATTGGCAATTGCAATTGTCGACTCAGAGAACACAACTAATTGGTCTTGGTTTTTGGAACACCTCGCGAACGTGGTCAAAACAGACAGGACAATCACATTTATCTCAGACAGACACACAGGACTTCTAGAATCCATTCCGATAATATTCCCATCTGCCCACCACGCTTTCTGCTTGCAACATTTGCAACGAAACTTGCAAGACAAGATGCGATATACCAACAAGATGCACCGTGTCGGATTGCTAAGTAAATTTCGTGCATGTGCTTACGCACCAACCGTAACTGCATTCAACTCCAGCTTAGAAAGCTTCACGGCATCGGGGCGACAATTGGCAACGGCTTTTCTGAAAGATTTACCTCCAGCGTATTGGGCAAATGCCTACTTTCGGTACACAACCAATCATGAATATATTCCACCAAAATAGTTTCGTACATTGTTTTGTTCAATGTATTTATCCTCCATAATTACATGGAACTATTTACTACATGTTTTCATCTTTGTGTCTGTAGGGGTGACCGGTACGGCGAGATGTGTTCCAACGCCGCTGAGTCATTCAACTCTTGGATTCGTGAGGCACGACACCTCCCAATCACAAAAATGGTTGACAGCATTAGAACAAAAATTATGGACCAAATGTCAAAACGCTGACAAAAGGCAGTCGCGTGGCCTGGAATTCTTTGTCCCAAAATCGAGTCTCGGTTGGTAAAAGCTTACAACAAAGGCAGGGCATGGCTTGTAAGCCAATCAAATGACGATGTGTACGAGGTCCACTCATACGCATTAGTACTTGTCGATGTTGGCAGGCAGACGTGTTCATGCTTTCAGTGGCAGATTAAACGAATCCCATGCGAGCACGCAATGGTTGCAATCCGTAACAGCGGACGAGATCTGTACGACTTAATCGAACCATATTACCATGTGTCCGAATATCGTTCCACATACGCATCAAGCATAACCCCAGTACCAACTGTTGAGAAACCTCCGTTCAACACCGAAGACTTCATCATACACCCACCAGTTGTGAAACGACCACCTGGAAGGCCTAAAAAAAAAAGAATTCTGTCTCGGGGTGAAGAAACACAGCAAATTCGCTGCGGGCGTTGTCAACGCATGGGGCACCACAACAGGAAGACATGTAAAGAACCAATTTAGCCATCACTGCATGCAAAATTTATGGTCACTGTTTTCATTTACTAAGTTTGCCAGTGTGATTTCAATTTTTCCCCAAGTAAACAAGTGTGCGTCAACACACCGGACATACCATACTATTATCGTCGCTGTTATTACGTACTAGTACCGCTTTCATTACATTGTCGTCTTCATTATGTAAGTCGACCAAATAATTTGGGTCTTCTCCCTTGTTATGCGTTTCCATTATTTAAGTGTTACGTACTGTATTTTCTTTCGTCATAATTTCAGCCATTGTATTGAATTGAATTGTGGTTCCAATCAACCCACTTTTCGCAGAAAATAGTAAGTACAAAAGTCACACTTACATAATTACACACAATCACCAAAACACCCTCAGCAACGAACAGCACCACATTAATACAGAAACTCTGCTCCATTTTTATTATGCTACATTTGCTTCTACTAACTACTCAAAACACACACTCAGATAACCACCCTACACGTGAAACATAAACAATTACATAACCACCCTATACGGGGGACAACATCAACCCACAAAATTTTTGTTCACACACACATAAAACTTGTTCAACATATCAAAGCACATCACTATACACCATAGAAACCCACTGTCAAACATTCTCACCAGCTAATAACACGTCATACCAACTACACACAAACACAATGCCCATTCATATATCACAAGTCACAAAAAAAAAAAAAAAACCACAACACATTCAAAGAAACCCAACATCATATTTACTACGAATTTTATACTGTTAATGTACGTTCACAGCAACCCAAAAACATGCATATACCACCTCCTAAACAAAAATATATATGTCACGACCCAAACCCGGCCCTATGGGTTTAGCACCGTAACTGGCCAGTAATCCGTGATTACCAAAGGCCTGCTTAACAATCATACAATATAACAGGGTTCAGGGCCTGGCGGAAGCCAAAACAATAAATGAATAGTGTCCAATGAGCTGTGACAATCTGTATGCCAAAAGCATTTTTCATGCATTCATACAATCAACATAGCACAGACTATACAATCATTTACAATCATTCAGTACGGGAACCCACTCCCTCGATAACAATACGGTAAAACAGTAAACGGTCTATACAATGGTCCCACAACAGTACGAAACGGTGAGACAGTCAGGGGGGATGCAAAAGACCCCGAAGCCATAGCATGGCAACACGGAACCTCGCAGTGAGGCACATAGGCTGGCTTGACAAAACTGGGGACCAATCCCACGCTCCTAGCTCCGGTCTGGCTGCTGAGAACCTACATATATATAAACAGTGAGCTAAAGCCCAGTGAATAACATAATGTGTAAAGGGGTTATGAATGAATGTCCTTACAGTAATGAAATCAATTCATTTAAACAGTATTTCAATCTTTCAGTATTTCAGTCAATCAATAGTTCAATCAATCAATACTTCAGTTAATCAATATTTCGATTAATCAATATTTCGATCAATCAATATTTCAGTCAATCAGTCATATGTGGTACATCCATTAGCCTATAAACAATAAGTCCAAAAGGACCGGGCCTTAACAGACCCAAACAATAATGATGGCCATCAATCAATAACAATATGGTTCCACAAGGAAACCGACCGATGTGGATTCAGGAGGTGGCTCCCACTGTAGCACTTAGCTCCGTAGATTCTAGAGGTGGCTCCCAGTGTAGCACGTTGCTCCACATCAGTAAACAATCAATAACAGTAATGCTAAGGATGCCACAATATAGTTCGCAATACAGGACATACGTTCATTCAATAAACAATATCAGTTCAATAAACATTTCAGTTCAGTATCGAAAGATAACCATTTTGAACATATCTTTACACAATCTGTTACTCACAGAGATTGGGCTAATAGCAGCTAGAGCGCGTCCCCGAGAGCCAACCCTAAACAATTAAACAATTGAACACACACAAAGTTTAACAGTTGGGGGAAGTACAATAATTAACTTCCTAATATGCCTCGGTGTGTTCTACATCTATATCCTCATTAAGATGCCTTAAACTAGGCCTAAGAATGCCTAGGATGAGATGAGGATGCAAAATTAGACTTGGAAGGCATTTTTCAAAAGTTGCTGGAAATAGGCACCTCGCTCGAGCGAGCCTCCCTTCGCTCGAGCGAGCTTCCAAAATCAAAGGCTTCGCTCGAGCGAGAAATCCTTCGCTCGAGCGATCTGCATGAACAGTGAAAGTACTGGTTGCTGGAATTTTACGCGCGATGGTCGCTCGATTCTCGCTCGAGCGAGGTTGCAAAATCAAAGGGCTCGCTCGAGCGAGGAATCCTTCGCTCGAGCGAGGAAGCCAAATCTGGAATTTCCAGATTTGTCTCCCAAGTTCGAACCAAGCATTCAACCATCCAAAACTCAACCTCTTGGGCCCAAATTCTGGGGAATACATCCCAACTCAATATATAACAAGTTTCAAAAGCCAATTTATGAATTCAAGCCCCAAAGGTGAGTCAATTAATACCATTTTCAAACCCATTTTCAAGAATAAACTTCAAACATGCCATGCATGAGTTTCAAACCAAATTAAACCTTCAATTCTTGCTCTAATGAGCTCAATACTTTGAAAACAAGATGAGAGCATGGACTTATACATAAATGTGAACATGCATGCAACATTTAGCCATGAAATCAACTCAACCTTCAACAATTCAAGCATGCATGTAAGATATGTGCTATAATCCAACATAATTGAACTAAAACAAGACTTAGTTCTTCAATTAAACATGAACCATGCATGAATCCACTTAATGACACAATCAAGAGGGTGAAATTCATACCTAAGTTCCTTAATTACTAGTCTTGAGGTTCAATTTGCCAATATACACTTCAATTCTTCAAGTTCTCCAAAGTGTAGCCAAAATCTCCCTCAATTTCTAAACATACAAGATGAATTCACTCAAGTCCCTCACTCTCTCTCTCTAGAATCGGTTGAGTGCAAGGAATGGGAGAAGAAATGTTTGATTTAGTGCATAAAGGCTCAATATAAGTGATTAAACAAAAGATCCACTCAACATGGCAATTTGGTAATTAAGGCCAAGTTTGCAATTAACTCGTTTTAATCTAATTTAGTCATTCTTAATCAATTTTCAGATAATTACACCATTAAATCACATAAATTATGGTGACCCTGAAACACTAAACAATTTCCAGTTCGGCCGCCGATAAGGCCTTCAATTAGCAGTTTAAACACACAAATTCAAACAGATAATTAAACAATCCAACCGATGGAAATGCAATACAATAGGCACACTCAGTCAATTCAGTTTCAAACTTTCAATCGGTCTGTTCGGTACTTCAATCAATTCGATTATCGGTCATTATCAATTCAGTTCAGCAATAATCAGTATTTAATTCAGTAATTTTCGATAATCAGTACGAGGGTCGTTACAGTCTCCCCTCCTTATAAGGAGTTTAGTCCTCTAAACTCGAAGCAACATATGACAATAGAGATGATGCCTATCATAAAGGTAACTTTCACACTATAACAGAAGTATAATCATTTTTTATAACATGTTCATGACCCAATCTTAACCTTAGCAATGCACGGAAACAGAAAAAGTCACGTATAAGGATTGGGGTTCAAATTAAAACAGAACTTATGCACTTTCAGTTTCCAGTCAAGGACAGGTTCAAATACATGTTCATTTCATATTTCTGTCCAGAGCATACGTAGATGCACAATTCTTGCTTATGTATAAAAGGTGCATTCATTAGCACTACTGGAGCAGACACAGAACAGATATAGACATGTCAGATACAGAACGATTACAGTACAAAACAGATACAGTATATGTACAGGACGGTTATGAATAACCAGTTCCATAAAGGAATCCCGAATCCGGGTAACAGAACAGAATAGTACAGAAGCTAAGCCCCCATGACGAGGCCTCCGGTACGGGTAATAGAGTACAGACGGATATAAGTTCCATAAAGGAACCTCCGATACCGGGCAGTTAACATGTATCACATAATACCAAGAGTCACGAATACACATTAGAAATTAACAGTCATTCAGTATACAGCGTATAAGGCTTCAGAAACAAAACTTATTTCGTGACGTAGAATGTGAATACAGTTGTACAGTAGTACATAGCAGGTACAGTAGTAGTAATGGTAACAATACAGTAGCAATACAATGCGGTAACAGTGACAGTACAGTAGCGGTTCCAATCATGGGAACCGTAGACAATTCCACCCGTTCATAGACCGTCGGTGGGGCTATCCGTTCATAGACCGTCGATAGCAAGGAAAAGTCTCCACAGTGGCAGTAACAATGTACAATACAGTAACAATATCAGTAACAATGCAGTAACAGTAACCATAGCAGTATAGTAGTATTCACACTACTTATATCAAGTACTTATCGGGGTTATAGGTTTACACCGGTCTCAATTTCATAAGTAATTTCCCCGTTAAGTTACAGAGGTTTGATCCATTCAATTTCGAGTCTTTCATTCAGTCTTTGTTCAATTCGGTTCTCGGTTCAGTAATCCATCACAGTCAATCCAGTTCATTCGGGAGTTATTGGGGACATAAAGCGATTTTTGTACATTACTCCCATAACAGTAGGCAGAATTCTGTAGCAATCATTCATTTACCATTCATCAGTCCCAGTTCCCACAATTTCAGTCATAGCACATGTCAATTCGAAAGCAGTCATACAGATTACATATACTTCTAGACAGCCAGGGTTCATGATCAAAACCCGTCTATTGTCAACAGATCTATCAGTTCTGAAGTACCGTAATCAGTAAAACAATCATTTCCTAGTCAAACCAGCCCATAATCAGTACGGTGTTACCGGGTAAGTACTCACATGGCATGTACCCAGTTTTCTCTATATTGTAAGCAAATAAGGTAATAGTTCCCAATACGAGTTTTCTCAAGTCCAATCGATAAAAGGTCGACTAGGTCATTTCGGATGTAAGTTCTGCCCAATCATATCAAGTAAAAGTTCGAAGCATAAGCATCAAACATAAGTTCCATCAGTTACATAAAACGGTTTCATCAACCCATGGTTCTTTCCGATAACAATTTAGATCACAATTCCATTCTTGTTATATCCAGATCAGTTAACATTAGTTCATACTCCATTCGTTTAGGTACACAGTCAGTACAGTCAGTAATTCCACAATTTGCCTGAGTTCATCAATTATCAAACTTACATCAGAGTTCGGTACCATTACAATTCATATCAAGCAGTACAGGTCATATACTATGTGTTCCTCCCCATAAGTTACAGATAAATGTACAGGCATGCAGTTATTCATATCGAGAGGTAAGCATCACAGTCAGTATAGCAATTTCCAGATCAATCCTTCATAAGGCATATGGTATACAGTACTACATCACCCAAGGTTCTTGGTGACACCTAACAGTGAGTTGCCCTACGAGGGTTCCAATTCAGTCATACAGTCACTACAGTATAGGCTCGCAGGTTCAATCAAGCAGTCATGTCAAGTTTCCAAAATCACAATTCACAGTCTAGAGTTTATCGTTCAGGTCTTTATTCAGTCACACAATCCCGGAGCCATAGTCCCAACGGTTAACTCATCAAACAAATTTATCAATTATTCCGAGCAAGGGTACAGTCATATATGTGTATGTTCAGAATCTACTAACAGTCCCAATACAGATTTCACAAGTTCAGTGTACAATACAAAATAGTTCCTCCAGATACAATAGTTAAGGCAACAAATCCGAAGTCTACTCAGTCTAATAGCATCCTTAAGCAAAAGTATGCAGGTATGTACATAAGTCTAAACAGTCTTCATAGCATAGGTAATTGTTAACACGAGGTTCACAGTGTTGTACATATAGTTCGCATCAACAGTAGATTTCGAAAGGTTCACTAACCACAGTCCATTTCTTTCAGTCTTAACAGTATTACAAGCATGGGAACATATATACCGGTGTGGGTTCAAAATCAGTTTCCATGTAGACATTCGTTCACAAATTCACAAGCAGAAATTCATCTTCACAGATCAATATGGGTTCTTAATATCAGAAGTCTCACACACAAACAGACAAGGACACTGATGGGGTATCCTATTCATTCCCGTGGAATTTACCAAGAATTTCTGATTCGAAGCAACGTTGGCCGAACGTGATTCCAATCAGACTTTCAAGGTCATTCTACAAAGGCATGAGACTCTATAGTTTAACATTTCACAAAATAAGTTCCCACATATTCCCATAGTTCAACAGTTCCGGTACAGTTCAAGAGGTCACATCTGACAGTTCACATTCAGTTGTTACAATACGGTACAAGGACCTAATTCAGCAAGTTCTCGCTGTTCACAAGTCCTAACTATGGTTCATAATTCCCGTAGTTCAATTAGTTCAGTCAATATGTTCGCAGTCCATACCAAATTACGGGATACACGATTTCCACACAAACGTTCACACAAGCAATTTCACCTATTTAAGGTAATACCCGCGTCAGTCATTTCAATATCCCAAACATTCTCTGGAACTAGGGTCTAGATTTAGGCTCATTATCATTCAGTTGAGTCTGTGGGCAAAATTTAGGCAGGCAATCTTCCTGTCCACATCTAAATAAGTTTCAGATAGGTGGCGGCGACGCCCCAGTGGTATTTCCCACATACAGTACAGATAGGTATATCATTATTCACATTGCTTCTTCGACCTTCATTGGTCAAAGCTATTGCCGGAGATTTTCCACTCACGGAGGTCGTTCAATTACCAGTCATTTCACTTTCTGTTCCTTCTGTTTCATTCTTTCGGATTCAGTTAACGATGTTGATTTGGATATTTTAATGCTGCTACGCTGACTCAAGCATTATACTCTATCCAGGACATCCACACTTTGACGGTTTTAAAAAACGTCGATTCAGTCAAACACCCTTAAGTCACGCCCACCTTCAGTTCTTTTCTAATCTTTTACAGTCAGTATCTATCATGTGGGGTGCCTATCAAACTAGTTAGGTACATTTTACCTCATATTCGATCACAGTCTTATCACTTCACTCAAGGGGTTCGAACTCAGGTACTTTCCTATCTCAGATACATTCGGGAAAGTATTTTTTTTTTTCGAAGAAAACTTCACATATTTTCTCAGTTTCTAAACCCAAGTCTCGATTTTCAGCAGTTCGGTACCTCCCAGAAATTCCGGTGGTTCCAGTTTGTTGGGTTTCTGTATCAGTGTCCTCAGATCATATTCAGTTGGTGCAGGCACGTGTGTCTGCCTTTATATTCTCCGATTTTTGATTAAGGCCTCAATCATTCATTCTTTTTAGCCTATTTATCCTCAGGTCGGAAGATTCAGTTTCATCCACATTCCTCCCCCTAACCCTTATTAACACACAAACAGGGTGATCAACAGTACAGGAGAGGTTCTTACAGATTTCACATTTCAGTTTCATATCGGACGTGTGTATACTTTTATTTCAATTCAGGTACGGTCACGTGACCCTTTATTTTCACGCGTTCAATTCCTTATAGATTTCCACAGTCGGTGATAACATTAACATTACGTGTTATTCCATTTAACCTCTTTAAGTATGCATATAGATTTCATTTCAGTTCACATAGACAGTACAAGAATCATCGACATAAACGGTTGCATACTTAAACAGTTTATCGTATAAGCAGTCACTCGTTTAAACAATTTAACACGGTAGCATATATTCAGTCAATCATAAGTACACACTTTTCAAGTTCATGAGATGCCCTAATTACTTTTCTAGGACATCCTATAGCTCACTTGGACACGTGTGTGCGGTATAACTCGTGGTAAGTATCGCTCTGATACCACTCTGTCACGACCCAAACCCGGCCCTATGGGTTTAGCACCGTAACTGGCCAGTAATCCGTGATTACCAAAGGCCTGCTTAACAATCATACAATATAACAGGGTTCAGGGCCTGGCGGAAGCCAAAACAATAAATGAATAGTGTCCAATGAGCTGTGACAATCTGTATGCCAAAAGCATTTTTCATGCATTCATACAATCAACATAGCACAGACTATACAATCATTTACAATCATTCAGTACGGGAACCCACTCCCTCGATAACAATACGGTAAAACAGTAAACGGTCTATACAATGGTCCCACAACAGTACGAAACGGTGAGACAGTCAGGGGGGATACAAAAGACCCCGAAGCCATAGCATGGCAACACGGAACCTCGCAGTGAGGCACATAGGCTGGCTTGACAAAACTGGGGACCAATCCCACGCTCCTAGCTCCGGTCTGGCTGCTGAGAACCTACATATATATAAACAGTGAGATAAAGCCCAGTAAATAACATAATGTATAAAGGGGTTATGAATGAATGTCCTTACAGTAATGAAATCAATTCATTTAAACAGTATTTCAATCTTTCAGTATTTCAGTCAATCAATAGTTCAATCAATCAATACTTCAGTTAATCAATATTTCGATTAATCAATATTTCGATCAATCAATATTTCAGTCAATCAGTCATATGTGGTACATCCATTAGCCTATAAACAATAGGTCCAAAAGGACCGGGCCTTAACAGACCCAAACAATAATGATGGCCATCAATCAATAACAATATGGTTCCACAAGGAAACCGACCGATGTGGATTCAGGAGGTGGCTCCCACTGTAGCACTTAGCTCCGTAGATTCTAGAGGTGGCTCCCAGTGTAGCACGTTGCTCCACATCAGTAAACAATCAATAACAGTAATGCTAAGGATGCCACAATATAGTTCGCAATACAGGACATACGTTCATTCAATAAACAATATCAGTTCAATAAACATTTCAGTTCAGTATCGAAAGATAACCATTTTGAACATATCTTTACACAATCTGTTACTCACAGAGATTGGGCTAATAGCAGCTAGAGCGCGTCCCCGAGAGCCAACCCTAAACAATTAAACAATTGAACACACACAAAGTTTAACAGTTGGGGGAAGTACAATAATTAACTTCCTAATATGCCTCGGTGTGTTCTACATCTATATCCTCATTAAGATGCCTTAAACTAGGCCTAAGAATGCCTAGGATGAGATGAGGATGCAAAATTAGACTTGGAAGGCATTTTTCAAAAGTTGCTGGAAATAGGCACCTCGCTCGAGCGAGCCTCCCTTCGCTCGAGCGAGCTTCCAAAATCAAAGGCTTCGCTCGAGCGAGAAATCCTTCGCTCGAGCGATCTGCATGAACAGTGAAAGTACTGGTTGCTGGAATTTTACGCGCGATGGTCGCTCGATTCTCGCTCGAGCGAGGTTGCAAAATCAAAGGGCTCGCTCGAGCGAGGAATCCTTCGCTCGAGCGAGGAAGCCAAATCTGGAATTTCCAGATTTGTCTCCCAAGTTCGAACCAAGCATTCAACCATCCAAAACTCAACCTCTTGGGCCCAAATTCTGGGGAATACATCCCAACTCAATATATAACAAGTTTCAAAAGCCAATTTATGAATTCAAGCCCCAAAGGTGAGTCAATTAATACCATTTTCAAACCCATTTTCAAGAATAAACTTCAAACATGCCATGCATGAGTTTCAAACCAAATTAAACCTTCAATTCTTGCTCTAATGAGCTCAATACTTTGAAAACAAGATGAGAGCATGGACTTATACATAAATGTGAACATGCATGCAACATTTAGCCATGAAATCAACTCAACCTTCAACAATTCAAGCATGCATGTAAGATATGTGCTATAATCCAACATAATTGAACTAAAACAAGACTTAGTTCTTCAATTAAACATGAACCATGCATGAATCCACTTAATGACACAATCAAGAGGGTGAAATTCATACCTAAGTTCCTTAATTACTAGTCTTGAGGTTCAATTTGCCAATATACACTTCAATTCTTCAAGTTCTCCAAAGTGTAGCCAAAATCTCCCTCAATTTCTAAACATACAAGATGAATTCACTCAAGTCCCTCACTCTCTCTCTCTAGAATCGGTTGAGTGCAAGGAATGGGAGAAGAAATGTTTGATTTAGTGCATAAAGGCTCAATATAAGTGATTAAACAAAAGATCCACTCAACATGGCAATTTGGTAATTAAGGCCAAGTTTGCAATTAACTCGTTTTAATCTAATTTAGTCATTCTTAATCAATTTTCAGATAATTACACCATTAAATCACATAAATTATGGTGACCCTGAAACACTAAACAATTTCCGGTTCGGCCGCCGATAAGGCCTTCAATTAGCAGTTTAAACACACAAATTCAAACAGATAATTAAACAATCCAACCGATGGAAATGCAATACAATAGGCACACTCAGTCAATTCAGTTTCAAACTTTCAATCGGTCTGTTCGGTACTTCAATCAATTCGATTATCGGTCATTATCAATTCAGTTCAGCAATAATCAGTATTTAATTCAGTAATTTTTGATAATCAGTACGAGGGTCGTTACAATATAACTGTACGCTATCGTCTTCCACATGTGCCCCCCAAAAAATGGAAATTCCATTTGCTAATCAAAAATATATAACTGTACGCCAATGTTTTCATATGTGTTTTAAAGTTAACACTCAGATGGAATGTTGAAGACCCCTGCTAACGTCGTTGACAAATCCTTTTACCATGTTCGCCTTTAACACGATGCCATTGGTACCTTGCAATGATCGCGCTACATCAACATGGTGCACGTACTGCCTCATCACCGCGCAAACAATAACCGCACAATCCAGCCTGCGTTCGGAAAACAAGAAATAAAATTTCAATTACAATCCACAACCACTTTCGCATACCAATAAGAAACAATACAGTCCGAAGTCCAGTTCACTTACGAGTCAGCTTTCTGCTGGGGGCAGTCTTCAACAGCTTCGAGGGGATGGTTGAAAGTCTCAGCTATGCTAATCTCATCTATTCCATCTGCTCGTAATGACCGTTTCATTACAGACGACACACGTTCCTTCTGTCATACACAGAACACCCACCACAATTACATTCAAAAAGCGTAATACATCCATGACGTGATAAAAATTATATTCAAATGTGTTCCTTACCAGGACAAGTGCTTCATTGTAATGCGCGTCCGACCTGCCACAGTAACGTTGCCTCATTGGGTTAAAATGTTTCCAACTTCCATCCTCTGCGTCGTACACCACAAGTGTCCAGTGTGCGTTGTTGCATATTGGGAAATGAATGTACCGACATTCCTTTGATGCTGCAAAATTCTTCAGCACATAACTTTCCATTGTTTGCTTGTTGCCAGATTTGAAAACGCTCTAGACAACAAACATTCAATATCAGTACATAATGCACTGGTCATTACACAACAATTACAAACTACCTTCCTCACCATGCAAATACTGCTGAAGAAGTACGATTTGTCCGCTAAAGCATCACCCGCACAGACATGTGCCTGCTCTGTCACCAATGTCTCAGCATATGCATCAATCACCTGCATTGACACAACCAATAAATTAAATACGTAGATCACCGACATAAAACACGTACGTCTAAACACATTACAGACAACCATGTAACACAGCACAACGCATAACACAATAAAATCATAATACAACTCACATTGCCGCATATACTTTCGCCCCGTACAAGACTCTTCACGTCTGTAAAATACACAGCCACACCACTTTCACCACTAGCCCACATGACAGCCCTACAAATAACACAAACACATCATATCAAAACCTCACCAAAACACGATACGTATGCGGAAATAAATTACATAAATAGCCACACATACCTGTCACCATTCCGTTCGTAAGCCTTCATTATTTTCTCCTTCTCATCAAACGTCATCATTTTCCAAACCCCAAAATGGTTGTTCAACTCAAAACCAGACCATTTGCTGGCAACAACACCAACTGTGTCCACGTCTACAACTGTGTCTTTTACAGTGCTTTTCCCCATCACCACACCTTTGCACCCATGTGTGACTGCTTTCTTTTCCTGATCCCCAACTACCTGGTATTCATAATCTTTCAGCCTTAATTCTTTCCTCACTTTGTTCTTCAGGTTACGGACGAACGAATTTCTTACACCTTCCCCTTTATTCGGAAACAATCCCACTTCAAAGTCCGTCAAATTTACATCACCAACACTACGTTCTGGCACCGGACTGGAATCAGATACTGTGTGCACAGTAACATTCTCAGCACTGAGACCTACATTTACACCAACCTTAATAGGCGTAACATCATGAACAACCGTCACATCGAACCCACTACCTCCTTCGCAATTGCTTGCACCAACATCCCTACAGTCAGGTGGTGTGTTCTTCCGGTAAGCTTGCGTAACAGTGTGTACTTGCTGGTCAGCCAGTTGGTCTTCTAACATCGAAATTGTTTGCCGTAATCCCTTGTTCTCATCTTCAAGTTTTCGTATTTCGTCATCCTTAACCTTCACAACGCACCCAAACCCGCCAACAATATTAACGGCTTGCATTTCCATCTTACTCTTCAAACTGACTACTTCATTCTCCAGCTTCGAGATTGTCTCCTCATTTACTTTGTTCTGCAATTCCAAATCTGCCATACACTTCAAAGCCTTTTCCAATTCCGTTATACCACCCACGTCACTCACTGCATCACGTACCACGCCATGCACTTCTTTCGCTTTCACACCCATGCCATCCACCACCTCATGCGTCACACGTTCAAACCCATCGCCACATCCGCCAACCACATCCGTCACTCCATCTTCACGACGGCCAACGGCGTGGTCGTCCGTTGCCAATATGTCACGTTCATATTCCAACGACTTCAACCTGTCAGTACGAACCTGCCAACCAAAACACAAAACAGACAACACAATAATCAACCACCCTTCTAAAAAAAAAAATTTATGACCAATTAGTAAACATAATTATACAATTACTACACCTGAAATTTGCCAGGTGTTGATAAATCCAAACCCCGTATCCGGGTAACTAAGCCACCAATGTCCCATTTCATAAATCTTGGGAACATACTCTCCGTTTCAGGTTTCACCAGCGTGGAATGTTCACAAATCCAATACTGCATTCCAAATAGAAATTTCTTAAAAACCAACAACTATCTCCACAACATATACTATACAAAAATTAGTAAATCTCCATAAACAAAATACAATTTACATACCAGCAACGCGACAACACAACCAGTGACCTTCTCCGGCGTCTGATGGAAATCCTTGATTGAACCCATCAACATTTGTAGGATTGCACCAGTCCAGTCGTATAAACGTACGATATTCAGGTCATCGATGTATCGCACAAGTGCCCAGCTTATCGTCTCCCCAGAATTAGCAAAAAACATCTTCCCACACATATACAGCGTCAACAACTTTGCTGCGTCCTCCTCGTCAACCCTTCTTCGCCCGGCCACGGCTTCTTCAAACAAACTCTTCACAAGCTTCGACGTTATCCTCACAGTGTTGACACTCCTCCGCTGGATGAAATCTGATGTCGGCCTTTGACAAGGAGACAGATCAATATGCTTCGTACCACATTGAATCCCAAACAGGAGTCTAACGTCACTCCTACACAGCTTAACAGAATTCCCAGCAACGTTGAATGCATCACATTTTTCATCATACGTCCGTATTATTTTCAAAATAGTATCGTCATACTTCCTGAAATCATTGTGATTCAGCTTGTTAATTCGGATAGCCTCAACCATGATCCAAAACGGGGTCCTCTTCAGCTGTTCAAAATGACCAGCCCTTAAAGGAGATGTTGTTACAAGCTTGACGATCCCAGCAATATTTGATCGGAGGTTAATCCTTGTGGGTGCAGTGCGTGATGGCCCAGCAGGCTTTTCATTAACTTGTTCACGAGCTTGCAGGTGGGTTATCTTCGACTGCTTAAACAGTATGCGGCCCTGCATGTTAACACCCAGTTTGTTCGGTTTTGTCCCAAATACACCTTCAAGACGCTTCCGTTCACACGAACGCGTCCACGGACTTCTATTGTCGTCACCATCTACATTATCACAAAACCAATAACAATACAAACCTAAAATCACAAACACATAACAAACTTATAACAAACACATAACATCATCCATAACAGTTGTACATACCCACATAACAAAACACCCTGCAATCAGCAACACATAACCAATAACAATCAAAACCAATCACAATCAAAACCAATAACAATCACTGCCTAAAATCACAAACACATAACAAACATATAACAAACACATAACATGCTCCATAACAGTTGTACACACCCACTTAACAAACACAACACCATGTGTCACATAGTACCACAATTCAAACAAAAAAAAAAAAAAAAAAACACAACACATGGTGTCACAAACAACCCCCAACTCACAAAGCTCGTCACACAAATACACACAACCATTCGCTCAAACATCGTCTGCTTCGTGACATCACACAAACACAACAAAAAAAACAAAAACCCACAAACACACCCAACATCTACTGCTACGGAACATCACACAAGAGACATCGACACAAACAACCCTTCAAAACCCACATATACAAACAAAAAAAAAAAACCCCACAAAAAAACCCAAACACACCCAGCTCACACCCAGACCTCCCCCCCCCCAAATCTCAAACATCGTCACACAAACACGCCCATTCTTGACAATCACAAAAACGATGGCTTCGGAACATCACACGAACATCATGACACCACACACACAACCATTCAACCTCATACGGAACATAACAAAAAGGAAAACCACAATAGCATTGGTAACACGTACCTTTCGCAGACATTGTTCCACTCAGACTGAGGAATACCCACGCCTTCTTCAAATCTTCTTCACACAGATCACAATCGCCGAACAAACTCAATCGACAGGAATTAGGGTTCCCTAAAAATGCCTAAATGAGTTTATGTGATACAAAGTTTTTACAGTCACGGGTGTCTAACGGGTCGGGTCGTAGTATGTGTTGCACGTGCTTCAGTCTCCCAAACGTGAAAAACGAATAAAAGCATTAGTGTACTTTCTAGATTCGTGGCACCCACCAAACACAATCAACGTGCCACGTCATAATTTAATTCTAAAATCAACAAGCGTGCAACATTAAATACCAAATGGTATTTATGTCATTTGACAACACAAAGGACCAAACAGATCATAAGAATAAATATTAGGACCAAATGGAGTACAATTTCAACTTTTAGGATTTATTGGTAACTTTCCCCTAGTTGTCTATTTGATGATGTAAATATTTCTTATATTTGTAATTATTCTTTTATCAATTAACAAAAAAAAAAAAAAAAAGATAGCCGAAATATTTTTTTCCCCTCAAAATATCAAACAATAATTTTGGCTTCTTTTGACAGAGATTTTTTATTTTATTTTTTTTGATCAGATGAAAAACAAACAGGAACACACCCAAACAAAACCATCCTTATGAATGCAGCAAGAGCCAAAGAAGGAAAAGAAATCTAGCATAGGGGAAGAGCATTCCTGAGAGAAGCCAGGCCACCCAATGCACTGCTTTGTTTGCTGCTCTAGGACTCCAAGAAAACAGCAAGTTCAAACGCTGGGCAATCTGTTTCATGTCGGAAAAAAATAGCACCACACTTCCATAGAAAATCAATTCTAGATGAATAATGTTAGGTATCATGAAAAAATATCATAAAAATGATCATGAAAGATTCTACACCGTTAGATTATACATACAAAAAAATACTACACACTAATCAAAAGATGAGAAATCTTCATAAAGCATTTCATGATATTTTTTTTCATGATTCCTAATATTATTCATTTTAGATACACTTTTTGATATAATGTTGCAATATAAATAGTGTCAATATATTATATTTTAACAATGATACAAACTTTTTTTTTTTCCTCACAAATTTTTATGTGAAATTCTATCATAAAGATAATATCAATACAAAATAATTGAATTACAAAAATAGTATCAATATAAATGTTTGTACTTCTATTGTTTTGCTTTTATAATTATTTTGGACTCGTTTGAAAGCAAATTATTTTAATAATTTTTTACGAAAAATTATTTTAATAATTTTTTACGAAAAATTATTCAGAAAAATAAAAATAGTAATATGGTAACATATAATAGACTTTTAACTTTTTGCTTAAAATATATAGTTGACAAAATTTATATTGATATTATCCTTTTGGATAAGTACAAACAAATTTGGTATTTTTATAAAGGAAAAATAAATTCACAGTGAAGTCAGGAAAAATTAATCACAGAGAAATAAAAAATATTATAAACATTAATAATTATAATTATAATATTTTTATTTAGTTGAATTACAAAAATAGTATCAATATAAATGTTTTTGCTTCAATTGTTTTGCTTTCATAATTATTTTGTATTGATATTATTTTTTTGGATGAGTACGAACAAATTTGGTATTTTAAGAAAAGGAAAATAAGTTAATAGCGAAATCAAGAAAAATTAATTATAAAAAAATAAAAAAATTATAAATATTAATAATTATAATTATAATCTTTTCATTTGTTTATTAACTGACACGTGTCAGTGTAATTGTCCCTTCTATAAGAGAAATTATTCATTGCCGGAGAAACATTGCTCTCCTTTTATGTTTGAACAACTTGTCCAATTGTCTTTGTAGTGGATCTATTATTTCAACTAATAATGGTGAGTGTAAAAGCCCCGAGACAATGAATAATATCTCCTTCTAAAAATGGTCTGATCTGGACACAAATATCTAACCAAAGCTTGGCAAATTAGCCAAACTCGGAAAGAAAGTGATGATTTTAGAAATTAGTTAGAAGTTAATTTTTTGATTTTTTAAATTTTTTTATGTATGAAAAATATAAGAAATGATATAATTTAAAATAAATTAAAAATTAACTTTTTAAATTATCTCAAAAAAAACTTATTGACTTTTTTAAATATATATATATATGTAATATAACTCAAATAAACTGTTAAATTTGACATAAAAATATACCAATACCAATTCTTCGGCAAAATTTTTTCAGAAACAAACTTAGGCCTATTTTAGAAAGTGAGTTATAATCCACCTCTCAGATTATAACTCACTTCCTCTCTCACAAAAAAAACTGCTTATAAATAATTTTTTGCCAAAAAATTAATTATAATCATCTTCCCAAAATAGACCTTACTTATTTTTTTTTTTGTAAAAAAAAAAATATATATATATATAATACAACTCAAATAAACTATGAAATTTGACATAAAAATATACCAACACCAATTCTTTGGCAAAAATATTGCAGAACTCTAAGGTCAAGTTTAGCATCTTTAATAAAAATCAAAAAATTAAAATTACTATCCTATTTAAATTATATCATTTTATTTAAATCATATCACCTCTCTATCACATCATTTTAAACCTAATTCATATTTCATAAAAAGTCAAAAAATACACTTATTTAAAATATTTCAAAAAAACCCCAAAATGAAGAACTTAAAAGTAGATCTTACTTTATGATTTGATATTTTAATTTATAATTTTGTAATTTTGAAGAACTAGAGAGAGAGCTTTAAAGTAGACCCTACCTTATGATTCAATGTTTATGATTTGATATTTTGATTTGTAATTTTATAAATTTTTTATTTTTATTGTCACATCAATAAAATTGAATGTTCTCATCATTACTGTTCTTTGGCAGCTCTCCACCATCAGAGCTCCCAAAATTTGGAAATGGCGAGTCGAATAGCAAGAGCATTGGATTCTTTAATCAGAGAAGGTTTCATGGAACAGTAAAGATAACATAAATGGAAATATATCATATTGATTAGCAGTTTACAAAGATTTATCACTTTCTCAAGAAAATTAGACAAGAAAATTCGAGAAAAATACGATTCATGAGAACCCAAATAATAATTCAACCAACAAAACACCACACCGTTTCTCCTGCAGTCCCCCCCTCAACAAAAATCCATATTCATGTTCATATACATACTTGAATTTCCATTTTTTTTTCTTCCAAAAATTAAAGCACCACAAAAAAGAGATTAATCCCTAATCTCTTGCTTCTGAAAGCGTATTTACATAGATTAATGTACAATTAATCTTCGCTTAAACGTCTTAATATTCACAAAGTCAGCCAGAAGATCCGAAACGGCAATGGCCCGTACCCATTTACGCAAAACAATCAATCAAACCGGATCCATAGAGGTCACGAGTCAGTTAATCAGTTCAGAAACCCACCCGATATCCGGACCCGGACCAGCCGAGTCGACCCGGCCGAGTGAGTTTTCCTTGCTGAGTTTGGCGTATATTTTTGCACGGACGTCTCTCCCAGACTCTACCCTCTCCATTACAGGCTCCTCCTCACAGGTCTGCTCCCAGAGATCGAACACACCGAGTCCGGACCGAGTCACTGTCTGAGTCGGAGTGGTGGGTAGGCTTCGGAAAGCGGGTCGGAGAGTAGACGGGCTTCGGGGCGAGCAAAACCCAGAACCAATTTGAAAACCAAAAGCAGGCTGACTCATGTTTATATTCACCTTCCCAATCTGCAGACTCCTCATAGAAGCAGCGAGTTCACTCACCGAGTTCGGCGACATGGGTGGCGAGTCAGACGGCGGCGACACGGGCGGAGACCCATTTGCCAAATACGAATCGAAACCGAGTCGACTGGGAGACCCTTCGAACGAATCACTCATTCGAGGACTAGTAGGCAAGACACGAAGCTGGTCAGGAGTGTGAGCGAAGAAACAGACTCGGCGGCGACACTGCGTACCGTCCTTACAAGGCTGCGTACGATAGCGAGCAGGGTGGAGCCAGCACTCAAATACGCCGTGAGCGAACTCGCACGAGTCGCCCTTGACACACTGACCTTTGCGAAACTCAGTGCAGGCGGTGCCGGAGTAGTGAAACTTCCGGGGGTCTCTGCGGCGAGCCTTCTCACCGGGATGGGCGTATGGACACTCCGTCCAGTCGTGGGACCTACCTCGAGCACACTTCCTCACCTTGAACTCGAACATACGGAAGTGATCGCATGCGAACGCGTCCACCGGAATGTCACAGTCCTCGCCGTGAAAATCGGCGGTGTTCGACGGAAGGTAGCGGCGGAGAGCCGCCGTCACGGCGTCGAAGGTGGTGGGAGTATCATTGATGGTGATTGATGAGAAGGGTGAGGCCATGTTGACCGTAGGATCGTCTATGTGGGTCCATGGGGGTACTTGGACGGTCGGATTTGAACGAGTAGTATCGCCGTTGTTGATCATCATCATCATCATCGTCGTCCTCTCTCGTCTTTGTTTCAGACTCAAGAGAAGGCATGGGGGTGGAGAATATAAACTGCCTTTTTAACCGTGGTTAAGTCATTGTGGAACTGTGGTTGGGTTTATGGGTCCCCTTGGTTTTGAACTCTTCATATTGCAATTTGCATTAAATTGGAATGCAGTGGCCGTCACGTACGAAACTTCACAGCTGGTGACTGTAGTTTTTACTCCATCACACTTATCGAATTGGGAGGTGTACAACTAAGGGCTCGTTTGGGTCAGCTTTAAATGGCGACCTTTTGGATGATTTTTTTTTTTCTTCCTCTTTTTCTTTTTCTTCGTTTTTTTTTTTTTGGGAGGTTATTTTCATTTTTTTAATAGGACTCTATCTGTTTCATAATATTAGTTTCTTATATTATTTTTTATTATTATAAAATATCAATTTATTTTCAAAAATTAAGGATTAAAATAACTTAAATTTCTTATTTTGTTTTTATTTTAAATTCATTAATACTAATATTTTTAAAGTGTAATAATTATATTACTAAAATATAGTTTTCAAAAATTAATATTTTTTAATTTTAATAATTATAGTATCAAAAAATTAAATACTTTAAAAAAAATAATATTTTGAAACGAATGAGTATTTACTTTATGGGAAATTATTTAATAATTTTGAAACATCACATGGCCATACTTTAAGTCAATTACCAATTATTTAACCCTATATTGTTATTCCATCTCTAACATAAATCGTGAATCCCTACCCCTCTCTACTAATTAAGGCCAAGTTTGGGAAGATAAGAAAAAGCCAAAAAGTCAAAAAATCAAAAAGTTACTCAAAAAGTCAAAAAGTTAAAAAGTTAACACTATTCACCAAAAGTCAACAATTACAGCTGCACAACTCACAATCTTAATTTTCCCCTACAAATCAATTTTTACAATTTTTTAATACATATTTTTCCATAAAAAGTTAAAAAGTTAACCCAAAAATCCATATTTTTTTTCTCAATTTTTTAATTCAAAAAAACAAAAAATACACTTATTTAGGACACCCCAAATAACCCTAAAACATTATAAAACACCACATATCTATATTCTAAAAATACTGAATAATCAACCCCACTTTACTGGATTTTACGGTTGTTTTTGTACTCCCTAGCAAAAGCTCACAAAGGGGTGGTTGGTTGGCATCTTTTATCAACAAACAAAAAAAAAAGTGTTCGGCCTATTCACACTTTCGTTAAAATAATTAAAATATTCAATTGTATTATTTTTTTTACACGTTTTTTTATACAAAAAATAAAAAAATTTAATTAAAATAATCAATTCTTAATATATATTAGTGAGTGATACACACAACACATTTGCAATTCAAATAAATAAAAATAAATATAAATAATAAAGAAATTAGCGACATAATAAGTATATTGTCTAAGTCAAAAAAGCATTCTACAAACAAAAGTTTTGGAATCAAATTTTACTTGCGCCTTTTAATAATATTTTTTTATTTTATAATAAAAAAAATTTTCATGTGACAAAAAGAAAAGCTATCAAACACGTGTTTGATAGAAGATATATAATAGTATAGATAGAAGATAGATATATATACATACATAAAAGTTTCTTTTTTAAAAAAAAGGCTTCTACATTGAGTTCACTCAACCTTCATTTGGCTAATTTAGTCCGGTTAAAAAAATATAAAAGATAAAATAGACTAGGGGTTGTTTGGGATGTTCTAAATAAGTGTACTTTTTGACTTTTTATGAAATATGGGTTGGATTTGAAGTGATGTGGTAGAGAAGTGATATGACTTAAATAAGATGATGTGACTTAAATAGAATAGTGACTTTTTGACTTTTTAACTTTTTAAAAGGATGTCAAACTTAGCCTAAGGGGTGGCTTGGGATGATCTAAATAAGGGTTGGTTTGGAACTGGGTTGGATTTTTGACTTTTTGGCTATTTTAGCCTGGGCTAAAAAGTTTGGTTTGGGAAGAACTTTTTGACTTTTTGACTTTTTTTGTGAGAGAAGAGTATAATGATTATGAGTTAGATGTGATGTTTTGTTGGTTGTAGCTAAAATAACCTATTTTGTCTTTTGTGGCTAAAATAGTCAAAAAAACCTACAAACCTTCTTCCCAAACGGTGTCTAAGTGTACTTTTTGACTTTTTATAAAATATGGGTTAGGTTTGAAGTGATGTGGTAGAGAGGTAATGTGACTTAAATAAAATGATGTGACTTAAATAAAGTAGTGATTTTTTAACTTTTTGGCTTTTTTAGGTTATGACAAACAAGGCCTAAATAAGTCAATAAGATAAAAAGTCACATTCAAACTATAATTATTTTATTTTTTCTCCCATAAAAATTAAAAAAGTCAAACCAAACGAATTAAGCTAAAAAGTCTCAACTCAAAAAAATCAACTAAAAAAACCAATGCCAAACGTCGACCCAATGTTTTCTATTTTAATTGGTTGGTTTATTATTGGGTTAATAAATAAAACTAATAATTTCAAGTTAATAAAAGGGGAAATTACAAGTTAGTGGTAAGCTTATACATTCATGAGAAATTTATCAATTTAATTATTAATATACAAAAACTTTACCACTTATCTGAAATTATTTTTGAAAACATAACCTAAATTGTCCCTTAATAAAAATTAGACATATATCAAAACTAGGAGTGGTAGTTACACGGTGTCCATTTTGCACAACAGCCACGGCTGTTCAGAGGCTCAATTCGAGTCTCACTTGGATGATCTCAATTATATAATATTTAAGATTTTTTTGAGTAGAACATTCTTATAAAAAAAAATAAATTGATTGAACATCAATAGTATTACAATCAAATCAATTTTGTATTTGTAAAAATAAATGTTAAGTATAAATCTGAATACAAAATTAATTTGATCATAATATTACTGATATCTGATCAATTTAATTTTTACAGATATGTTCTATTCAAAAAATTCTTAATGTTGAACTATTCAAATTATCAAGACGAGACCTGAAGTGAGCCCCATCACCCGAACAATAGCGGCACAACAGCTACCCTTTATCATATGATCATTTTTTTTTCAAAGAAATAAGATTGTAAAATCCGTTTGGGAAGTAGGTTGGCTTTTTGGTTTTTTTGGCTATTTTAGCTTGGGTTAAAAAGCTTAGTTTGGGAAGGACTTTTCGATTTTTTTGACTTTTTTTGTGAGAGAATAGTGTAATGATTATAGGTTAGATGTGATGTTTTGTTTATTGTGGCTAAAATAGCCTGTTTTGTCTTTTGTGGCTAAAATAGCCACAAAAGCCCTTGGCAAACAACACCTTAATTGAATTTGAAATTTTGACAATAGAAACATTTTATGACTATAAAAGGACCAATAATTGGGAAATTTGATAAAAAAAAAAATTAATACTGCCATTCTCTTAATTCAACTTCACTCAATGGCCGTAAATTTAGAGATCCCGTAAAATTAGAGAGTGCAATGGGACTGTTAAATAATTACTTGACTACCTAAGCCAAGTCATGGACTAACAAAAATGTGATTAAACTCCATTCAATGGCCCAAAAAAACAAACATCAATAAGTTACTTGTATTATATATCAATAAAAGTTTAAAACACAAAATTATTGAATGATAAATAATAACAAAAGACACTAATTAAATATAAGGATTAAAATAAAAAGAGATTTGCAAAAAAATTTGTCTAAGGTCGCTCTTCTATTTTTACTAATAAAAAAGATTCACAATATTAATTTGTAATGTTTAAGGTCCCTCACCCTATCTCCGTATATCTCACACATCCAATCTTGATTCAATTTCATTCTTCTCCACGCCAACTTGCAAAACCCCCTCTCTTTCTCTACACATATATATTGAAGTCGATCTAAAACGATCCGCCACTGCTATCTCTAAATCTACAACGATCTTTCGCTACTGTCTCCAAAACTACATCGGTCCACTGCCATCTCGGCCATTGGTCTCCGATCAAAGTCTCACGTTGTGTTGGCCTTAGTCAGCTCGATTCGAGCTCTCTTCCCACTAGAAGAAGATCTTTAAGACCAATGATCACATCGGCGTCGTAATCGTCGAACTTACCGCCGTTGCCGCCTAGGGAAGAAGAACAGCAAGTACCACATAATCATCCCCACTTACAAGGAGCTCCTCAACATTGCCCTTCTTGTCTATCTCATCTTTAAGCACATCCTGTACTATATATATATATATATATATCTCAGTCTATTTCATTTTGTGATTGCACTATATTATTGATAACTCTTTGTTGATTGGGGAAATTGAAAATGAGTGAGAAGACCCAAAAAAATTGCAAAGTTATAAAAAGTTTATCACTTTAATTATTAAAGTGGGTAAGTTTTACCATTGAAATTCAATTATCTGTGAATAAACACAGAGAAATTTGTATTAAATATTTTCTGGTTTGGTTAAAATTTCTCTAGTTTGATTAAAATAATTTTCTCTGCTTTAAAATTATTATGCTAAAATTTCTATGGTTTAGTTAAAACAATTTTCTCTGGTTTAAAATTATGAACAAACATAGAGAAATTTGTGAACAAAGATATTTGGTTCATTTTTTAGAACTTGTTTTTTGATTTTTTTTTTTTTTTTGAAAAATTAGTAACTAGTTTAAGGTTCTTTCTCTTTGTTAATGGTGAGGTTTTTTCTCTGGGAAGAAATTCTCAGAATTTCTTTAGAGATAAATTCTTTGGAAAGTTTAGAATTTCTCTGGAGAGTGGGAAGTCCAAAGAAATTTGGATCGATTTGAGGGACCTTAGACATTATAAAAATATTAAATGTTTTTTATATTATTAAAATCTTAATAACAAGAACCCTAAAAAAATCCCCAAGATTAAAAGGTTAGGAACCGTTTTCAAATTAGTTTTCTGCGTGGTAGTTTGAGTATGATGTTTGGATGGCGTTGTGGAATTAATTTTCCACAACTCTGCAGAAAGCTCTGTGTATTCTGTCAAACTGAGCACGGTTTTCATTTTTTTTTTCGAAATTTGGCCTAATCGGTTGTCCGGTCGGTTGACCGGAACAGTAATTTTTTTTTTTGCAATTGATATGTTAAATTTTATATATTCGAAAAAAATATTTTCTGAATTTTTTAAAAAAATTTATGTGCTTTAAAATAATTTTGAGTTGTATGTTTAGTTATGAGTTATAAATTTTTGTATCAAATATCAAATGTCACATCAATAATTCCCCACTCAATTCAAAACTCTTTTCAAAACTATTTTCAAAACTCTTTACCAAACAAATTTTCCACACTCAAATCATAATTCCAAACCTCACAAACTCAAAATACAACTCATACTCTCAAATCATAGTTACAAAACTCTACCAAACGCAACCTAAAATTTTATGAAATTCATTATAAGAGTTTTGAAATAAATAAAAAAATATCTTGTATTTTTTATTTTTATTTTTTTACAATAAAACACTTACTAACAAGACCCTTATTAAAAAAGGAATAACATTTCAGGATAAAAAACACTACAAATATTTATTCAGAGATAACAGTGCAAGTTTTTAGTAGCATGTTTCTACAGATATTTTTATCCATTTGTAAATCTCTATCCTATTTCTCAATGACAATATATTTTCCTATTAAAAATGTCTTAAATTTGTATGGAACAGATGCCTCGTTACTAAGGGATGATTTGAAAAGTTGGTTAAAAATTAATTTTTTGACTTTTTTTGTATTTTTTATCCTTTTATGTGTAAAAAATATAAAAGATAATATGACCCAAAATAAGTTAAAAATTAAAACTCAAATTGCCACAAAAAAATATCTCTCCTTACTTATACATTTTTATGCCACATTTTTATTATAAAAAATGTTCACAAATTATTTATTTTTTCGGATAAAACGTAAAATTATTTTAGGAAGACTTATTTATAAGTCATTTTTCAAACACTTATGGTAGGCTAAGTCCTGTATAATTTCTTATAGAGTCACAAGTCCTATTTAGATAAGAATGTATTCCACAAGATCTTACATAAATGTAACGTGACGTGACACTTACATACATAAACGTAACGTGACACCTACATAAACGTAACGTAACGTGTTACGTTACATTTCGCAAACTTAATGAGTTTTTATTTTTTTAAATTGAATGTGAAAATGTTGCTGGTTTATGTTGGTGTCACGTTACGTTCCATATAAATATGATCTATGGTAACATTCAATTTCCTATAAGTGTCACGTTACGTTTATGTAGGTATCACGTTACGTTACGTTACGTTTATGTAAATATGATCTATGGTAACATTTAATTTCCTATATAGAAAATTGAATGTTGCCATAGATCATAAGTGTCACGTTACGTTACATTTATGTAGATATGATCTATGGTAATATGCAATTTCTTAGGAAATTGCATGTTACTATAAATCATAGGTGTCACGTTACGTTTATGTAGGTGTCACGTTACGTTACGTTTATATAGATATGATCTATGGTAACATTTAATTTCCTATATATGGTTTTACTATTATTTATGATATTAACAACTAATATTGAGGGTAAATGTGTCAACAAACCTCTCATAAGACTTATAGGAACATAAATTTTTTAGTAAGACCGTATGTAACATAATTCTCCCTCGTAGGACTTATAAATAATTTTCTCATTATTTTAAGCTTATTAGTAAGTGTATTAAAAGATTCTTTTAACAAATTCATAAAATAAAAAAACTCAAGGATGGTTAATGGGGGCTGATCTCATGGTAATTTTTTTTCTTGGACCAAAATTAGAAATCTTAAAAAGTCTTCATTAATTTTATTCATAATATCATGATAAATTACATGTTAATTTTTACTTGTCAAATTTAATCGCATAAATTCTAATTTAGTTAAAAAAAAATTTCTTCCCAATTATGACGACAAAATCTAGCAAGCTGGAGAGATTATTCCATACCATCATAGGCCTATTTTGAAAAGATAGTAAAAATTTAATTTTTAACTTTTAATTTATTTTGAGTCACATCACTTTTTTATATTTTTACACATTTGTTTTTCAAAAAAAAAAAATTTAAAAACCAACTTTTAACTAATTTTCCAAAATAACACTATTTCATTTATAAGTTAACAATTGTCACTTTATTCGCCCAAAAAGCAATTGTCACTTTTTAGCAACTGGGTTAAAAGTTAATTTTTTAATTTTTTTTTGACTTTTTTTTTTAGATCATATCACCTTTTTATTTTTTTACAGATTTTTTTAAAAAATTTAAAAAATTTAAAAATTAAGTTTTAATCTAATTCCCAAAATAGGCTAAAAATAGTGAATATTATGATTCACACCAATAATTATAAGGGTGATGATTGAGACCCCCTCCAATCACCACCCCCACCACCCCCCCACAGACACGTGGCAGGTGATGATTGGAGGAGAAGGAATAAAAAAAAAAAAAAAAAAGTAGCCAATCAAGTGAAGAGAGGGTCAAGGGGGTGGGAAAAAAAGGGGGTCCAAGTTATTATTCTAATTATAATTTTCAACAATGATTCATCCCCCCTTTTCCCCCACCCCCTTTGACCCCCTCTCTCTCTCATTGGTTACTTTTTCTTTTTCTTTTTCTTTTTTTTTCCTCCTCCTCCAATCACCCCCGCCACGTGGCAAAAGGGGTGAGGGGTGACCCCCAAAAGGGGTCCCAAACACCACATAACTTGTATTAGAAGTACTGAATAATTTCTTGGGGCGAAGTAAGAGAAGTAATTGGTTCCGTTTCATTAGCTCACCACCACCTGTACGTTTACGCGCAGTTTGGTGTCGCATAAATAGTAATTAATATATCGCCCGTACTATGCAGAGAATTAAATAATAATTGATAAATTTATTTTTAAATTAATTAAAAATAATTTTCAAAAACAAAAAGTAAATAATATTAATTAAGTTTTTTTTTTGAAAAAAGATGGTTTAAAATTAGTTTTTTAAGTGACTTTTTTTGTTTTTTTAAGACATTAAAAAAAAGTTAATATATACAGGAATGAGTTTTTTAATTATATGAGAAAATGTAAATATTTTTGTTTCTATTTAAATTTTCCGTTTTACCCTTTCAAAGATGTAAACATGCACTCACTCATAAGAATTGTTAAGTTTTTTCAAACTAGTAAAAGTATATTCGAATTTTTTTCTTTCTTTTTAGAGAGTGAGGATTACATTTATGCGTTGGATGATGGGGAGACAACATGGAAGGCCATGGTGTTTGAGCCAAGGTTCTCTCCTTGCAGCCCTATACTTGCGCTCGTCCTTGCAGGCCTTCGGGTCTACTTTTAGGCCCAATTTTAATAATCCGAACTGTTCATATTTTATGATTTATTCAGTATATCATACCTGTAAAAAATCAAGTTGATCGGATATCAGAAAACATATGTTCAGAAAACTGTTTATTAAATTCTTTAAAAAATAGTTTTTAGTTCAATTTTTTGAACACATACTTTCTGATATCCGATCAATTTGATTTTTTACAGGTATGATATACTGAATAAATCATTAAATATGAACGGTTCGGATTATTAAAATTGGGCCTAAAAATAGACCCGAAGGCCTGCAAGGACAGACGTAAGTACAAGAACTGCAAGGAGATGATCCTCATTCATGGTGTTTGTGATTGGTTAAAGGTATCATGTGGCATGTCACATAGTACCGTCCTAGCACCCAAGAATTTTTCACAAAGATGGCATGAGTTACACAATTTTTATTTAATTTTATTTTTTGTTGCTATTAATGTTTTGTCCTAAGTATTATATAACAAATAGATATATAATAATTCAATTGGTAAAATTAAAACAAATGAATTTGCTAAAATTACAAAAACTATACTTTCAGTCAAGTATAATTACATTATCAACCAAATTCGTAATTATAATTCATCTTACCAAAGTTTGTCAAGTGATATAACAATTTCATTTTTTTTTTTTTTTTGGTCTCTCTTCGTCTCTCCTACCCGTCTTCTATCTCTCTTTATTTTAGGGCAATGTGACAAAAAAATTGAAATAAAATATTCAAAATTTTATATTTATTTCAATAAGTACATTAGGAAAAATATTCTCATATTAGTAAAATTTTGTTTGTCAATCGATAGAGTATGATAAATTTTAGTTGACCGTAAAATATAAGGGTATTTTTAAATTTTATCCAATGATCGAGATGCTTAAGTCATGTTAGATTTATGTCAATCAACACAAATTAAAGACCCACTTGATCAATTTATTAGCCTTCGTTTGGCAACTTGGGTTGGGTTGGGTTAAGTTGGGTTTGAGGCTATTTTAGTCACAAAAATGACAAAATAAATTTTTTAGCCTAATAAGATAAAACGTTACATCTAACTCATAATAATTACATTATTTCTTTCACAAAATTCAAAAAAGGTCAAAAAGCCTATCCCAAATGAGACTTTTTTGCCCCAAGCTAAAATAGTCAAAAAGTCAAAAAGTCAAAAAACTAACACACTTTCCAAACGAAACATAGTAAATATTTTTTAAATTAGTAAACATATATCATTATTATTATTTTTCACAGTAAAATGTACATATTTATGCAAATTTAATAACTTTGAAAAAATAGATTAAATGTAATATTTTTTATAGTGTTGTAATTATGGCTGTAACTTCACTTTAATCTAGACAACTGTAGATATTTTTATAATATTTTTGAACAAAATTAAATAAAAATCAATTCAAAAAAAATTAAACAGATGTTTGTTTATGTAAATATTTTTTGAATTGGTATTTTTAAACAAAATCAATTATAGATAAAATATATTAAAGTGAAGTTATAAAAATATTATAGAAAAAACTATTAGGTATTTTTGAAGTAATGCTTTACACCAATTGTCAATTAACACATATTATAATGTCACAAAATAAAATATTAAAAGTAAAAAATAAAAAAATAGTAGTGATATACAAATATAAAATCAATACAAAAAATTATTGATAATGATTTAGTTGGATTTTGATCTACTCCTATCATTTTATAATAAAGAGTCCATTGACATTTTTTTTATTATACAAATGACACTATCATGTCATTTTAGGATAAAAATTTGCATAAAAATTATAGGGAAATAATAGTTTCCAACAAAAAAAAATGGTTATAAACAAAATAAATAAATAATGGTCAGTATAGAGCAAAATGACAAATGATACATAAAATATGACATGAAAAAATAAAAATTGGTCAAAAGTATAAAAAAAAAAGAAGAAAAAAAAGAAAAAGAAAAAGTACTCAGAGAATGAAAGAGTCTATTTAAAGAATGCAAGAGATTAAATATTAACCAACCTCCAATTGTCTCATAAAAATAGAGAAAAAATAATGAGTTGCGCCATTGTATGAATGTAATATTTATAAGAAGCAGAGGACATGAATAACTTAGAGAAAGTGTAATGTATGACGGTTAGAATTTTGGGGTAAGAGAAAGAATTAGTTAGAGAAATAGTGCACAAGAAAGATCTTGTTCATCTTTCCTTTTCTAAATCATAAATCATGAATTTTTTTTAGTTTTAAATTATTTTTTAAACTTAAAAATTCATAAATTTAGTATGGGAAACAACTAAATCATTTTTTTTTAAAAATTTATTTATAGGGAAACAATTTAATTAATTTATAGGGAAACATCTAAAAATCCCTTTTACTTATATAATATATAGATTCTGTTTGATTTAATTTTTAAAAATTGTTTTTTATTCTTTTGTTTTTAGAATTTTTGGTCTTAATAAATATTTTTTAAAAGCACTTAATTTGGATATATTAAAATATTTGTAAATAAGTCTAAAAAGAAACTATTAATCTAAATACTTAAAAATAATAAAAAGTAATGAAATTGATAGTTTAGAGATTGAATAATAAAAAGAAGGAATAGTTTAAGGGATAAAAATAAAATGGTTTAGATTATCTTATTCAACTTGAGAGAAACAGTTCGATTTTCCAAATTTGTTATTAAAAAAAATTTGTTATTAGTAGAATATTTATGAAAAAAAATTGTCGAACATTAGTAGTTATATGTTTGAATCATATTTGTTATTAAAAAATGTGACAATAAACTAAATTAGTAGCATATTCATACCAAAAAAAAATTAAGATGGTTGAACATTACCAGTTATATATTTGAATCATATTTGTTATTCAAAAGAATGACAATAAATATAATTTCAAGAGTAAATTATTCATTTTTGCAATAGAAATATAATCTAATCATGTAATTAACGGTGTTCAATCATCTTAATTATACATAAGCATTCTACTTAATAAATTTTAAAAAATGAACAATCAAGATAATCGAAATAAGAAGACTAAAAAAAATGCACACCGAGCCCACCATTCAATTTAAGAGAATCCAATCTCAAAATAAAATAAAAGAGAAATTACATGTTAGAGAGCATTTAAAAATTTAATTATAAATTTATGAAAAAGTTTATTATTTTACTTTTTAGTATTTATAAAGTTGATCACTAATCTAAAAATAATTTTATAAATATGCACTGATTTGAAATGATCCAAATTAATTCTTTTAATTTTAAAAGACGGTGATGTAATTTCTAAAATTAACTCATGACAAATCAATTTGTTTAGTTCTTTTACTTATTTTTTTATGCATTTTTTAGTTAAAAAAAATATTTATTTAACACATTCAAACACCCTCAATATGAAGAAAAGTATTTAAGGTACTCAGGTCAATGGTTTCTTTTTAACATTTTTAGACCAAAAGAATTGTAATTAAATTTTGAAATATCATTTTATCCTTATCTATTTTTTTATGCGTCTGTTATCCATTTAGCAATTCTGATGTCATCTCACTATATTTGTCTATGTATTACTTATATGTCTAATTCTTTTATCTATGTGTTCGTATCATCACTACCACCATCACCACCATTGCAGCTATCAACGAATTTTTCAGTGACAGTTCGATGGTCCATGTGCAATTTGCAAAAATAAAGAAAATAGTCACACAAAAAAAAAAAAAAACAGTTGTTCTTCACACTAAATAATTTAATTAAATGTCTTTATCACTAAAAAAAAATAAAATAAAATAAAATTTGGACCAAATAACTTTTGGTTCCACGAGTGTGAATTTTTCTCTAATTATCCCAATTATTTAATACTATTAAAATTTGTACAGTATTTGAACGGGATTGATTACCAATTTCATAAACCTCCCACCTTTTGCATACCTATAAGATATGGATTCGGGTTCCTGCTGGCGCCCAATAGGGGCTGTTTCCAAATTTTTTTAATAATGTAAATTGGGAAGAAAAGTTGGGAATAATGTAAATTGGGAATAATGTTCCTGCTGGCGCCATTGTAAGTTCCATCAAATATATTATTCATATAAAAAATTAAAATAATCAAAAATCTACAATCTTATGATTAAATTATAACTATTTTATAAAAATTATCAAGATCATATTAACCGTTTATTTTTTTAAAAATAAACGTGTTCTTATTACGAAGTTATAGATGTCGAATTAATTTAATTTTTTAAATGAATGTTTTATTCAATAAATTTTAAAATAAGAACAGTTAAAATTATCAAAAAAAGACTGGGAAAAAATTCTCACCAAAGCACCACAGAGCTGCCGTGACGCAGCATCACTTGGTCCATGGACCATGAGGGTATAGACAAGATGATATTTTTTACTCTTGTGATTGTTTTAAACAATAAATTACATAGTATTTTTGTTATAATTTGGATAGGGTAATAATTTTCTATTAGAAGATGCTTCCCTTCAATCCAGTAATTGAAATTGGCTATTCGGGATGAAGGCCTGAGAGCATTTTCATCAAGTTAATTATTTTTGTTTTTTAGTTAAAATAGTAAATAAATCATTAAATATCAATTCTATCAAACTAGTTATTTTGGTTTTCTTCAATTTAGCACAACAAATGTAACTAGTGGTTTGGACTAGTTAAACATTTGAAAATATTACTTTTGATATTTTGAAATTAGTTATGTAGAGTTTATAAAAAATAATTTAAAATTAAAATTAATAAAAATAATATTTAAATAGCATGGTAAAAGGATAGAGACTTTAATGAAGAATGTGTTTAAAGCCTGTATAGCCAAAAAAAAAAAAAAAACTTGCGTGATAAATCCAAATTTGAATTTTGTTTGTCCAATGGTGTAGGAGATAAAACTTTATGTCCATAAAGACAAGCTTGTATGAAATGACCATAATACCCATTCTCATTCACACGAATTCTCAAGAGTCACAACATAAAAAATACTCATATATGTTCAATATATTTCCTCAAACCCTCTCTTTGCTCTTTCTCTCTCTCTCTCTCTCTCTCTCTAGAAACCAAGCCAATCTCTCTCATTCGCCAACTCCATTGTATCCCTCCCTTCTCTGTCGATCTCATTGTCACTCACTGTCGCCACATTTACTCAGATCTCTCTTTTCTTTCTTTCTTCACTGATCTTATCTATATTTGCAATGTTGGGGAATTTTCAAAATGATTTTCAAAATTTATAATTTAGTTTTAGGTGTTTTCAAAACCTTCATTGTTTTTCTTTGGAAAACTTGAAATAAGCTTGGAGACTTGGTCCCATGTTGGAAAGAGAACAAAACATGGAGTACTTAATAAAGTGTTACATGGAATGTTCATTTGAATGTGGAATTCTGGAATGGATGCTAGTGTGCATGCATTCACATTGCAACACCATCCGCACACGCATACGCGTACGCACATGGCATGGGCAGTGGGCTATGTGGCGTTTGATGGCGCACTTTGAATTAGCACGGATGCATCAACGCCATGAGGTTTCCTATTTGCATCGGATAGGTTGGAGCGATGACGTGGGTCCAATGTGGCATGGTGACATGGAATAAAGTCAGCTCCGCATGGCAGTGATGTGGCGTCCATTGGCTATGAGTCAATCAACCTATCGAAAGATTGTGTGTCCGATCTGGAGCAATTTGATCATAGTTGTTGATTGGAGATGCGCGTGATCGTACCGATGAGATGTCACCTTATTGTGATCAGGTATGATCAATCAAGGCACTTATTCGGTATGAGAATGATCTGCACCATAGATCGTCGATCCAACGATCAGATCTGATCGGATGCAATCAAGGGACATGACCATTCGATCAGATGCATCAAGGCCTATAAATAGGCTGTGAAATCAGCCGTTTTAATCCATCCAAAATTCAAAAAACATTTCTGCAATTCTCCCTCTTGATTTAGAGTTTTCGATCAAGAGTTTCTTAAACAAGTTTATACTTTTCTTACTGGTAATTAAATTCTACAGACTTGATTATCAATGTCTTTGTTTTCTTGATTATATCAAGAGTATTCTGATCTACTGTCGTCAGTACAGAAGCTGGTAGACTTGCTCTTTATATCAGGCTTTATTGTATCTTAAAGGCGAATTTGCTGTAACCCCCTGCACACCTTTTGGTGAGTACAAATATTGTCTTTAGGAAAGCGACTAAGTAACGCGACTTGAAATATCAAATTTCTGTTTTACATAGACAAGATCATCACCAAGTTTTAAATACTCAAAGACCACCAACTGAAGAATTCAAGACGAATTGTTCCAACAAGCCATCGCCGCCATCACCGTCACCTCATTTTCGCCTCAAATCGGCAACTCCAGTTATCTTTCTTCTTCATCTCTGTCATTTCTTTATCTCTGCGATCGATCTCTCCCTCTCAACACTACCTTCCTCGTCGTTGCCTTTTTACTAAATGTACATCGTCTTCCAGATATTGCATCACCGTCCTCATCATCGCCTCATCTCTACCAGATCTGAGTTCGGCTTTGAAAATCTGGATGTTTTTTAGTGGTAACGACGATAGATCTGTTGTCAATAACTATGCATGCAAATCATGATCTTGAAACCTTTTTTTTTTTTTTTCTTCTTCTTCTTCTCTCTCTCTCTCTCTCTTCCCCTTAGGGTTTCAGAGCAGCGTTCTTACTCTTCTCAATCGGAGACTATAAACTCTCTCTTAAGTCCTCATTAATCAAATTCGAGACTCAGGTAATCCCCATGCACTTTGTGCCGATGAGAGTAGGGTTCAGGGGATGCTCATCATTGCCAATGAGAGTCAAGAAGATGTTCACATGGTGACGAAATGTTCTACTGCTTTTTGGTTCATCTGTTGCTTGAATTTATTATTTATTTTTTCTTGGTTCTTTAGGTTTGAAACAGATAGATCTGTGTGGTGTTTGTGGTAATGGTCTATGTTTGAACAAATTTGTTGTTGTTGACATTTGATATGTCTTTTTTTTTTCCTTTTTCTTTCTGGTTCTTTAGGGTTGAAACGGATAGATCTTTGTAGTGTTTATAGTGGTAATCTATGCTCGTATATCCCAATAGTGTTCTAGTTACCAAATCCATCAGTAATTACTACCAAATCCATTAGGCAGAAAATTTCAATAGATAAAAAAATTTGAACAGTTGATAAAAAATTTTAACAGATAAAAGATTTGAATAGATAAAAATAATTTTAACAAATAATCAACGAAAAGTTAAACAAATAAAAACATTAAGGGGTAAAATTAAAAACAAAATGTTCTTAAGGATTTGTTACCAAACTATCTTGCAAAGCATGAACTTCTTATCTACAAAAAAATATCTCTTCAACCTAATACCTAATACCCTATACCTTACTTATATTGGATTTATTACCAATTAATCTAATAAAAAAATGTAACTTTTAAACCAAAATATAAAATAAAAAAAATTAACTAATTTAATAAGGATGCTGGTATTATATCCACATTAGTGATTCCTAACTGTTTATTGAAATACAAATTTTTTAAAAATTACTCATATATGATACATTTTATTTTTTTAATTGATAATCTACTTAATACAAACTAAAAATTAAATAATTTAAATTATCAAAATAGAATCAAGGTAGACTCACAAACTGGATTGGTCTAGAGGGTAGCCTTCCCTTTCCTTTTAACTAGCACACATTAGACTGAATAATTGACCCATGATTAGGTTTTAAGAGGAGTTTAAACCCCAAACCCACTTTTAACCTCTGGGTTTGGAAAGCAACCACAAACACAGCACAACCCAGGACAGTACTGCCCACCCTCCCAAGTGTTTGGGAACAGAAGAGGACAAAACCAGTCTCCAAACGGACGCATATCACCACATAGTACTCATTCATTCCATTCCCCATGCTGCGTTCCATCGGCCATAAGTAAGGATGAAAATTTAGGACACCAAATGATAATATGATTCGAACTGAATATAAAATTAACTAGTTAATTTTGATTATTTTTTAATATGAATATGTATATGACACTATTCGATAACACGTATATCAAATATGTCGAGTTAATATTAAGGGGTTGTTTGGAATGTTCTAAATACGTGCACTTTTTGACTTTTTATGAAATATAAGTTAAGTTTAAAGTGATGTGGTAGAGAGGTGATGTGACTTAAATAAGATGATGCGACTTAAATAGGATAGTGACTTTTTAACTTTTTGATTTTTTTAACATATGCCAAACAAGGCCTAAATTTATATAATATTAAATTGACACAAATAATTCGTATAATAAAGTCTTGGTTATAAATTTTAATTTTATTTTTACTAAAAAATATTATGACACATTTAAATTTCTTATATAATTACATTCAATTTTTAAAAATATGTAAAATAAGATTTTGAATTTAATATAGATTTTGTTTTTATTTTTAATTAAACTTAACATGTTGTCCATTATTTTAATCTAGTAAAGAATATAATAACAAAATATAATTTGTATAAATTAAGAAAATAACATTAAGTTTAAATTAAGGTGCCGTTTGGTAACACTTACGTTTTCAGTTTTCAGTTTATATTTATAAAAATTTAAAAAACTCAAATAAAAACTTGTTCAATAAATTTTTGATTTATAAATCAATGGTCTCAGTTTATAAATTTGGCAAAAAAATGTAAACTCAAAAAATGAGTTTACATTTTGAGTTTTTTGTTTTCTTTTTTTTTATCACCCAACACTAGCCATCACCCGCCACCATTTTTCACTACCGTCTTCCGCCACCACCACCCATCCCCCACCACCACCTGCCACCACCACTTACCACCCACCTGCCATCACCACCCGCCACCACCACCCGCCTGCCACCGACTCGCCACCACCACCCACCACCCACCTGCCATCCATCCACCACTACCATCCACTGCCCGCCACCACCACTACTCACCACCCACCATCCACCAGCATCTACCACCCACCACCACCACCACCAACCACCAGCCACTTGCCGCTCACCCGCTACCACCACCCACCACCACCATCACCCACCACCCGCCACCCACCTGCCACCACCACCACCACCATCATCCACTACCCACCCCCACCACCACTACCACCACCATCACTCACCACCCACCTACCACCACCATCCACCACCACCTGCCATTCGCCACCCACTTGCCACCACCCGCACCACCACCCACCACCCGCCGCTGTCACCCACCCACCCACTCGCTACCATTTTCTACCACCGTCTTCCGCCACCACCACCCGCCATCATTTTCCACCACCGTCTTCCGCTTCCACCACTCGTCTCCACCCACCACCCACCACCACTTGCCATTTCTCACTCTTTTTTATATTTTTAAATATTTTGTCTAAACCAAACGCGTTTGTAGTTTATGTTTTTTTAAAAATAAACAAAAAATAAACAAAAACCAGTTGATAAAGTTTTTGTAAATATAAACTGAAAATGTAAACGTTACCAAACAGGCCCTAAATATTTTTATAAATAATTTCATTTAATAGAGATTAGTTTAATTAAATTTAACTTGCAAAAAAATTTTCAATTTTTTTTTTTCATACATTTGATATTTTTAGTTAATAGTAAAATTTTTTAACACGACACATTAACATGACATGATAACAAGAAATAATAGACGGATTAGATTAGTGTTAAGGTAATTTCGACATAAACTCGAGATTATACGACAAGAATACTACCCAACACAACATGACGTCCACCTCTTGGCATACGCGTGTAGGGTATAACTTCTCTCTAGTCCTCTATCGGATTAAAGATGTGTTGTTGGGTTTTGTGGGCTCACTTTTAAGTCCCGTTTCGATAAGTCAAATGATTCTTGCCAAAAATCAAACCAATTAGATAATGAAAATTATATGTATTTAAATTATTTTTTGCATAAAAAATGAACGATAAAAAAACAAATTATTTATATGAAATTGATTTAAACACATAATTTTTATTATCTGATCAATTTAATTTTTATAAAAATAATACACTCAATAAATAGTAAAATATAAACTATTGAAATTATTAAAACAAAATGTAAAAATGAGTGTACTAAACTGAATCGGACGGTTTAGTCTGATTACGGACTAGAGACACGTGATGGTAACCGCAGGAGTCCTGGCTTCATACACGTGGGAAATTTTGTACGGACTCCCACTTGGCAGGATAATTATTTGAATAATCCTTCAGACTCCCAGTGGGGGTGACCCCACCACCCCCACTGTTTTTTCATTGGTGCATAAATTATTATTTTTTTTTTTGAAGGCTTGCACTTACAGCCCTCCACGTGGAGGTGGGGGTGCTGGAGGTCACCTCCCAAAAGTTCAGATCCTCTCCTTGCAAACCATGCTTGCAAGCCTCCTTGCAATGGCTGAGATCAGCCATTGCACATCCAACGGCAGAGATTAAAAAAATAAAAAATAAAAAAAAATTGAAATTTCACTTTATTCCCACTCGTTGCTAGTTATACATTGAAGCACAATCAATCAGCCAAGCTATATTTCACTCAGCCTCGCACTCAGCCGTCCTCCTCCATCGAACCCACCCTTACCGGCGACCAGTCCCCTAGACGGCACCGGCGACGACTAGTCCCCCAGACGGCACCGGCGACCTACTCCAGCCCTAATATTCTCTATTTCGTGAACCATAGCTCCAACGCGACCACCATCAGCTGAGCGGAGAAATTTGTTCATGAGGAACCAAGTTTGTATTCGAAAACTCTGAAATTAAGAAATTAGGGTTGTGTGATTGAGATTGAAATTTCAAAATTACGGCTTTGATTTGGGATTGGAATAGTGAAAAATTAGGGATTTCACTGTGAATTTAAGGCTTTCACTGTGACAAAAATTAGGGCTTTCACAGTGAAAGAAATTAGGGCTTTCACTGTGACAAAAATTAGGGCTTTCACAGTTTTGACTGAGATTTTGTGGGTTTTGGATGAATTAGTTTGTCAAATTGATTAATTTTGTACTTGAGTTGTCTTCATTGTCTTGCTTAAGTTTCGTCTTCATTGTCTTGCTTCCTCTTCTCATTTATTTTTGTTATATCTCCACTTTATCATTTTCTGGTTAGTAACTAATCTGCACAACATTATATGCATTTGTTGAACACTGGACCAGTTGCACTACTTAAGCATTAATGTAGTCGCATTCTTTTTGTTGGTTTCATTGAATAGCTTGCTTGTGATGAAACCAAATCTGATTGACAAAATAAAGAATTATGAAGTATTAATGGTTTGTGGTCTTTTGATGTTACATTTAGCTGCATAGGCTCACATTGAACTGTAATTAAATTATTTATTCCAGAATTCTGTGGTTGTCTCTTACAGTGAAAAATAGAAAGCATTTATGTCTGTAGTCAAACTAACTTGGAAAGGATGCTGCTAAACAAACAAAAATGAAAGGATGATGTCTATAGCAACATGAATTATGAAAAATAAAATGTGAGGGAACTTTATTTTAATTGAAGCAATGAAACACATGCATAGAATAGAACATCTTATACTAAGTTCTTGTGGAGAAAAGTACTAGAAGATCTTTTTTGATAGGAAAGATTCTGTTTTATGATGAACTATACTAAGTTCTAATAGGAAAGATTCTGTTTGAGTAGAAGATCTTTTCTTATACTAAGTTCTTGAGGCATGTGCTTGTAAGAAATTATATCCATGACACTAAGTTTCTTATACTAAGTTTGTTCTGTGTTTGAAGATGTTACACAAGAACTTAGAAGTTGTTCCACACTCTGTCCCTCTCCTGTATGGAACTAAGAAATTGTAGTTGTTCCACAAGAACTAAGAAATTGTAGTTGAAGATGTTACACTAGTTGTTCCACGTTGTTCCATTTTAAGTGAAGATATTTTCAGTTTGGCTCAAATTCTTTTAGCCTTTACACTCTGTCCCACTCCTCTATGGAACTGCCATTTAAAAAAGTTGTCCTGTATGCAGATTTAAAAAATGGCTTCTTCTTCTAACATTAGCAACATAAGATTACAACCGAGGTTGTGCAATTATGGAAGAACCGCTACCATACATATTGTAAGAACCAATGAGAATGGAAATCAATGGCGTTTGTTCTTTGTTTGCCCATCAAAATATGTAAGTTTGTATTGGAAAATTTATTCCTTTAGTAGTTACATTAATATTTGTCTTATTGAGTTAACTGATTCTCATGCATTGCAGAATAACACTCCCACTCCCCATTGCAATTACTTCAAGTTCGTGGATGAAGATGATGAAGACGTTACGTCTAGAATCCGTTCCAACTGCATAGCTTGTGATGGTATGACAGTCGAAGACTTTAACAGTGTAAGGACGAGGCTTGACTGCATGGAAAATGACTATGGTCGAAGGCTTCAAAGGATGGAAAATAATATGAAAGCGATGGTGTATTTCATTGTATTTTCTATCATTTTGTACTTTATGATGTAACTTTTGTACTTTATTCTATTTTGGGGAACTGAATGGAAGTTTGTATCATTTTGGGTTTTATGTGCTTCATCATGAACTAACTTATGTTTATGTATTTTGGGAAACATTTTGGGCTTTATGTACTTCATGATGTAACTTTTGTTGATTTCCCTCAACTTGTTATCTGTTATGGAATGAATGATGGAATGAATTTTCGGAAACATTCAATTTGTTATTTGTTATGGAATGAATGATGAACGAATGATGGAATGAAGCTCTATCAGAACCATGGAATGATGGAATGAATGATGTAACTTTTGTTATTTGTTATTTGTTATCTGTTACCAAGCATGTTATGGTTCTAAGTATGGCAGCAGTGCTATTTGTTTTATGCTATTTGAGTGTTAAATGATGAAGAATTTACAAATGAGCAGCATCATTGTTTAAAGGATACCTAGTGTGCTAAAATTGAATTTTATGTTTAAAACTCTTAGCTGAACTAAGCTAGGTAGTTATGTTCAGCTCAGTTGATTTGAAACTCTGTTGTGTAATACTATGTGCCATACCTGTCTGGCATTCAGTTGTATATAGACCCATCAAAGCCCAGCATGAGGCTAAGGTGAGCTCTTATATTTTGATTTTGTTTTCTATCTCACTCTTCTTTTTCCCTTCTTTATTTTGATGTGGAGTTTGTTACACTGATATTGTCTTGAAAGCCTTGTTAAGTACCAAAACTGATACTATTTTTGATTCTCTCAAGGGGTGTGTTGAACTATAGGGTTGCACTTCTGCTAGTTCAATCAAATGACAGTAGAACCAACAGATTTTGGTTTAACAGCAGAGCCAGACTAGAACCAGCAGATCCAGACCAGACCAGACTAGAACTAGCAACACATGTTATGGCACATTTTGGTTTAACAGTGTACCTACACCAGAACCAGCAGCACATTTTGGTTTAACATGTATGGTTCTATCATTAGCATACCATTCCCAACATTAAATGATTCAACAAGCCATTAACATACAAGCCATTAACACATACATACAAGTACAAGCCATTAAAAGATTCAACAAGCCATTAACATACATACAGGTTGAACACACGTTTAACACCAGAACCAGCAGCACATTCAGAAGCCATTTGAAAACACAATCATTCTCATTACTTCACTTTCCAGCAATATTAGAATTTCAACACACATACAGCAGCAGTTTGAACACACATGTTTAACACAATTTCAACACACATTGGACTGGAGTTTGAACAGCAATTTGAACATCACTTTCCAGCCAGCAAGGCATTTGAACACACATACAGGCCATTACTTCACTTCTCAGCAACATCACAATTTGTGCAGCAATCTAGCATGAGTTTGCTTCACAATTTGAGATGGTATGACTTCACTTTGCAGGCCATTTTCAGCTTCAGTTTTCTTATCTTTGTGCGTGTCCATAGCCTAAAATGGACAAAGACAGAATTTAATTAAAAAAAATAGAATAAACTAGTTTGATGCCTCATGTTCTGCTATAGTTTTCTGTAAAATGCCTCATGTTCATAGTTTATTTTCTATAAAATGCGTCATATTCTACTATTTTAATGCCTCATGTTGTGCTTGTCCATAGTTTATTTTCTTTCAAATGCCTCATGTTCTCATTTGAGTTCACTTTCCAAGCTCTTTTACTTTGCTTGTCCATGTTCTTTTTGCTTCACAGTTTATTTTCCACAATTTTCAACAACTAAATACATACTTCAAATAGAATTTTCAGCAACTCAAAATCTAGAATTTTCAACAACTACAAATTAAAAAGACAGCAAGGACGAACCTGACTACACATTGGACTGTTTGATTCTTGAGAATATCGAAACCCAATGTCATATCCATATGAACCTTGAAGTAGTGACTGGAATGTTGGTTCAGCAGGATATCATTAAAGCATTGAATTTGGCGAAGAATTATGCACTACATACATCTCCTGCAAATTGGCGAAGAACAATGTCATATATTAGGCTTCGCAATCATGGTTTGAGTCACATATTATATCCATACAAAAAATGCATACATTGTACTAACACTTACATGATATGTGGGATTCATCAATGGCGGAGGAATAGAATTACTACCCATGGGCAAAGATGGAGAAAAAGAATGAAGGGAAGGAAGAGGTTGAAGAGGAGAAACATGTTGACGAACATAGATATCTCCTCCAACAGATAATGGAGAAGGTGCAACTGTTGGACTTGAAATAGATTGTGACGAAGCCAAGCTGTTAGCACGGGATTTTTTTTTTGGAGTTCGCTACCAACGCCGCTTCGAATCCACCTTTTGCCCTTACTAGTTGCCACATTTTTCATCAATCCTTTTGGTTGCACAGCATGATTCACATCTTCACAATCTACTTCAAAGTTTTGGGTGTCATCATCATTACTTACTTCATTTCCAACACCAAAAAGAGCACCTAACTTGCCTTCAACATTTGCACCTAATGTAGCAAGATGTGCAATACAAAAATCATAAGTTTCTTCAGTTTTAGTAGCTTTACTTGCTAGTGCTTTAAATGCGGTCATCAATGTCTTATATCGCGAGGCTTGTTGGAATTTCACATCCACTTGAATGTCATTCCCCTTAATGTCCTTCACAGTTTCGGCTCTTGCTTGTTTAGTCCACCTCTTTAGAATGTATTGTGGAGGAACCTTTTTCATCTTCAATATATCTCGAATAACCTTCAATGAGTGAGAACACAAGATTCCTTTCCTTTCAAACTTTGTACAATTACAACCCAATGAGCCATCCCTCTCCATCTTCACTTTCCTTACATGTTTGTTACCAACATCAACAACTGTGTAAATGGTACTAGCCTCGCCATATTCAATTGCTTCTATGTCCGATTCAATGGATCGAAAGTACTCATTTTGAAATTCCTCAAATATCTTTTTTGTGTAAACATTACCCATTTGAATTAACATTTTTATTGTTGCTTTCACCTTTGGCAACCTTTGGCACAAAGCATATCCTACTTCTAGCTCCTTGTATCGCTTCTCGTAAAGTACCCTTTCGAAATGCATGAAGAATTCATTTAAGTTAAAATCAGAACGAATGTAATCCTTCAAAAAAGTATTAAAAGATTCACTAAGTTGTGTGGTACTCATTCCCGCAGCCCATGTTGATCTAACATATGGCCAGCCCCATTTTTCTTTCACCGCAAAAGTCAATTTCAACCAATGGTTTTCATACGCATCATATTTATCAAGCATTTCCTCCCACTCTAACTTCCATTGATTTGCATCTTCAATGTCAAAGAAGAACTTATTTAGTACACCCTTTACCCCCTTATCTTGGAACAAACAATTAACATGTTTTAATGCATTTTGCATCAAATGCCAAGTACACAATCGATGACTTGTGTCAGGCATAACGATGGGTATGGCTTTAGCCATTGCAGCATCTTGATCAGTGAACAACGTTTTTGGTGTCTTTCCTGACATAGCCTCTAGAAAATTTTGAAACAACCATACAAACGATTCGGCGGTCTCATCATACAACAAGGCTGCACCAAATATAACTGTTTCGCTATGATGGTTGAATCCCACAAAAGACGCGAAGGGTTTATGTTCTTTGTTTAACTTGTAAGTAGTATCAAAAGTGACAACATCACCAAATTGGGTATAATCCATGATCATTTGTGCATTGACCCAAAACATATTTGTTATTTGCTCCTCATTATCTAACTGGAAAGCATAAAAGAATGAAGGATTCTGCAAAGATTTTTCTTTAAAGTATTACAACACATTGCCTACTTCCTCATATGCTAAACTTTGTTGTCTTTTGGTTCTCAAATAATTTTTTTGATCTAATTTTGTAAACCCAAGACATTGCCTCCCACCAGCTTCCCTACCCATGACTTCAAAAGACTGGCCTAAACGAAGACCAGATTATGCCGCCAAATCTAACTCAGTTGCTTGGGTAGTCGATATCTTTCTTTGTGACGACAACATATGGGCACACTCGGGTGATACAAGATCATGGTTGTGTTTTTCTTTGAAATCAGTCACAACAAATTTCCCAGTATCCTCATCTAATTTAACATAAAGTCGAGCCTCACATCCAGTGCTAGTTTCAGCTCTAGGGTTTTTTGACAATGCGTCTCGTTTGTCAACCTTCCGAAATCCCTCCTTGTTGCAAACCAAAAGTCTACAAATAAGTTGGTTAGTGAACTTGTTCTTTCTACAAAAATCCTTTCTTATGCTAAACCCCATTCTTCCTCCATATGTATTATAAAAACCATACACACATTGTTCCGAATCGAATGTCATTCCCTATTTTGGCTTCCAACCACAATCATTCTCAGGTTCCATATCCATATGAAAATGCAACTGAAAACCCATATAAATAAAATCTTAGCTACATAAATAAAATCTTAGCTCACTGTCACACTTGGATAAAGAAACAAGAAATGAGAACTAAATATCTTTAATATGCAGAATAATGCATTGGCATAATTCAATTATAGATGCACATGGCAGTGTGAGTTAGCATAATTAATGTATACTCATTCTGCATTATTCTGCATAATTGAATGTATACTCATTCTGCATTAATGTATTATGTGCATTAATGTAATAATACACTCATTAATGTATACTCATTCTCCATTAATTTATACTCATTTAGCATATTATCTTCAGTGCACATACTAAGTTGCGTGGTAATATCTTCAGTGCACATAATATCTTTCTGCATAATATCATTAATGCAGAATAAGTATGTATTAATGCAGAATATCTTTAATATGCAGCATATCTTAGCTATGTATACTCATTGTGCATCCATAGTATGTATTGTAGTTGTGCATCCATAATAAAAATTATCTTTAATAGTATGCATAGTATGGACCTGTTACTAATATGTGTAGAACATAGTATGGACCTCTCATTAATATGTGCAGAACCTCTGATTTACAGAATATCTTTAATAGTTTACTCGTATGTGCAGAATAGTCTGTGCAAACCTCTGATGTGCAAACCTCTGGTTACATATTAAAAATTATCTTTAATAGTATGTGCAGAATATCTTTAATAGTTTACTCGTTCGCAAACCTCTGATTTACAGAGACAGAGCGTGGTGAATGTAGAAAAATCTAAGATAAGAAATCACTGGTTTAACGATACAAACTTCCATTCAGTGTCCCAAAAACTCACACTGATTCAAAATAGATGATAGATTTTGCTCTAGTTTAACGATTTTGGCAAACCTTTGCTTACAGAGACAGAGGGGAATTAACCTCTGGTTTCATCGTCGTTGGCCCTTGCAAAAGCATCGAGACTGGCTATGGTGAGCTCGACGGAGAAGAAGGAATGAGTGTCATCGGTCCTTGCACGGTGTCAATACTGCCTATGGTGGGTTCGACAGAGAAGAAGGAATGACCGTGAGTTTTTTTGCTTCTGATTCCAAACGAAAATCTGTGTATAAACTGTGTTTTGTTTTGGGCGGGAAATGAATTTTTTTTTTTAATCTCAGCCGTTGGATGTGCAACGACTGATCTCAGCCGTTGCAAGGAAGCTTGCAAACATGGTTTGCAAGGAGAGGATCTAAACTCACCCCCTAAAGGGGGTCCCCAGCAGTGCTGCAATTATTGAGGTTAGGTTTTGCATTTTCTAAAAAAAAATTAAAAAGTCACTATCTTATTTAAGTCACATTATTTTATTTAAATCATATCACTTCTTTATTATATCACTTTAAACTTAACCCATATTTCATAAAAGTCAAAAAATATACTTATTCAGAACATTTCAAACAATCTCTTAGTAATCCTTTAAATACATGATATTCCATAATATTGTGATGAGTAAAGGAGTGAGTAGATGGGGTGATAAAGAAGGTGATAGGTAAAATATTATGTTAAGTGATTGAACAATAAAAAAATATATATTAAATAATGATTAGTCAAAGAATACAAACACTTGATATTCTAAAAATATTCTAAGATAATTTTTTCACTTGGCATACCAAAGCCTCTGTTTGGGAAGTTGAGATTGGGGCTTTTTTTTGGCTAAAATAGCTAAAAAAAGAAAATATATTTTTTAACCTAATAAAGTAAAAATCACATTTAACTAATAATCATTACATTCTTTCTCTTACAAAAAATTAAAAAAATCAAAAAAATCTTTTTCAAATAAAAATAGCCAAAAAAAAAAAAAAACTAAGGTTATGTTTGGCATGCCTTAAAAAATTCAAAGAGCCACTATCTTATTTAAGTCTCATTATTTTATTTAAGTCATATTACTTTTATACCACATCACTTCAAATTCAATTCATATTTTATAAAAAATTTAAAAATACACTTATTTAGAACATTCCAAACAATCTCCAAAAAGCTAAAAAATCGATCCAAAGTCACGTGATGGCAACCATCGCAGTCATGGCTTCGTACACGTGTTTGGTGGCTCTTTCGGATGCAGGTGGCACGCTATTATACATCCGGGTCCCACACACTCTACTCTGACCCCATCCCACCACTTTTAATGCGATGTGTATACGTGGCATATGGATATGGATTGCCCTTCTCTCTCCTTTCTCTCTCTATATTGTCTCGAGATCCTCATGATTTTGACTGTTTTTGTTTTTGTTTTTTTTTCTCTTTGCCTTTACTTTTTATTTTCCACATCTTCAAGTTTATCCACACCGAAGGACCCGATTGTGTGCGTCTCACCACTCGTACTCAACTATATCACCTTACATCTATTTGACACGTGGCATTTTAGGTTTGGACCATATTTTCCAGTGGGTCCCATTAGGTTAAACAATTTGTTTTGAGAAAATTACAACACACAAAGAAGAAAATTACAAAATATCTAAAATGTAAGTAAAAAACTGTTTTTCATTTAAAATTTTTTTTTTTTGGGTCCCACTCGGAAGTAATTTGCCATTTGTTTTTGTCTGTTTCGATACATACACCCTGTTTTGCATGTGTTTTGAATTTTAAGATTTAGTTGTTGGGAAATGATTTGTCCCTCTAAAAATGCTCCTCTAATCTTTTTAATGTCCAAAACGACGTCGTTTTGGATTTTTTTTTTTTTTTGCCTTGTTCTGATTTTTTCAGGGGATTAGGGACCCCCAATTTTGGGGGACGTAGCACAGCCCTTAGTTGTTAATTGAAAATATATTAAAATCAAAATACACAATAAATTTGGAGACATGGCTATGTTTTGTAGAATTTTCAAAATTTGATTTTTAATTTTTTAAAATTAGATTGATAAAAACAAATATTAAAAAATATTTTGAATTTTTTTTAAAAAAAATTGCTCCAAAAATAGAAAATTATTTGAAAATGATGATTTTTAAAAAATTATTTCGTTAAACCAATTACAAAATTTTAATGAAAAACAGATTTTGAAAACTGAACCGAAAAACCCTCAAAACTAGTTCAACAAAAATAAATATGAGAAAAATATATTTTTAAAATTTTGAAAACTTATTTGTGCCAAACAAACACACGAAATGTTTTAAAAATAAAGGTAAATTATAAACGCACTCCTAAGATTTGTTGAACCTTTCTACTCTTTGAAGTTTTTAATTTTATAACAAATGATTTATTTTATTAATAATTTATTATGTTAATTAATAATTTTTAAATAATGAATCAACTAAGCCTAGTCTAGTTGGCTACTATATCTTCCTTAAGGTTTAATCCTAAAGAATTATGTGTTCAATTCCCCTTAGGGAAGGTAAATTAAGGGAGTGCAAGCATTTAGGTGTTTTACTAAGGGTGAGGGGATTTTCTTCCATAAGTGCTAATCTAACAACTAACCACTAATATTTGCCGATAATTTTTTTTATAATAATGTTAGAATTATATTTTAATTAATAATTTAGATAATTTTATTATTATACATAAAAGGAATTGTAAATTTTATTTTGTTATTTAATTTTATTAAATAAAAAAATTTGACAAAAAAATATTTATAATTTGTAAATTACATAAAACAATGTGATTTTTAAGTAATTTTTTTAAAATTTTTTTTGACAAAACAGATTCTACACATTCAAACAAAAAGTCAAATCTGTGGGCCCAGTGTGAAGTAAATGGGAAGTATGGGTCTGATGGTAGTGGTGGGCCTTGGTGGTGGTTGTGGACTTAGGATATGACATGTTTGCTTGTCTAGGTGGTAAGGCTACAGAGAGACAGATAGAGAAAAACAGGGTTTGACCCATCAGATACTGAGTCCGATCCTCAATGGGTTTCCCACAATAGTACCATTTTGACCCGGATGGATCCTAATAATACCATTTTGCCTTACCGACATGTTTGACCACAACTCAGTTTCTCATATGGTGGAATCTCGTTTGTTGATTATATATTTTAATTAAAAAAAATTAAATAATTATTAAATAATTACATTATTTTTTTATTTTTTTTATATATTTTTTTATAAAAAATTTAAAAATTATTAAAATAATTTGTTTCCAAACGAGGTCTTACTATCAGTCTACTTCAAACTCATTTAATAATTTAAATTATTTATAAATTAATAAAACAAATTATTTATATTAAAAATTAAATTGATAATATATTTAAAATCATATACTTACATATCACATTTATTATAAAAAAAATTAATAGATAATATAATTTTGAGATAATATAATTTTGAAAGTTGTCTATTTCTTCTGGACAAATGAGTTTCAAAGTGAATACAAATGCCCGATCAATATTATTTTGAACATGAATAATATATTTGAAATTTTTTATGAAATAAATAATTTAAATTTAAAAAGTAGAGCCCGTGGTGGGTTCTATTAAGCAAGAGGATTTATTATGAATTTAATTTTAATTATTTTTAAAAAAATTAAAATTTTGACATACATAAATTTTAAAACATAATTATATAATTTGAAATACATAGAGATAAAGAAGAAGAGGAAAAAAAAAAAAAAGTCTGTAAATCCCGCACTAGTACCAAAATCACAATTTGTAAGTACATATATATGATGATTTGGATTGTAAATTTAATAAAAAAAATTTGTGAATATAATTTTTTAGACGATAAGTATAGTAATCTTTTTCTAAATTTATCCCAATTTAGGTGAATGAATTTTCAATATAAATTTTCAAATGTTTACTTTGTTTGGTTTTAATTTTTTAAATTTAATTTTTTAAAAATTGAGTTTTTAATTTTTTGTTTTTTTTTTTTTTTGTTTTTAGTAAATATTTTTAAAATTTTGAGTAATTTTTTTACTTTTAGACGAATCTTATTTAGATGTACCTAAAAAGTAAAATATTTGTAACAAAATATTTTAAAAAATCGATAAATATACAAGAATGCAAAAAAATATATATTTTCTATATTTTTCATATTTAGTGAATTTTTTAAAAAAGTTTCCACAAATATTATACTTGTTAAATGTAGTATTTATGTTAGGTGTATCAAAAAATTGTCTAAAATATTAAACAAAATTCAGTGAAAATAAAAAAATACGAAAAAAAAATTCAATTTTCTAAAAAGTGAATTCAGAAAATTGAAACCAAATAAGGTATTGAAGTATTATGAATTAAATTATCTGAATACCATAAATGTTAAATATGTAGAGGAATATATTCCTAATTTTTTTTTCCAAAAATAATTCAATTTTTTTATATTATTAAGCCATCGTTTGGCATAAGTTAAATGGGGTTTTTTTGGCTAAAATAGCCACAAAAAGGCAAAATAAGGTCTTGTTTGTCATAACTTAAAAAAGTCGAAAAGTCAATATCCTATTTAAGTCATATGATCTTATTTAAGTCACATCACATCTCTATCACATTATTTCAAACCCAACTCATATTTCATAAAAAGTCAAAAAGTGCATTTACTTAGATAATCCAAAGCCACCCCTAAGTTTTTCAGTCCAATAAGACAAAATGTCACATCCAAATCATAATCATTTTATTTTTTCACTTACATAAGCCAAAAAACTTATCCCAAATGAAAATTTTTAGTTCCAAATTAAAATAGTTAAAAAGTTAAAAAGTCAACCTACATCCCAAACAAAGCGTAAAAAAAGATAACCCATGCTTGCAAATTCCTAATCTACACGATGATCAAAACATGGATAATTAACGTTTGGTAATTGTGATTTAGGCTATATTTGGTATGTCTATTGGGGATAAAATAGTCATATAAGACAAATTAATTATTTTAGTTAAATATGATAAAATATCACATCTAAATTATAATTATTTTATTTTTCTTTTATAAAAATTAAAAAAATCAAAAAACCTATCCCAAATAAAATTTTTTAACCTCAAACCAAAATGATTAGAAAGTCTAAAAATTAACACACATATCGAACGAAGGCTTACTAATGAAGCGGGTCAAATACTCATGGTGTAGGGTCTAACATTTGTCGCCTCAAATGCCGACACAACACAATGGAAGATTTTATATTTTTTAAGGAAAAAATTTCAAATCAGTAAAAAAATTTAAAAATAATTATAGAAAAGTAATAAATTTTACAAATATTAATAATTAAAGTTATAATATTTTTCATGAATGTGTAATAATTTTTTGAACATATGACTGAGTGGTAATTTTCCCTTTTTTTTAATAGGATAATAGAAATTTAAATATAGATTAGCGACATGACTTAACTTCTGTTATAGCATTTATAAATTAATTTATTAAAATTTTCGTTGGGTTGTGGCTTGACAAAAACTCATTTTTCTAAAAAAATCTTAATTTATTTGACAAATTCATTTTCATTAAAAAATAAAAAATATATACTTTTAGCATTAAATTTTTTGTAAACTTATTTTTAATTAATAAACAAGTTTTTTAGGAACTCTCAAAAAAAATTGACCAATGTAATTTTAAATTATAGTATAATTGACCAAAAAATGTTTTATCTTTTGAAATACAATTTGTAACTTGTTTTTAACTTATTTGAAACCTTTAAACACATATAAACAAAGGCATCATTTTTCGTCTTAATTATAATTTTAAAGATATTCTGTATATTAAAACTGTGATAGTTTATTTAATTAAATAGATTTAACTTTTTTCAAAGATTATCGAAAATAGCACCAATATGTACACTTCATTTTAAATCTTTAAAATTAATAATTTAAAATATTATAATTATAAAACTATATAGTATATTTGGTTTCAGTTTTTTGAAAATTATATTTTTTTATTTTTCGTATCTTTTTATTTTTGGTGAATATTTTTAAAATTTTAAGCAATTACTTAGATGTATCTAAATAGTAAAATGTTTGTGAAAAAATTAATAAATACACAAAAATAAGAAAAATGTATTGAATTTTCATTTTTTTTCATTTTTGGTATTTAGTAAATTTTTTAAAGATTTTTCACAAATATTATATTTTTTAAGTGTATTTATGTTAGGTGTATCTAAGACTTCATTTGTTTTCAAAAGTAGAATTGAGGAGATTCATAGTAAGGGATTTAATAGTGAGGGGATTAAGTAAAATTGTGTTTGTTTTTATGATAGTTGTTGGTGTAGGGATTTTTAAATTATTTTTTATATAAAATAAATATAAAAAAATTTAAAAAATACAAAAACATTAAACATTAATGTTAAAAAAAAAAGCCTAACATGTAAAAAATAAAAATAAAATAGAAAAAAAAATAAAACAATAATTTTTACTTAACAAAAAATTAAACATTAACGTTAAAAAAATGCCCAGCATGTAAAAAATTAAAAAAAATTGTATGTCGTATTATTTTTCTAATAACTCCTCCACCCCCTCCATCCTAATCCCCATTCTAAGGTCGAATCTAATCCAGACCTCTATCTCAATCTTTTTCCCAAATCTGTAAACAAACACAACATTAAATGAATCTCACATCTATCCTAATCTCATCATTCTCTCTATATCCAAAACAAACTAGGCCAAAAAATTTTAAAAATTATCTAAAATATTCAAAAAATTCAGTGAAAATAAAAAAATAAAAAAGTAAAATTTTTTAAAAAATAAAATTTAAAAACTAAAAACAAACAGAGTGATAAGGACTCTTAATTCTTCACACGCAATCGGGCACCGCCGCACATCCCTTATTAGTTCGGTGAAAAGTATATGCCCTACCTACTAGGGGTGTCCTAAATGAGAACTTAGGAGTTGTTTGGCCATTGTCATTATAGTTTTTCTTTGGGCAAATTACAAACACCCTTCGAGATTTTATAAAAATACAGATTTCTTTCTGAGGTTTGAAAAATTATAAATAGTCCCTTGAGGGTCAAATTTTCATAACAAATTAAGAAAAATTAGGGAGAAATCTATATAAAAATAAAAACCTCAAGGGGTAATTTGTTATGAAAATATAAACCTCCGAGGCGGGATATAATTTCTCAAATCTCAGGAAAAAATTTATATTTTCACCAAATCTCGAGGTGTTTGTAATTTGCCCTTGTTCTTCTTTGCTCCTAAAAAAGTTGATGTATTTGACAGATAAAAAAAAAGAAAAGAAAAGGTTGGTGTTTTTCCTGAAAAAGTTCATGCGGGGTTTGGATATTTTTTTTTTTTTTTAGATCATTCTAGATTAAAAGGCTTGAAAAATAAAAAATAAATAAATATTTTTTTAAAAATCACTAAAGATAAAAAAAAAATTAAAAACTTTTGGTTTTATTTATTTTTTTACTTAACACTTTACAAATAATGTATTTTTAAATTTTTTATTTTTATTTTTATTTTTCTCTTTGATCACCCAAATCAACATTTTCCAAACATGCATTTTTTTTTCTTTTTTGCTTGAATAGAAAAGTGATTTTTTTTTTTTTTTTAAAGTAATAACCAACTAGAAAGAATTGGTTATATCCTCTGTGACATCATCTAAGAATTATAAAATAATTATGAGAATTTATTAATATTTTAAATTTAAAAGAGAATTATAAAATAATTATGAGAATTTATTAATATTTTAAATTTAAAAGAATTATTACAAACCATTGTATAATACAATGGAGATATTTCATTACAACTTTGGAAAGGAGAGTATCACAATCCATCATTTTTAGATTATTTTTTAGTTTATTTTGAAAAAAAAAATTAACTTTTGATGTCCCTACGAAGTGAGAATACCTTAAAAAAATTGTAAAAAGTTCACTGAAAAAAAAAGTAATTGTTTTTACTTTTATTGATTTTTTTAATAAAAATACTTTTTACATATTTCTAAAAAGAAAAACTACCGACACAAATTGTAAAAAGAATTCAGTGAAATAAAGTTTTTTTTTTGAAGGAAAAAGACTTTTTTAACCTTGGCCAAACAGAGCCTTAGACAGTACGGCATTTGAAAATTTGGTTTTAAGTTTTGGCAACAGTTTTTGAGAGGGTAATTTATATTAATAAATTGGGCCGAGCTAGGTGTTGGGCCGAGATAAGCCCAATTCGAAGTGGAAGTAGAGTTACTCCGGTCCGAAGTGGCGGTAGACCGGTCTTAATAAGATGCTTTGATGTTAGTCCGGTCATAGCCATGGTGGTTAGTCCGGCCGAAGTGAGGTCTGGTTGGTATACTCTGGTTGAGAATGTATTGTGTGTAGCTCGGTCTAAAGCGGTTACTTCGGTCGGAGCATGTGTAAACCGAGGTAACCTTAGTTCTGAAAGTAGTTCGCCTTAACTCCCTTATGGATAGCTCGGTCTTAGCATGGGAAAGCCGAGGTAAGGGAGAGTATAGTAAGGGCCGAACTAACAGGTACTCCGGTCGTTTGGAGTTCGGCCATAGAAAGACCATCTCACTTGGTTTAAGCAGTGAGGGGGGTGTTGGAGGATAAGCATTATCTTCCATGGATTTGAATCCTAGGAGGACTCTACATGGAGGAGTTAGAGTCCTACTAGGATTGTGCCACGCGAAACCTATATAAGCTCACCAATGTCACCTATGAAGAGGTAATGCAATTTTTGTTCCCTGACTACATTGAGCTTTTGCCTATTTGTCTTGCTTACTGACTTAGGCATCGGAGGGATTTTCCGGCACACACCCGCCGGCCAGCTTAAGTTTGAGTTTTCAGGTGGCAGAACGACGACGTGCAGAAGAACACAGGCTTGATCAACAGGATTATACGTGAAGGTGAATCTCTTTCCCGTACAATTGGCGCCGTCTGTGGGAAGAACAGACAAGAACAACCTCTTGATCAAGTGTTTTTCTCTCAAAATTCAATGGCCAACAATGAAGAACTGCCTCAGTCCGCCATTGACGGACAAACTCCAGACGGAGGTGCAAGGCGAGAAGGCCTACCTTTGGTCCCTCCCATGGCGAACCTGGAACCACAAAGGCAAAATTCCAGAAGGGATGCAAGGGGACGAAGGAGGAATAGCAGCCCTCATCCCTCTCGTTCGCAAAGCCCAGAAAGACAAAGGCGCAGGGTTGATCCTCAGGCTTTGGAGGATCGCGTCAAAGCGCAAGACGAGCTGATACGGCGGATGGCAGCAGACATGGAAGCTCTCAAACGCCAGGTGAAAAGAAAAGAAGTGGCGACAGGAGAGGGGCGCACGAACAAGACGCCCCCTCGCCACTCAGAAGGTCGTAGTAGGAATTCTACACCCTCCCAGGCAGAAGAGAGAAGCCTCAGGACAGGCGATACGCAATCAAGATCTTCCAGAACTCGTCACTCCATGTCTGAGAGGGCGAGATCTGAAAGGTCTTACACGGAAGGAAGCACATACTGGCCTTCGCATACGCACCAAACAAGGTCCAGACAAACGGAGTTACCCAGGTCCTCCGACCTACGAACCGTGCTAGAAGAAAAGGCACGACGCAGGGAGGATGCCAGGGCGCGTGATCCACATAGAGTCTCGGCCTTACAGCGGTTGGCTCCTCGGACGCATGGAAGCGTCGAGGTTGGAATGCCACAACCGCGCCCGGCCTACGAACCAACGGACAAAGTATTGGCAAGGCTGCAGACCTCACCATTTGTCCCAGCAATTGAGAACGCGCCTCTACCATCAGGCTTTTTACAGCCGAAGTTCACTACATACGAGGGAAAGACGGACCCCTACTTACACTTAAGCCACTTCCGCCAGGTCATGGCTGTATACCGGCGGAACGAGGCCTTAATGTGCATCTTGTTCCCCTCGAGCCTTGGTGACCTAGGCTTGACTTGGTTTGAGAAACTCCCAGAGGGCAGCATAGCCTCCTGGGCGCAATTGGCAGAAGCGTTTGTCACAAGGTTCAGAACAAACACTAAGACTCCGGTGGAGATCGACCAGCTCCTCTCCATCGACATGGGCGAAAAAGAGACCCTGAGGTCATATAACAGCCGTTATTGGGAGACATTCAACCAGATTGGGGACTGCCCAACCAATCTCGCCATTGCGCAATACAAGAGAGGACTCCCAGTTGGGAACAGACTGAGGGATTCTATCACCATGACGCCACCTCTTACCATGGAAGCCCTGATGGAAAGAGTGCATCAGCACATCAGGGTGGAAGAGGATGGCGCCCGTGCCAAAGCAAAGTCTGGCACGACCGCAGCACCAGAAAAGAAGGCCTCAGCGAAGGTCAATGCGGTAAATCGGCCGAACAAAAATGGGCGTGGAAGACGCGACAACGAAGAAGACCGAGATGAGAGATGGTTGAGAGTCCGAACTGCCATCACCACGGTCTTCAAGAAGCCGATCTACCGAATACTTAGCGAAATTCGAGACGAACCTTTCGTCAAGTGGCCAACCAAGCTAGGCGAGGCACAGAAGGACTATGACGACAGATCACGGTGCACCTTCCACAAAGAAAAGGGGCACCGAACCGAGAACTGCACCCCGTTGAGGCAGCATTTGGAAGAGTTGGTGGCGGCAGGCCACTTAGACAAATACATTGAAGGAGGGGCACAGCCAGCCCCACAGGACCGTGATAACCCCAATGGAATGCCAATCGATGCTCCACCTCAAGGTATCATCAATGTAATACATGGAGTTTTCGAACCTGAGCGGGTATGTGAGCTCAGAGGTTCGATCAAGAAAGCTGAGCACTTGAGGGAGGTACTAAGTGCCCAACCTGTCGTCAAGAAGGGGAGGACAGAGGCCACAAATGTTATGTCTTTTTCGGATAAAGACTTGGACAGAATATATTGCCCACACAATGATGCCCTGGTCGTCACTCTCCGAGTCAAGGATTTTGACGTCAAGCGGATTCTGATTGACCAGGGTAGTTCGTGCGAAATCATGTATTATGAGACGTTCAAACAATTGAAGTTGCAAGATAAAGACTTAGCACCGGCAGTGTCACCTTTGATTGGATTTAACTCGATGCCAGAATGGCCAGTTGGCAAGATCATCCTTCCAGTCAAAGCAGGGAGTGTGACGAAGCAAGTAGAGTTCTGGGTGTTAAAGGTCCCATCCACCTATAACATCATCCTGGGCAGAACATGGCTGCACGCCATGCGCTCGGTGGCGTCATCCTACCACCAAGTGATGCGATTCCCAAGCGACACCGGAATAATAGAGGAAGTCTACGGAGACCAAATCATGTCCAAGCAATGTTTTGTCACAGTGAATGGAAGCCGCGCCGCAAAGGGGTATGTTCATTCGGTCGAAGAACCGGAGAGTAATGAACTATTCGCAGACGTCGGCAAAGCAGCAAGCCAGAAAGCAGTGGAAGACTTGGTGGAAGTCAGAATAGATGAAAAGAATCCGGATAAGTTCTTTCTGCTTGGTTCATCGTTGTCCGGCGCTGAGAGGTTAGAGGTCTTGGAATTTTTGACCTCTAACATCGAAGTGTTTGCCTGGACTCCATACGACATGCCAGGCATTGATCCCAACTTCATCTGCCACCAACTCAATGTCCACCCATCAGCCAGGCCAATCATTCAGCGCACCCGCAGATCGGCACTCCACCACGCCGAGATAGTGGCGGAAGAAGTGGGAAACTTGTTGGAAGCAGGGGCAATCAGAGAGGTGCACTACCCCAGATGGATCTCCAACACAGTCGTAGTGCCAAAGAAGAATGGCAAGTGGCGCGTCTGCGTCGACTATAAAACTGTCAACAAAGCATGCCCTAAAGATAGCTTTCCTCTACCACGGATTGATCAACTGGTAGACCTAACTGCGGGGCACAACCGACTGAGTTTCTTGGATGCATACAGAGGCTACCACCAGATCGCGATGCATGAACCGGACCAGGAGGTCACATCTTTCACCACACCAAGGGGACTCTACTGCTACAAGGTCATGCCCTTTGGCCTAAAGAATGCAGGAGCGACATTCCAGAGAATGGTTACCAAGATGTTTGAGCCGTTGTTAGGCAAAACAATGGAGGCATACATCGATGATATGGTGGTCAAGAGCAAGGATGAGAATGACCACCTGAAGGACCTAAGTGAGATGTTTGAGATCCTGAAGAAGCATAAGTTACGCCTCAACGCGTCGAAGTGTGCTTTCGGGGTAGGATCAGGCAAATTCTTAGGCTTCTTGGTGACCAACCGAGGTATAGAAGCAGACCCATCTCAGATCAAGGCAATACAAGATCTGGAGAGACCGAACTCAGTGAAAGAAGTGCAGCATCTCACCGGAATGGCAGCCGCGCTCAATCGGTTCATTAGCCGATCGTCAGATAGGCTACGCCCCTTTTTTCATGCACTCAAGGCCAAGTTTCAGTGGGACGAAGAATGTGACCGAGCTCTGGAAAGCTTGAAAGAATACATGTCTTCTCCACCACTACTTGTAACACCAATTCCTGGAGAAGAACTCTTCCTGTACCTGGCAGTCTCACAGCACGCAGTCAGCGCGGTGTTAGTCCGTGCAGAATGAGTCCAACATCTGCCCATCTACTATGTTAGCAAGACGCTGCTAGGCGCCGAAACAAGGTATTTGCCACTGGAGAAACTGGCATTGGCCTTGATGATGGCCGCAAGGAAGCTATCGCACTACTTTCACGCTCACACCATAGTGGTCCTTACAGCCTTCCCTCTAAAGGCTTTGTTTGAAAGGGCGAACTTTTCTGGGCGAATTCTGAAGTGGGCAGTAGAGTTGGGACAATACGACATCAGTTTCCAACCTAGAACCGCAATAAAAGCTCAAGCATTGGCGGATTTTGTCGCAGAGTTCACTCCTGGAAGTCATCACATCTGCCCAGTCGACCTGACTGACTCAACCGAACTAGGGACAGAAGTTGACGTCGGAATAACGCAACCCCTGGTATTGGTTACTCAACCAAGTCCTAAGGCAGACCGGAGTAATACAAACAAGGAAGAAGTAAACCACGCTATACCAAGTCCAGACTCGCCAACGATGAAAAACTTGGTGCAATGAGATGACAAGGGGCAAGCAGCAGGCCTGGACTTAGATGGCGAAATCAGCAGCATGGAAGACCCCAAGGCATCATCCGATCCCTCCACTTGTTGGAAGTTGTTCGTTGGGGAGATGTGGAAGCTTTTTGTGGATGGAGCATCCAATCGACATGGAGCAGGACTTGGCATAGTCCTCATCTCTCCAGACGGCCTGGTAGTGGAGCAGGCAATCAACCTTGGCTTCCCAGCATCAAACAATGAAGCGGAGTACGAAGCGCTTCTTGCAGGACTCAAGTCAGCAGCCTACATGAAGGCCACCGAACTTATGGTCTACAGCGACTCACAGTTGGTGGTAAATCAAATTTCTGGCGATTACGAAGCAAAGGATGACAGAATGGCTAAGTACCAAGAGCTAGTCAAAACCGAGATCAAGAAGTTCGAAGTGGTGAGGATAGAACAGATTGGCAGGGAGGAAAATAGCAGAGCAGACGAACTAGCAGGCTTCGCCTCAATGGCGGATACCTCCATCCCACATCCTCTATTGATCGATTATCTGCCTAGACCAAGTATTGAAGACCCAGAAACAGAAGAAGTATACTGCGCCGATCTAGGTTCTTCTTGGATGGATCCTATTATCTTGTTCCTGAAAGACGGCACCTTACCAGAAGACAAGAAGGAAGCCAACAGAATCAGAGCAAAGTCGCAGCGATTTTGGCTCTCCCCATCCTTGGCATTATACAAGAAGTCGTTCGCAGGACCTTACTTAAAGTGTGTGCACCCCAGCAAAGTGGAAGCATTCCTGTTCGAGATACATGAGGGTGTATGCGGCAGCCATCAAGGAGGACGATCATTGGCATACCGAGCTATTTCACAAGGATACTGGTGGCCGTACATGCAAGCGGATTCAGAGAAGTATGTCAAAAAATGTGAAAAATGTCAGAAGTTTGCGCATCAAATACACCAACCTGCCAGGGAACTTCTACCCCTCACTAGTCCATGGCCTTTCGCAATGTGGGGCTTAGACATAGTGGGACCACTCCCAACAGCACCAAGCAACAGGAAGTTCTTTCTTGCGGCAACAGACTACTTCACAAAGTGGGTGGAAGCAGAAGCCTTGGCGTCAATCAAGGAAAAAGATGTGAAGAAGTTTGTTTGGCAGAACATCATTACTCGCTTCGGCATACCAAAAGCACTGATCTCAGACAACGGCACGCAGTTCGATGGCAGAATTTTCAGAGGCTTTTGTGAGGAGTACAAGATAGAATTTTACAATTCTACACCGGCGTATCCCCAAGCGAATGGACAAGCAGAAGCTTCAAACAAGGTAGTCTTGGATGGACTGAAGAAAAGACTAGAGAAGGCTAAAGGCAAATGGGCAGAAGAACTCCCTCATGTTTTATGGGCTTACCGCACCACGCCTCGGCGATCGACAGGAGAAACACCATTTTCCTTAGCTTATGGCATGGAAGCGGTCATCCCATTAGAAGTCGGTCTCCCCACAATTCGGAGTGAAAACTTTGATCCAGACTTAAACGCCGAAGCAATAGCATTGGAACTTGATCTTGCGGAAGAAAGGAGAGACAGAGCTCTGGTTCACATCGCCTCCTACCAACAAGAGTTGTCTAGAAAGTATAACAAAACAGTGCATCCCAGACAGTTCAAGATCGGCGATTGGGTACTTCGCAAAGTAATGGGAAACACCCTGATTCCAGGAGATGGCAAGTTGGGGCCGAATTGGGAAGGACCTTACAAAGTCGTCGGCTTAGCAGGCAAAGGGGCATACCACTTGGAAGATAAGGACGGCAAAGCAATCCCAAGGCCATGGAACACTGCCAATCTTAAGTTATTTTATTTTTAGTTTTGTCTCTTTCACGAATGTGTAATTTTTTCCTTTCTCAATAAAACAAGTCGATTCTTTCCAGCATGGTTGTTTTTTCTGTAAAAGATAGTTTTGATAGGATAGAAGCAGTGTAAACTATATTCTAAGTTGGCTGAAAAAAAAAAAAAAAACCGACTTAGAGGTTGGCTGGATTAAACCAACACTTTATACTCTTCAGCCGAAGTATGGGTATGGCTGAAGAATGGTTGGCTGGATTAAACCAACACCTTTCCTAAGCCCAGGATAAGGATCCAGGCTGCAGGACGTTTGGCCGGAATAACCAAACACTTTATTCTAAGTTGGCTGGAAAAACCAACTTAGAGGTTGGCTGGATTAAACCAACACTCTGTACTCTTCAGCCGAAGTATGGGTATGGCTGAAGAGTGGTTGGCTGGATTAAACCAACACTGTATACTCTTCAGCCGAAGTAAGTTATATCGGCTGAAGAGTGGTTGGCTGGATTAAACCAACATTGTACACTCTTCAGCCGAAGTAAGTTATATCGGCTGAAGAGTGGTTGGCTGGATTAAACCAACATTGTATACTCTTCAGCCGAAGTAAGTTATATCGGCTGAAGAGTGGTTGGCTGGATTAAACCAACATTGTATACTCTTCAGCCGAAGTAAGTTATATCGGCTGAAGAGTGGTTGGCTGGATTAAACCAACACTGTATACTCTTCAGCCGAAGTAAGTTATATCGGCTGAAGAGTGGTTGGCTGGATTAAACCAACATTGTATACTCTTCAGCCGAAGTAAATTATATCGGCTGAAGAGTGGTTGGCTGGATTAAACCAACACTGTATACTCTTCAACCGAAGTAAATTATATCGGCTGAAGAGTGGTTGGCTGGATTAAACCAACACTCTGTACTCTTCAGCCGAAGTATGGGTATGGCTGAAGAGTAGTAAGTTATATCGGCTGAAGAGTGGTTGGCTGGATTAAACCAACACTGTATACTCTTCAACCGAAGTAAGTTATATTGGCTGAAGAGTGGTTGGCTGGATTAAACCAACACTGTATACTCTCCAGCCGAAGTAAGTTATATCGGCTGAAGAGTGGTTGGCTGGATTAAACCAACACTGTATACTCTTCAACCGAAGTAAGTTATATCGGCTGAAGAGTGGTTGGCTGGATTAAACCAACACTCTGTACTCTTCAGCCGAAGTATGGGTATGGCTGAAGAGTAGTAAGTTATATCGGCTGAAGAGTGGTTGGCTGGATTAAACCAACACTGTATACTCTTCAACCGAAGTAAGTTATATTGGCTGAAGAGTGGTTGGCTGGATTAAACCAACACTGTATACTCTCCAGCCGAAGTAAGTTATATCGGCTGCAGAGTGGCTGGCTGGATTAACCAACACTGTATACTCTTCAGCCGAAGTAAGTTATATCGGCTGAAGAGTGGTTGGCCGGATTAAATTAACAACTTGTACTCTTCAGCCGAAGTAATTACCTCGGCTGAAGAGTGGTTGGCTAATAGGTTAGAGAGCTGGAACCGAGATCAGAGTTTGCAAATGATCACATGGAAAGTTCATTTCAGGTGCAAGCATGCAAATGTAGAACCGGAATAAGAGTTGGAAATTTTTCATTAAAGATCAAACCAAGTACAATTGTGGGGCCGTAGCCCGGTTACAACAGAGTTCAAGACAAAAAAAAAAAAGAAAAAAGTACAAGTTCAATCAAACAGGTTATCTATCTCGGCATCCAGATCGGCCCCAAGGTCAGCACTTACTCCGGCATTTGCTGTTAGAGTAGTCTCGGTTGGAAGTTCGGGCGCCGCGTTTCCAACAACTGGATCCAACCGAGCTGATTGAGCGCCGGCTTGCTCTTGGATGGCCGGAGTCTCAGTTGCTTCTTCTTCATCATCATCTTCCTCATCAGATGAACCAAGAAACCGGTTCTGGATCTCGTCAGCATATTCCTTCAGCGAAGCCGGAATAAAGTACTCGGGAGCATTGTAGACCTCGGTTTCGGGTCCACAACCGAGCTTCTCCACGGCACTTCGCCAGCCACTCTTGAAGAATAAATCCTTCGCAGCTTCGCACTGCAGAGAGTAGCCAGCTTCGGCTTCCTTGAAACCTTCTTTGGAAGCGTTCTCAGCCTTCTGCTTCAGCTCAGTTATTTCGGCGTTCTTCTTGTTTATCTCCAACAAATATTGGTCTTTAACTTCGGTCACGGCGCGCTGTTTGTCATTTTCAGCCGAAGTGACCAGCCCGGTCAGGCGAGCTACCTCGGCCTCCAGTTCGGCCGACCTTTGTTTGGACGATGCCAGCTCGGCCGCCCTGGCTTCGGCGTCCTTTATCGCGCGCCTCGTCGTTTTGCGAAGTTCCATTATTTGCCCATGAGCAATGGTGTTCTTCTGAATGGCCTGTAAAAGAAGAGTTCCTTTGTCAGCCGAGCTAAGAGTTGGGAAAAATCAGGCTGATGAAAGAAAAAACAGTACTGCTTACCAAAATCATCGACTTGGTGGATGACCGGATGGCCTTCAGCTCGGTATTCAGCTGTTTGTTGTGATGCTCCATGTCTTTGGGAAGACAAACACCCCGGGCCAGGTTGAAGGCTAGGAGGTGATCCTTGTCAGCAACAACGGAGTCACTTTCGTCGATATCTCGGTTGTTGAAGACGAAGGGTGGAGCCCATTTGTTGATTGGCGTAGCTCGGTCAGAAGATTCCGGTTGTGGGTTGAGCTCGGGGCTCTGTGGAATGATGGGATCAACCTCATCAACCAAACGCTGCTCGGTCTCGGTGGTCCGGGCGCGCTTAGCTCGGCGTGAGGAGGATGGCTGTTGTGAGGGAAGAGCTACCACGGCTTCAGTGGTTTGTTGAGTTGGTGGCACTTCGGCCCTGGAGGTGGCGGTAAGCATGGCCCTCATTTTGTTCTTCTTTGCCATCTCTTGTTCGGCTGTTAAGGGGACAAGGACAATTTCTGGCAAGGTTGGATCCGGTTCTGGTGGGTCTTCAAGGAGAAAATCGGTCACCCTTGCTTTGCGGCGACCGGAGTAGCGGTAGGTCGGTTTGAAATCAAGGAGTTTGGCCCAACTTCTCTCCCTTACTCTTAGCGCGGTGCGCAGAAGATCGAGGTTCGGATAGTTGTACTGAGAGTGGAGGTAAGCTGAATCTGCAAGAGTAAACAACTGTTAGTTCGGTTCCTAGCAAAGCGCCGAAATAAAAAGAAAAGTGAGAAAGGCGACCGAGGTATGTATACCGGGTTGTCCCATTTTCCAGTTTATTCTTCGGCCTGGGATTTGAGCCTCAAGGTCTTCAAAGTTTCCAGAGACCCAAAAGAAATCGTCATCGTTTAGATCTTTGTCCGGTGTGTTTTTTATTATTTTTTCTCGACCTCGGCGTATTCTCAGATAATAGCACCAGCCTTCGTTTTTAGATCCTATTGAGTACTGGTGAAATAGTTCGGCTAAACCGAGGTTCAGACCGTGTTGCCGGTTTAGGGCGTCTATGCCCATTATTATGCGATAAGTGTTGGTGGAGAGTTGGGTTGGGCAAAGTCTGGTTTGCCTAAGGTATTCACAAATTAACGGCTGGACTGGGAATCGTAGTCCGGTCTCTACTATGGATTGTATGGTAAAGGGGACAAAGCCTTCATTATTCCAGGGATCTACATTTTTTTCTGCCAGGGTCAGATTTACATCGGCTGGGATGTTGTAATCCTCTCGGAAATCGGCTAGCCCCCCTGGGGTTTCTACTAGGAATCTGTACTTCCCCATTTTATTATATAAGTTAAAAATAAATTATTTCGGTCGAGAGAGTGTGCTCAGTAGCTCGGTTGAGCGCAGTGGAGTGCCTGGCAACCTAAGTCTGCAAAGTGGAGAAACAAGGCGTTAAGCACAGACCATCGACCGTGCTACAAAAACAAAGCAAGAAAAAGGGAAGTCTTACTTCGGCTATACAGGATGCTACAGGATCTACCTCGGTTTCAACATGGTGCGTTTTATCTCGGTTCGGCAGGATGATTGGTTAGCTCGGTCCTAGTTTTTGGTTTTTGTTATTCCGGCTGAACGTCAAGGGGCAGCTTTCTGAGTTCGGTCTAGAAACTGAGAATGCTGGCTTAGCCCCTGAAGTTTTAGCTCGGTCAAGTGTGAAGGTTTCTACTCCGGTGGGTTTTTATTTCGGCTAATGTGGATTAGTAGGTGACCTATTGAGACTACTGAGATGTGCACAAGTGTCAGTCCGGTTCCAGTTTTCCTATATCTTTATACAAACAGTACTCTAGTTCGGTTGAAGTATGGATAAAGATCAAAAAGGTGTTCTACAAGCTAAATTAATATGTTCAAAGTGTTCTTATGAAGTTTTCCAGAAACAGAGTATAGAAGAGTGTTTTTTGCAAACATACAAGAAACATGCTGCTACAAGTCAAATGCAAAAAAACAAAACAGATTTGAGGTACTTACCAGGTGGAGGGGAAGAAAACTGGAGGATGAAAGCAAGAGTGGGAAGCACGAGCGCACGGAGATGAAGAACAGTAGAAGCTCGAAAGCAAGAACGAGAGAAAGCAGAAGAAGATGAGCAGTGTAGGGTATGATTCTAGAGAAAGGGCTTGTTATTTTGTTAGAGGGGAAAAGAGCGGGAACTGTTCAAATTCACGAAGTACGAAGAACGGCGTTACAGCTGGGGATGGCCAATCAGAACCTGCCACGTGTCATTGGGATACTGAACGGTTCAGTTTCTGCAAACTGAAGAGACGTTTTAACCGGACGTGCATCGTACGGTCCAAGTTTCAGCTCGGCTGGATAAGCTAAATGGTTTTTAGCTCGGCTGGATAAGTTAACTGGGTTCTAGCTCGGCTGGGTAGGCTAACTTATGTTTTAGCTCGGTTGGAGAGGCTAGGACTCTAGCTCGGCTGGAAGACAAGTAATCCCTATCATGCTGTGCAGATGGAATTAAGGGGCAATTGAGAGGGTAATTTATATTAATAAATTGGGCCGAGCTAGGTGTTGGGCCGAGATAAGCCCAATTCGAAGTGGAAGTAGAGTTACTCCGGTCCGAAGTGGCGGTAGACCGGTCTTAATAAGATGCTTTGATGTTAGTCCGGTCGTAGCCATGGTGGTTAGTCCGGCCGAAGTGAGGTCTAGTTGGTATACTCTGGTTGAGAATGTATTGTGTGTAGCTCGGTCTAAAGCGGTTACTTCGGTCGGAGCATGTGTAAACCGAGGTAACCTTAGTTCTGAAAGTAGTTCGCCTTAACTCCCTTATGGATAGCTCAGTCTTAGCATGGGAAAGCCGAGGTAAGGGAGAGTATAGTAAGGGCCGAACTAACAGGTACTCCGGTCGTTTGGAGTTCGGCCATAGAAAGACCATCTCACTTGGTTTAAGCAGTGAGGGGGGTGTTGGAGGATAAGCATTATCTTCCATGGATTTGAATCCTAGGAGGACTCTACATGGAGGAGTTAGAGTCCTACTAGGATTGTGTCACGCGAAACCTATATAAGCTCACCAATGTCACCTATGAAGAGGTAATGCAATTTTTGTTCCCTGACTACATTGAGCTTTTGCCTATTTGTCTTGCTTACTGACTTAGGCATCGGAGGGATTTTCCGGCACACACCCGCCGGCCAGCTTAAGTTTGAGTTTTCAGGTGGCAGAACGACGACGTGCAGAAGAACACAGGCTTGATCAACAGGATTATACGTGAAGGTGAATCTCTTTCCCGTACAGTTTTGAATGGAGTTTTGAATAATTTTAAGTTGTATGTTTGGTTATGAATTTTGAAAAGTGATTCAAAAATTTTGCCTTTAAAATCATAATTCCAAAGGCAAATCAAATACAACCTTAATGATTTTGCATTAATATAAAAACATCAATGATTTTGATTTTGACTCATTGATCAAGTTCCAGTTTATTTGTTCCTAGATCTAAGGTCCCGTTTGACAATTCAATATTTTAGGTTAAAAGTTAAAAAGTCACTAAAAAAAATTAAAAATCTAACAATTTATATCAAAAAGTTAAATTTTTTCATTTTTCTCTACTTTTTGTATATTTTTTAGTAAAAAATAAAAAAATTATTCAAAACATATTAATTTTTTTTATCTCATATTTTAGTCAGAAAAATTAAAAAATTATTAAAATAATATATTCCCCAGCGAGGCTTAAAAGTGGGGCACCTATTCAGAGATGATGAGATAAGGTTGGGCACATGCATTGTGTAATGGGCTCTCTATTGCTCCAATTGATTGATGGGCTTTTGGACAAAATAAAGTTTCGTTCGACAATTTTTAGTTTTAGTTTTAGTTAAAAAGTCATTATAAGTTGTCATATTATTCTTTCTATTTTTCTATATATATTTTTGGAAAAAACCAAAAATTAATAAAATAATATGTTCCCAAATAAGGCCTAAGTAAACAAATTATTGAAGAGAATAATAACGTGAGTTCATAAATTTTGATAGAGATTTGAAGAAGAAAAAATAAAAGTGAAATATAAATGAAATATATTTACATTTCACACACATTTTTTTTTCTTTCTAAATCTCTGCTGAAATTTATAAACTAAACACAACTTAAGCAAAGTGAATTTAGAAATGCTAATGACTACTCATTAGGTAATATAAAAAGTACATGAAGAATATGTATAGTGTGAATTAAAATTTTAATTTTACTTAACATTATTTGGTTCTTGACGAATGCCCCAATGACGGTCATTAATATGGCCCAACAAAATTTTGAACAAATGGTACGCCTATTAAGATGATGCGACAAGGTTGGGCACTTGCATTGTACATTGGGCCCAATTGATTGATGGGCTTTTAAGCCCAAGTTTTTCCCATCACTCACCTAATCAAAAGATGGATTCTCCTAATTATAAAGCAATAAGTCAGACAAAGGAATTTTTACCAGCTGGTCATAATAATTAAATATATTATTCATTAAATTTTAAGTTTCTATCTCATGTACTAGAAAGTCATGTTATATTTTTTTATCTCGATTTTGCCCCTGCTACCAACTGGTAAAAATCCCTATTTAAATTATCTCAAACACTTTCTAAATCTTTAACTGTTTATAATATTTATTACTCATCAATTTTTTCAATTTGTATTAATTTCTCTCTTGGTCATTTTTTCAAAACTCTTCTTCTTTCTCATTTCTCTCTCTCTCTCTCTCTAGAAAATACCACCATTGTAGTTATGGCCATGGCCATCCACCCATAACCACCATTGTTGTTCGTCACTAACTACCGCCACCTCCACCGATTACCACCACCACCACCTTTGCCGACCATTACCACCACTATTGTTCACTAACCATCTCTACCGTTGTTGATCTATACTTTGCTATCTCTAATCAACTGCCACTGTTTACTAACCACCTCTGCTATCGCTGATCTACACTATGCAATCACCGATCTACACCATGCAATCACCGATCTACACTCCAACGTCCTAGATTTACACCGACTTAGTTGTTTCTATGGTGAAATCCACTTCAAACGACTACAAGCAACGTTGATTCTCCAGATCTCACCTCCCTCTTCCTCACTCTCTCTCTCTCTCTCTCTCTCTATTTTTCTTAAACCAAATCTGTTATATCAGTGATAAAATGTATCATTGATATATTTCTTTGAATCCAGTGTTAATTTATAACGATGATGACGAGATTATTTTTTTTAAAATTTTTTTTTGTAATCTTTTTAACAAACAACTAGTGAGAAATTTATCAGTGAATGTGTTTATTACTGTTAAATTTATTATTGAATATGTCTTTGAATCTTATGTTAATTTGTGATGATGATGAGATTTTTTTTTTATAATTTTTTAACAAGCAGTCAGTGATAAATTTATCATTGAATGTGTCTATCGGTGATAAATTTATCACTGAGTATATCTTTGAATCTTATGTTGATTTGTGATTTGTAATTATGAAGACTAAATTTATCATTGAATATGACTCCTTATCCCCTTTCTTCATCCATATTCTTTTCTTTTTCTCTTGTTGCCAGCATAGCGGTATTGACATGGTGGAAATGGAAAATGGCCAAAAACAAATATTGTCAAAGGTTGGAAAGTCTTCGGTGAACAGTTGAGAGAGAGAGAGTATGGGTTGAATATCAAGGGTAAAATGAGAAGATATGTTAAATTATTTTGGGTCAGGACCTCATAGAAATTAAATCAAGTTTAAAAAGCGGCTCGTTACTCCCCATAGACAAATTATGGAAACTACTAAGCAAACAAAATTAGAAAATGCTACTCACTGCCCCATTCAGCTATATAAAAGTGTATGACAATATGTAAAATATAAATTAAAATTTAAACTTTTTTTGCATTGTTTAGTTATTAACAAATGCTCAATGAACAATCATTAGCAAAACGTAACGAAATTTCAAACAAAATTTTTGAGGTATTGGCATGGCATCTTTTAAATTATGAGTTATAGCGATATACTTATTTGTTTTTAGAAAATATTAAACAAACAAAATTTTAGCAAAAAATCTCATTGAAAACAATGTGGCAATGTTGTTGTTGTTGTTGTTGTTTTTTTTTTTTTTGTGGCTATTAATAAAGGAAAGTAATTTTTTTTTTGGAAATAATGGGGCCATACCGTGTCGCATTATTCTGTATAAAATTTACATCTGTAGACATTTTCATCAATTGAATTATTAAAAAAATATATCATAAGCCAAAATTGAGAAGTGATAATCACACTCATATTCTTGATATATAATACCCTTAACTATTTCTTTTCTTTTTTTAATTTGTTATATAAAATTATACATAATACAATTTCTAATGCACATTAAACAACAAAAATTGGAGCTCAATTATCAAAAAAAAGGGAGTAGGAATAGTAATCTCTCAAAATTTTATTTTATTTTTTAATTTATAAAATTTTATTGATAGATAGATACTGCATCAAATACACAACAGCATAGAAGTACAAAAAAAACTTCCTCCATTGCATCAAAACAAAGCTAGAAAACACAAAAATGGTTGTTTGGTTCCAACCACTTTCAGTATCCTCATACATACATACATCTGCTGCCTGCTGCCGATGGGGATCATCAATTTGAATACACACACACACATATATATTTTTTCTTTTGTTAATGAAATAATTGCACATTTTTATGGCCGTGTAGATGATAAATTTTGTACAATTATTTTAAGTTTTGTTAACGAGTATCTTAAAAACTCGTTAAAAAGATCATATATATATGTCATTCTATTCACCATCTAAGTTTGGCTGGGAAGTACTGCAAAGAATATAAAAAAGAGATTGACGAAAAGTCATATAAACAAATTTTTACAAAAATAAAATAAAATAAAAAATTGAGGAATATATTGAACCTTTTCAATGAGGGAGAGATAGTAAGGCTTGACTTTTTCAACATCAACTCTGACCTTGCTCTTGCTATAGAGATCATACTTGCTGCACCAACACAAAGCCAAGCAACACTGGCTATTTTTAGAGACTTGTTTGGTATGTAATGGAGATTTATTTTGTTTGGGGCTCTATGCAAAGATTGGCTAATGAACCCAAATCATAAGTTTATAGATTGAAATTGAACATTAATGCTAGCTTTGGATCTTGGATTTGTAGAAGGGAAAATGCAAACAAAAATAGAATGAAGCAAGAGACTTAATTCTCTCTCTCTCAAAAAGTATGGTTGGATTAGATAGGTGAGAAGAAAATGAAGTATCTATAAATATATATATATGTAAAAATCCAATTTTTGGGTAATGCTGGTGTGATTGCATTTATTAGATGTCACAAACGGTTACTTTTTCAGTGCTATACATGACATTAATAACATTATCTTATGAGAGTCAAAATTGTATATTTAAAAATTAAAAACACCTAATATTTTATGAAATCCTTCAAATAATGTAATTTATAATGTCATATAAAATATCTTAAATAATACTAAGTGTGATCTCTGGAATGCCATACAAGTAACTTCATTTTCATTTTACTTGTTTTTCCCTTGACAAATTTGTTTTGAATTCTGTTACGTTCATTAAATTGGACATACATTAGACAAGATTTTTATAAAGTTTATTAATGAAATTCATTTAAAAAAATCAATTTATATAAATTCAATGTCTGATTCAGTAATCGAATTCTGTATTAGTTTGTGTTGGGAGGGAGGGACTTACTTGAAGATTTTCAACCACTTGAGATTCTCTCTGTCCTCATCATTCATCAGATAGGAGTATGCACCACTTGTGTGCAATGCTACATAAACAAAAGACACCATTACATTCCAATCACTCAAGAGCTTTAATTATGCACCCAAAAAATATAAATAAATATTTCATGAAACACATAATTAAGAGAATTAATTAATGAGTGAAGTATACGATAGAAGGAGTGGAATCTGATGATGAAGAACGCTGCTGATGGGAGAGTTGACTTGTTTTCCTTCATCACCTGCCCAAATATATATCTCAAAATTATATGCAAGTCTTGTTTGTTTTCACTTAAAAAACAAGTTTAACTTACATAAATATTTTTAAAAATGGTGTTTGTATATATATATATTTTTAAATCGTTGGCGAAACAAGGGTTTATGAAGAGGGCATACAGTGTACATGTAGTCGTCGTGACCCCAGGAAATGGTGACATTCTCAAGCCCACAGTTCTCCTTGTATACTCCCAACTTTGTGCTGTAAACTGGATGTTTAAAGTCTGGGTTCTGCTCAAAGTACTGCATCACCAATTGAATGATTATCAATGTATATATATACATATGCTTTCAATTTTGTTACGAATAGAGAAATTGAACATAGAATACATATAAATGGATAAGATTTTTTAAATTTTAGGACAAATTACATATACCTCCCTCGAGGTTTAGCTAAATTACAGATACTCCTAAGGTTTCGGAAATTACAGATACCTCCTGAGGTTTATATTTTCATAACAAATTGCCCCATGAGATTTATATTTTCATAACAATTTGTCCCATAATTTATTATGCAAATATAGCCTTTAGGGGGTATCTATAATTTCTCAAACCTCAGAAGAATATCTGTAATTTTACTAAACCTCAAGGGGTATATGTAATTTGCCCTAAATTTTATTAGTGAAACCAACTTTTAAAAAATCTTGTCCATCCGTTTGCAATTTGTGTTCAGTGATATTTCATTTATATACTTTTCATGGCTAATACTCAAGTAGGGTTGTGATTCATGTTCAAGTTGCCAGGATCTCTACAAAAGCGAGGATAAACAGTACGAAAATAATTTTGAAAGTAAAATATAAAAGAAAACCGTTTTAAGTTTGGTAAATATTTTTTTATTAATTTTGTTTCCTTTTTTTCTGTCTTTAGTAAATTACATTTTTTTTTTAGTTAATTTTAGTTTTTTAGAAGACACTAATAATTTACTTGGCTTATGCTAAACTTAAGAGATATAAAATGAAAAAAAAGTTAGAACATTAGGCCTCATTTGGGAACAGGCTTTTTTAGTAATTTTTTGACTTTTTGGTTAAAATATGATATAAAAAAAATTAGTACGTTTGGGATGACTTTTTGACTTTTTACGAAAAGATGTGCAAAAAGTAGAGAGAAAAGAGAATATTTGACTTTTCGGTATAGGTTGTTGACTTTTTGATTTTTTTAGTAACTTTTTGATTTTTTAACTAAAAAAGTCACTTTCCAAACGAGGCCTCAATATAAATTTGACATATGTTATATTTATCTATATATTTTTAACACACTTTTACACACTTACAAATATTTTAACAACTGTCATTAGCATTTTCTAATTTACTTTTAAAAAATGGACCAAATTAAAATATACATATTATTTTTATGTGTACAAAGCCAAAAAATTAAAAATCTTTGATACAAATGATTTATTTTTATTAAAGACAAAAAATATTATTAAACAACAATTTAAAAAAAAAAAAGAAAAAAAAAGAAGAAGATATTTGTAAAGGCTTCAATTTGGTTAGATTGGTGGGCTTCCTGACACGTATGTGATGCCCTAGCCCAGGAATAGAAATGAAGGGGTGTACCTTATGATAGACAATGGACTTATCAAAAGCACATCCAAGTGGGTAGGTATCACCTGTTAATATCATCGTGAACTAAAAGTTGTCACAAATTCAGTCCATTCCATTGAATTAATGGAATGGCCTCCAATATTAAAATCCCAAACATCATTAAACACTACTTACCAACAACACACCATTGTGGCTCAGCTCCAAACTTGGGGTGCAGCAAAACCTTGCCCAGATCTGTATATGAACATATATGGACTATAAGTTTTAAATTGAAGCATCTATTATTTATCTGTGTTTGAATTATTATTATTTTTTTTTGATAACCGACTATTCGGGCTAGTATTTTTTAGGATGTGTATCTCAACTAATCTCGAAATTCTGAGCCGAACAGTTATTAATAGTAATAGGATTGTTGAGATTACCGTGAATGAGTGCAGTGAGGTGCAACCAATCTTGATCGGGATAGTCCCTCCTAATAGCTTCAGCGGATTGAAGAAGATGCTCAATCTGGGGTTCATCGAGATCGGGATCACTCTCATCCACTGTTTCATTCAAAAGCTCGCAGCATTCCCATATGCTCATTTCTGCCCTGTTTAGTTTCTCAAACTCCTCTTTCTTCTTCGTTACCTTCTCTTTCCGTCATCATCATCATTATAAATTAATCAGATATAGCCATTCATGCACTTTGTTTTTGTTTTTGTTAGTAAAAAACTTTAGACATAAATTTTAAAATATTTCACTAAAAATAAAAAATTTAAGAAAAAAATGATTTTTTAAGTGTTGCCTAGCAAAGACTTACAATGAATATCTCGGCACATTTTGAATTTTTATGCAATTTTTCATTGCACCTTTTAGCATTACTGTTTAATAATGTGTAATGATGAAAATTATCCAACGTCATTTGCGATTATATCACAAATGAATCTCTATAACGTTGCACATATTTTTGGTGAAAAAATTATTTATGACATAGTCTTGTCAATGGGAGGGAAAAAAAAACTTACAAATTCACAAGTCTGATTGATGTGGTTAGTCTTGTAGAAATTTTCCACACCAGCTCTTCTCTCACTCTCCTTGTCATAGTCCCTGTAAAAATTATGTTCATATTACACCATTTGATAATTAAATATATATATATATATATTTTTCCCCCTCCCTTTAAAGAAATGATCAAGAGAGAGAGAGAGGAATGACCTGAAAGAATGGCCGAAAGCATTGCTGTCTGGTGCATTGAAGCCCTCATCTTTGTTTGTTTCCACTAAATTCCACCATGAACAACGAGATCAAAACATTTTAGTTTCGGTGGAAAAAAAAAAAAAATTTGTTTATTAATATATTAAAGTCAAAGTTTCGAATGTTCGTTGTTATTTATCGTATCACCTGCTACGTACTGAGATTTTATATTTTTAAAGATAAATTGTACTTTGTTTTTGGTCTTTGAAGTTTTTTTTTTTAAACTTTAATTTGGCGTTCATATTTTAAGTTTTTTTTTTAATTTACTTCAAAACCTATCTTATGTCCAAAATTAGACAAAATAATACATTGACAGTTATGTGACGTAAAAATATTTTATTATATATAACTCATACTTCTAACAAAAAATTCAAATCTAAGTATAATAATATTTTTTTTTATGTCATTTAACAATTAACGTGATATTTTTTGTCTAATTTTTAATAGAAATTAATTTTAAAAGTAAATTAAAAAACTTAGAACATGAAGCCAAAGTGGGGAGAAATTTTTTCAAGAGTCAAATGAGAAAATGACCAAAATAAAGAAAACAAAGTATAATTTATCCTATTTTTTATTTATTTATCAACTGATATTGTTGGACATATGATTGTATCTCTGTACCTGCAACAGCTCCCGCCATCTTGATTGAGAATGGAAGAGAAGAGAGAGAAAGAGAGATTTCTATATATGTTATGCAGAGGGAAGCTGCATGGAAGGGATGCACATTGCTATGAGAAGAACAGAGGACAAGGGAACTGAATTTATAGTTTGTCTTGGGGTGAATATGTGAAGTTGAGAGGTTTTATCGTGTAATAACCTAAAACAGAAAAATTAACTAATTTTCACTTATTTTTAAGATGTCATCCAATGAATGATGATATCTTATCCAATCCAAAAATTAAGGAAATTTTTTGTAATTACTAAAATATTTTTTCTTTGAGAAGTTGGTAGTTTGGGTCTCACAATCCCAAATATAGTGGATCATGAGAATGGTATCTTGGAATCAGTCAGGAGGGAGTTAAGAATAGATTTGATCTCATCAGATGATAAATTTAATTTGATCGAAGAGCGAAGATGACAGGCTAGTAAAAATAATTTAATTATTACATTGTGATTTTACAACAAAACAAACTCAATCGACCAACAAACTTTTTATCTAAATAAGAAAATATTATCTTCAATTTAAATATATATTTAAACTATGAAAATGCTAAATCAATTTGATTAAGAATGATGTGATAATCACATATGTGTGCACAATGATTACTATGTTTTTAAGTTAAAGGATCACAATAAACCATATTATTCTGTATAATGATTTTATAGAATTTTTATGTTTGTATATCACTACTCTTTCAACTATTTTATATTTTTCAAGTGGTCAAAATTTAAAACAAAATTTTAAAGAGGAATATTAAAGACTCATTATTTAGATTCTAAATTCACCCACATTGACATGGAATGGAGAAGCTCTCATGATTGAATTTATAACAAATTAAAATTTGACATGTACTTTGTTATGTCATTGTAAGTAAATTAAGCTATATTTGGATGACATTAATCTTGAGGGAAATGGAAATGATTCTGGATCTCTATAATTCCAGCATTTGGAATGAATTGGAATGAGAAGTGATTCCTGATTATGTATTTTAACTGGAATCACATTCTCAATTTAAGTAAAAATTTTATTCTCTCACATTTCCTTGGGCATCTTACATTCTTGAAAGAATATTAACCAAGAGTAAAAATAATAATTGAGCTTGCACTATTTAAAATTTTGTTATTCAAATGCTTTAATAACATTGACATAGTAATGATTTTGTCATTCCTCCTCAAGATTTTTGTCATTCAAACATAATTTATAAATGACTTTTTAAGAGTTTCAATCCAAATTTAAAATTAATTTTCTGTTGACCCAATTAAATATTAGTACCAATATTACTGACCTGATTACACTTTTATAAGACCATCAATGGATCACATTGATGAGTTTATTCATGCATCGATGGATGAACACAAGAATTGCTTTAAGAAGACAATCCAGAAGGTTAGATCCTGCTCCATAATACTCATTTCATACAACTAAATTTCAGTTTTTTTAGCTAAAGTTTTGAAAGTACATGCTTAAACCATCGTACAAAGTTTTTTGTTTGGCAAAACTTCATTGGTTTTCAGTTTATTTTGCTTTTTAAACCCACAGAACTCAAAATAAGCTCAAAATGCTCAAGTCCGGGTATTTTTTTAAGCTAGGATTTCTCTTTGACTCTGTATATTCTTCATTATTTGATGCTGATTAACATCAATTGAGTTGATTTTCAAATGTTTGGAATGTCAAAAATAGTTGCGGAAAGGAGTTCTGCAACCGAGGAAGTTGAAAGTTCTTTGCCCCTTCAAATTGTCGTATGATCTTTTGATGACAGCTTGACATGTCATTTTGTTGGAAGTTATGAAATTACAATGCTTAGTGGGTATGGCTTTCTGAGATTGTTGTTAGGTTTTCAATTTGATCATTTAGACCAGTATAGAGAATTAAATGCACCTTGGAACAATGTTTTCATTTACCAGGTGCCCAATAGAACCTGTATGAACTGAGGAGGCCCTTTCATTACCAGCAATTGATCTTTTTCTTCATGATAAAGAGAAATGTGCCCCAGCATCAGTTGACCATTCTTGTGCACTGTTAATTGAACGATTTGGGATCAAGTATTGTCAAAGACAAAGATTAATTGAACGATTTGGGGATAAGTATTGTCGAAGACAAAGATTGATCATTTATATCGTATTAGAGGTTCTTTTTTAAGTTTATTTTTTTCTCACCATCGGGTATTTCTTATATTGACATTGTGGTTGTTGGTTTAAACTTGCAAATATGTGTCGTTAAATTTTCTTAAATAGTCGATTGTCTAGTTTAATATTATACTCTTTGATCTCTAGTTTTAAATATTGCTTCTCTTGGAGGACAATTTTCAAGAGAAAAACATGAAGGGAAAAAAAATTACCTTCTACTAATAATTACAATAGAAACATATAAACTGAATAAAAAGCTGCACATAATGCAATATTGGCAACACTATATGCATCCTAGTATAAGCAGCGCATTATGTGAAAAATTTCTGTGTTTGTAGCGTTGATCCTCTTAAAAAAAAAAAAAAGTTGGTTGATAAAAAATTTAAAAAAAACAAGAGCATGTAATGGAAGCTAAAATCATCATTGTGTCATTTAAAGATCTTTCTTCAATTGTTGAATGCTTAACATTACAGGCAATACATGGTTCAGTTTAATCTCACAAATTGTTCTGTCACCTAAAAAGAAAATAAAAATTCCTTTGGATCAGATTACCGCCGTTCTTGAGGTGTCACGCACGTGCTTTGAGCGAAGGACACGTGCTTTGAGCGAATTCCTCTTCCTTCTCTGTATAACATAGTGAAAAGTGAAACAGAATCGCAATAAAAAGAAATCAGTGACTCATTATAATTGCAATCCTCCATGGGATGTTAGCAATAAATGTAATCTCCACAATGGAGTCATTTTGCAATGAGCGATAAGTCAAATGGGCACAAAGTGAGTCTAATCTAAGCACAATTTGCTTTTTGTTTATTTATAATCTCGAGATTATGCACACACTAGCTTGATGTTGCCTCGTTACCAGTCTCATAAAATTGGACTCAACCCAAGAAAAAATTGGAACATTTTCAACCATGAATTCCTATGACCGACCAATACAAATCCAGTCTTGTAGAATTCACACTAGAGTCTGACAATGCAATAGTCCTTTAAAAATTTCAAAAACACAGCTACACATTCTTCCTTTTTCTTAGTCACGCCACGGTGCCCTAGGTTACTAACATTTTTTCAGTCGACACTGATACCTACAAATGCAGACAATGATACCTACAAATTCAATTATGTGGAATTTATTATATGTAGGGCACAAATTGATATCTAAAATGATTCTCTAATTCAATTGTTTCTAAAAACAAAGGGGGAGACAATATGAATACTGCTAGCTAAGAGAGAGACAATATGAAAACTGCTAGCTAACTGTGGAAAAAACAGAGCATGGCAAGTACCAACTTATTGGCTAAAGAATTACCTAAACAGCATTACTCCTTATTCAGGACTTTGGGAACTTTGATAAATGGTTCCTCGTAGCTTGGAACAGCGGCTATCATGGCATCCCTATCGAAGAACAAAGCTGAACTTAGATTGAATGAATTACTGCATTGTTTATCAAACATCATAAGTACAAAGCTGCAAATAATTGAAACCCCTTTACCTATTCTCAAATGTTTCAGGCATATCATCACGCAAATTTTCACCTTCAGTATCTACAGATGCAGTTGAGAATTTTAGCAACACCCAATCAAAAACTATCCATTTAGCTACACTACACCACTTAAAGGAAACTCCCAATGCTAGCTTATGCTCAAACCATTGTAAAGATACATAAAAGACATGGTTGCCTGCCCGTGTGAGTAAACAAAATTAGGAACATATTTCACAGAGGATCAATGGGTCAATCAGCGACATGAAAATGCATTATGTAATGGGCAATTAATTTTGTGTGCTCAAAATAACTTTTTCTTTTTGGTAGTACCTAAACAACAGAACCAAGAATCAGGAATTACAAAATTATATACGCCTTATCTCGAATAATTATAATAATGTCTGCAGTGCCTTAGTGACCTAATCGGTCTCTTTGTTGGCTTTGTTAGGAAAGGGGAAAAAACTGGTCATATGGATCCTCTCATGTTTCAGTGCATTTGTAATCATATACAGAAAGCAGAAACTATTTACATGACCAAATAATTCATCATGCCACAACATCAAGTTCTCATTGAAGTGTTCCACCCACCTGCCCTAATGGCTGGCTGAATACTTTGGAGATCAACTGCTTGAAGTTGTCCAAACCTATTATCAAACAAAATGCAATGTGAAAACATAAGCACATAGAAATTCCCTTTCATCAAAATCACGAAATAGACCCAAAAAGTTCTCATGGATAGGGTTAAATATAGAAAAATAGTTAGGGTAAAAAATCATGCAGTTCATCATATCAAAACAGCTGCCTGCCAAAGTATAGCTTTCAATGGAAAATAGAAATTTAAAAGAAATTAAGTACAACACTGTACACATATCAAAGCAATGATGTTTGACTTATCACTATATCCCAATAGCTATATGTATATACAACATAATGAAATGAAGGAACAAGTGTACTGTCTGTTCAGTCAATTGAGCCTCCACACAAAGCACGAACAAATCATGAATCAGCGTAACAATTCCAAAACCAAAGAGAAAAGAAAATAAATAAGAAAAGAAGAAAAATAGTTGCAGTTCAAAGAAATCTGACAAATGCACAAGTCCAACCAGACAATAAAAGAATCAATTCCTAGGTTTGCACAAACTTTCCCCTTATAACAGTTTGGCACGCAACAGATTCCTCTTGACATTGTGTGAAAATATGGATAAAATACACCAATCATCTCCAAGTTTCAATTTGTCCCTAAAAATTTCAATTTGAGTGAAATTAACCCAATTTCAGATGGTCATCTAAATCATTTACAGAATAATACTAAAATTCACATATGGTCCTTAAAATACGCATTGTGTCACTTTGGCCTTCAAAGTTTCCAATATTTTGAAGTTCATCTCTAAACACTGTAAGGCTATCTACTTCTTCTCAATCAGTGTTTAGGGACAAAATCAACAAAATTAAAGGGTGTATATGGTTTGTGTTTTGAAATATGTTTTTGGAAGAAAATTTCCAAAAACATGTTTGGTTGCAAATTTTCTCAAAAAAATTTCGTACTTCTCTCTCTATTACACATCAATCAATCACTTTTTCTCTCTCCTCTCTCATTCTCAATCACTTTTTCTCTCACACATATTTATTCAACTACAACAAAATATCAAATCATCCCAAATTCTCAAACTCCAAAACTATTTTCAACATCTACAACAAAACAAACCAAATTTTTTTTTAAACTCTCCCCAAAAATTTTTTTGAAAATTTATCTCAAAACACAAACCAAACACACCCAAAAACTTTGGAAACCAAAGTAACATGGAACACATACTTTAAAAAATGTAAATTATTTTATTGCCATTCTGGTAATGATTTAGGTGGTTCATTTGTAATTGGACCAATTTGACTTAAATTGAAAATTGACGAAACTAAGCCAAATTATATGGTTTGAATAATGTGAAAATACTTATGACTTGTATTACTTATTTGAATTTAGCTAAGCCAAATTATATGGTTTGAATTTCATAATCTATAACCAAAGAAACAACATATGAATCTGCCACATCTACTTGAGTTCCCAAGACTCAAATTTGATCAAAGTTGTTCATATATATAACATTCAAAGGCACAAAACAGACACACATGTAGTCACAAAAACACTTTCAATTCAACCACACCAGATAACAGAGGGGTTACCAATCTACCACTTGTTGAATTTTTGGAGCAAACTCTTCAACCTGCAAATTAAAACACCATGTGAACAACATATGAAGATATATATATATATAAATTCTATGTAAAATTAAAATGGGCATTATGATATAGGACCATACTTCATCTGGGGTGAGAGAGATGCGAGCAGTTTCGGCCAAACGAGGCAAATCAGGGGGGTGAATTGTAGACCGAACCGAGTAGCTTCGGACCCTCCTCTTCTCCGGAATAAGGGCTTCTGATAAAAAGCGGCTTTTGAAATACAAGTCCTTCGTCGATGTTGTTGGTCTGAGAAGAAGCAAAGCTCTGCTTCCCATTTTAATGGTAGTTTGGAGAAGTAGCAACTCACAGCACCCCATTTCTCCCTACTTCTCCTATCTATGATGGCAACGGATAACCTATCCAGTGGATACCCATGAGACCCGACCTAAATATATATGGAGTTTCTCCATTTTTTCTACCCGTTGGGTCGGGTAGGTGATATTGGTAAATCTCCATCAGGGATGGGTCGGGGATGGGTACCCGCCCATTTCCCCATATCCCTGCCTACAGCTAGGTTTTTCATTCTCACTCTCTCTCATTCTCTCACTCCAACATAGGCGATTTGTGACGGCGACGATCTAGCGGCGGCGATTTCGTCGGCGCTTGCCACGGTAGTTCTCTCTCTCATTCTCTCGTTTCTCTTTCTCTCGTGCAAAATCGATTATAATCAATGTCTAGAAACTCCAAATTTCTCAGATTCTTCAAGCTTTCCGGGATTTTCTCGGAAAATCGATTTGAGCTGAGGTCGATCTTCAAAAGCTCTGTTGATCCTCCGATTGATTCCGGGACGTTTCCTTCGAACTCATTTTGGCGGAGATCGAGAAGCTTGGGTGAGTCTGCTTTGGCTATGTTGGTTATGCTTTGAATTTACATGTCTTGTTTGAATCGCAAATTTTTTTTTTTTTAATATTTTAATTTGATTGATGTTACTGTATGGGACAGAATTTGACTTAGGGCATTTTTGGCAGAAGTTAAAAAAGTCGTTTTTTTGTTTTTTAATTTTTTTAGTCAAAAAAAAATCGGAAAATTTTATTTTCATATACCCACATACTTTAATGCACGTACTTAATAAAATTTTATATTAATAATAATAATACTTTAAAATAAAATGATCATAATGAACATCAAAATCCTAACCAACCCATCTGATCTTTTCTCTTCTCTCTCTTTCTACCAACACCAACGACAAACAAAACCACAAACCCTTTTGTTTTTTTCTCCTCTCTCTCTCTCTTTAGAACACCTTTGTTTGTTTTCACTTTTCAAAAAATACTTTTCAGAAAATTTAACTTTCTTATTTTTCGTTTTTTTTTTTACTGAATTTTTTAAATATTTTAAGCAATTTTTTTTACTTTTTAGACACACCTAACATAAATACACTTAAAAAGTAAAAAAATTATAAAAATTTTTTTTAAAAATTCACTAAATATCAAAAATATAAAAAAAATATAAGAATTCAGTACATTTTTTATATTTTTATGTATTTATTAATTTTTTAAAATATTTTTTCACAATTTTTTTACTTTTTAGATATATCTAAGTAAGGTGCATCTAAAAAAGTAAAAAAATGTTTAAAATTTAAAAAATATTCACTAAAAACAAAAAATACGAAAATTAAATAAGTCAATTTTCAAAAAACTTAATTCAAAAAACTCAAATCAAAACACTGAATTCAATTTATTTCGGTTACGAATCCAATAAAAAACAGCAGAGAGGAAGACTATCTTAAATGGTTCGTGGTCAACAATAATCAGACTTATTCTATTCGAAAAACAAGCGCCAAATGATGAAAATTTAATTCTCTGGTGATTTGAGAGGTTTTTATGACTTGTCATTGTTTTCATGGGTAAACATTGTTTTCGGTTTCCTTCTTAGCTGCCTAACACAGTCTCCGATTAAAAGTAACTGAATGTACTTTTGAGTATGCTGGGGCCAGTTATTTGAAGTTTGATATGCTATGATGCATAATGGACCTAGAAATTACAGTAAGAAATGTTTGGGTTTGTTTGAACTTTCTCAAAAAAGAAAGTACCAATTTATTGTAGAGACAAAAAAACCCATAATTAAATCCAGCATAGAAAGTCCACAAAGTTATCTATACCACCATATCAAGCACAAAGACAGATATATAATGTGGATTTGAGAAAACAAATCCAGAAGCAGAATTTAAAATCTAATCAATTGGAGTGAGCAACTTCATTTCGTAGCTCGAAACGATGTGGGTCGAAAGGCCCGAATTTCTTTGTACACTCATCCTTTTCTTTGTACACCCACCCTCTGTTCATCTCCTCATTTGCATCATCTCCTTCAAGATTTGCATCCCCTCCCTCTGTCTACCAGCCATTAACACCACCCCCCCCCCCCCCCCCACACACACACACACACACACGGAAAATCAAACCACCCATACACACAAACACAAATCAAACCCAAACACACACACACACATGCACAGAGCAGCAAAATCAAACACAAATCAAACCCAAACACACACACACACACAACAGCAAAATCAAACCACCCACACACACACAGAGCAGCAAACCTTAGTTGCACGAAGCGGGAGCGGGAGCGGGGGCGGGAGCGGGAGCGGGAGCGGGAGCGGGAGCGGGGAATCGTAGTCATTCCAAGAATCGTTGATAGGGAGCGTTTGTATATATATTAAATAATAAAATATATAAAAATATATTATAAGATTATATATATCTTTTTTTCTCTAATGATAATAAAAATATATGTTATAAATTTTAAAATATATATATATATAAAATCATATGTTGAAATATTATAATTATATACTTGTATTAAATTTTTTTCATTTATTATAAAATATTTATATTATTTTTTTATTTTATATAATATCTAATTAATTAAACACAACATAAAAAATTTAAAAATAAATAACAAATAAACATTCATTTTTTAAAAAAAATTAAAAAAAATTTGAATGATTCATTTTATAGATTTGATTTAATATTTTTTATTATATTTGATTTAATTAGATTTATTCTTATATAATAAATTATATTATTTATTATATTTATTATAACAAATTATATTACTTATTATATTTATTATATTTATTTTATTTATTATAACAAATTATATTACTTAATATATTTGTTATATGTTACAAAAGGGAGGGGGGAGACAAGAACAGAACATAAATCGACGGGAGGCAGAAAGAGAGAGAGAGAGAGAGAGAGAGAGAAAGAGAAGCAGATCGACGAAGGCTGGCGCTGGCGATGGCGATGGAGATGGCGTTCGCGATGGCGATGGCGAAGGCGATGTGGAGAGATCGAAGGCCAGAGATCGCGATCGCGAGCAGATCGCGAGGTCCAGGAGCAGATCGAAGGTCGATGTCGAAGGTCGCGACAGCAAGTTCAGGTTTCTCTCTCTCTCTCTCTCTCCCTTGCGATCCCTTCTTGGACTGGATCGCGTTTCTCTCTCCTCAGAAACGCGATTCCTACACGCTTCTTTCTAGGAAGCGCGGAATCGCGATTCTTACTCCGAATCGTCAACTGGTTGCACGATTCCTGCAACTAAGCAGCAAACCAGCACGAGCCTCGTCGGCACACACAGAATCGGCGATATGGGTCGTCGTTCGTCGTCGGCAGAACCAGCACGAGTCTCGTCCTCCCTTTCTCTCTCTTTCTTCTCTCTTCTCTCTCTTCACTACAAGAATTTACACATTTTGCGACCACTTTTGCCGATCAAAAAAAATTTGGTCGCAAAAAAATGATATTTGGCGACCAAATATTAATTAGTCGCGAATGATCATTATTTTTGGCGACCAAATTTTATTGGTCGCAGAAGGTTATATTTTGGCGACAAAAAAATGATTTGATCGCAGAAAGTGGTATGCTTTTGCCGACCAACCACAAATTTAGTCGCAGAAGGTCACATATTTTTTGGCGACCAAAAATTTGGTCGCCAAAAACTTATTTTCAGCAACCAAAAAAAATTAGTCGCCAAATTTGTACTTTTAGCGACTAATATTTTAGTCGCCGTTGATTGAGATTTGGTGACTAAAATTTTTGGTAGGCAAAGGTACATTTTTTGCAACTAATATGGTATTTTAGTCGCCAAAAGTTTGGGAGGGAAATTTGATTTTTATAGAGGCGGGAATTGAATTTTTTTTGCAACAAAAAAATTTGGTCGCTATTTTTAAAACGACGTCGTTTTGTACCAGGAAAATAGAAAAAAAAAAAAAAAAAAAAAAAAAAAAGAGCCCTAATCTCCATTGTCTCTATCTCCATCTGTGTCTCGGTCCGCCCTCTCCCTCTCTGTGTTGGTGCCCTCAATCGGTGCCCACTCTCTCTAGCTCACCGTAATCTCGCATCGTATGGTAAGGGTTTTGTGGGGAAATTCGATTGTGATGATGGGTTTTGTGAGAAATTTGATTTTTTATGTGGGTTATATATGGAGATGGAAATGATTGGATTACGCTGCTAGGTTTGTTTCTTCTTCCCCTCTCTCTCTCTCTCTATATGTATGTATGTATGTATGTATGTATGTATGTATGTATGTATGTATGTATGTATATAATTGTTTTCAGATTCTGATGATTCTGATCTCTGTTACCGTTACCTTGTTCACAATTTTACTATGATTTGTTAATTTTCTAGAAATGTGTCCTTGATTGCTTTTAACAGTATGTGAAATAGAGTACAATTTCCATATATTAATCAGTTAGTGTGAGTTGAAACCCTAAATAATAATTTTGTATGTATTGAACTTGGCATTGATTGATTTTCAACTTCCTGGGGGCAATGTTTTACATTTAATGGTGACATTTTGAACCAAATTAATAGTTAGATGTTGAAACTTCAACAATATATTTTGATTTAAAATAGTTTGTGGTTGTGTTTTCTGATGTAACACCAGTAGGAAGAAGAAGATTGAAGAAGGAGAGAAGAATAAACAGGGGATTACAATCTGTTATCAAATTTCTCAATGAATCAAAATTCAAATCATATAGTCTACTAAATCCATCACATGAAGTCCATATGTATAGACAAATCAAACTAATCCTGAACAAACTTGACTTCCCAAGTAAATAAAACTCCTAGATAAATAAAATTCCGAAATAAATAAAAATCTTAATCTTTATCCTCATCTAACTTATCTGTTTTGCGTTGGATTCTTCTTGATGGTAGAAGTTGAAAGAAAATGATGTTATTTGTTATGAATTTTGTCTATTCAAGACTCAATGTGGTAAACCTTGTATGCTTTTACAGTTTCTTTTTCCTTTTTTTCCTGGTTTCACTTTTTTTGTTGGATGTTAAATACTTTTTGGCTTTCATGTTCTTTTTCAATCTTTTTGTTTTTTTGGAAAAGGACTTCAGATGGTAGATTACTTAAAATATGATAGGAATTTGTTGCACTTTATTCTTCTTCTAATGATCCTAAATTATTTCACTTCATTCTTTGTCGAAATTATATATTCAATTGTTTCTTCTATTGAACCTGTTTACAAAAGATATGATGCGGAGTACACCAAAACTGATACAGAACATGTTACAGTCTCTATCATCTCACTGATTTGTGTAACTTGTCCACCACAGGGTTATTGTAATTTCCTCCCCAAAGAAAAGTTGCTGCAAGCAGTAGAAGTTGGTCAGGTTGTTTATCTAAGTATGTTGCTTTTGTTGCTATTGCATTGTTACTATTTTGATTTTTAATGTTGTTTTTATTTGAAGCCAAGTTCTGTAGTACCTGTTTCTCTTTGCCGTATTCATGTGGATTCTTAAATTTACTTGGCAATGGATGTTTACATTCCTCCAAATCTATAACATCACAGTTCCTTAACAATAACACCCTATCTTGCAAAAAAAACACTAAACCAACAAAATTACTTTTAATACGGTGCCCATAACAGCCCCCAAACAGCCCCTCTAAACTTGTTTTTTAATTCTCTGAACTCTACCCTTTTGTTACTGTGTACCACATGCAAACCTTAAATTCCCTATATTTTTATCAAACTTTCTGCCACAAAGATCAATTAAAAATCATCCAACAAAGTCTGTGCTGACTGCTGCTGAACAATAGTTATAGGTTCACTACTAGTCCTACATCACTTTACTACAACACTAGTAGGCATTCACGATATTTGCATGAAATATTGGTTTCTATATATATATATATAGTAAGTTGTTTACTTAATCAAAACTGCCATAAAGGGGGCAAACCCTATACCAATAGAAAAAAAAAACATTACAGGTAAAGGCATTTAAAGATCACCAATAAACTGAACAAAAGAATCAATAGGAAAGTCTCAACCAAAAAAGCATTAGAAGATTACAAATCCTTTTAAAGTTCTTATCGGGATCTCAACCCCATCGAACAATCTCCTAAACTCTCATCAATAGTTGTGCATGTGTATTTGAGTTCATATTTTTTAAGGGCATTTAGTGCTTGATGAGAGTAGAAAAGCACGCCAAGACTGGTATTGCTCCTCTCAATTTAATTTTTGTTAATAAAAGAGAAATTACCATCTAACCCCTGCAGCATATATTATATAATATGAGTTCTAATTGGCTTTAAGACTTCATTTTACTTGTGTAAGATTCTGATGTTGATTGCATATTAAACTGTGATAGTGAATCAGTCTCCATCCGTGCTAACAATCCTGAAACATATTTACACCTACCAATTGTGGTATGTGATGTTTTTATCACAAACTATTTAGGGACTTAAGGGATCTAACTATTTTTCAGGTTGGAACTTTTTATTGGTCTCTTTTAGTAATTGTCTTGCTAATTTTTTGCATTTTTTTTTTCTTTATTTCTGGCCAGAACTCAAAATTGGACAAGTTTTCTTTGTTAAGAAATCTCCCTTCTATGCTGAATTTTGCAAAGATAAACCTAAGAAGAGGGAAGAAACTTCTAGTTTGCTGCAATAAGGGTAAGTGTAATGTTCATTTGCCCTGTCTTACCCTGTAGAGTTATACCAAGAGACATTAGGATCTGGCATGGGAATGACATTGATCCATGTAGCAGTTGGACCTATGTTATTTTGTTTTGCATAGCATATAAAATGTTTGCTTTCTATAATATGTAACATTATTTTAGGATCTCCATTCTTTGTTTCTTTGGCTGCCCATCACTATCTTCTTACAGGTTTATTTTATCACTTATTTTGAATTCCATTACGAGGATGGTAATCTTTATTTTTTACTTCAAATTCTTTTCTTGATTTTGTGCTCTAGACAATGATTCCCATGATCAAAGAGTTCATCCTTTAAGTGTTTTTGTTCGTAAGTGTTTCATTTTTTAGCGTAAGTGTTTTTTACTCTTGATTTAGCGTATTTTTTACTCTTGATTTAGCGTAAGTGTTTTTGTTCGTAGATTATGTTTCATTTGTTGACATTTTATTCCAATATTGTTTCCATCCTTTAACAAAGAGTTCATCATTGGCCCCAACTTCTTCTGATGTTTCGGAGGCAAACATTAGCCTCTGTAACTTGTTTTGTGTGTTTTTGTTTTTATATTGAAATTTTGACAAATCTGTGCCTTGATCACATATTGCGTGGATACATTTTTTAAGTTATTGGTGTAAGAATCAGTATGGCATTACCACGGCCTGGTGTGTGGTTAGACTTGAGATGTGATGCAAACAATCAAAAGTTAAATAGGATTGAATATGTAAAAAGCATTCATTGAAACAAAGCAATAGTCAAAAGTATAGACCGGAACCACCTGAGGGTGGTGGACTGATGGTGGCTTCTTTGATTCGAATATTTCTTCATCGAGGAGCTTGATCAGGTGGCCTGATGGTGGTTTCTTTGATTTGAATATTGCTTCTTGTGAAGCTTGATTTGAATTTTGAAAATCTACGATACTTTTCAGACCCTGTTTTGTACTGGGTACTGTGAATTGAGTCCAAGGTGCAATAATATGAGGCAACATATGATTTTGGCTAGATGCAGGGTCTTTTTATTATGCATAAAATGCTAGAAATAATTGTTGTTTATTGTCATGTTTCCATGGGCATTCCCATGGAACTACATTTTTCTATTGCTCTTACAGGTCTACTGTCTGCGTATTATGTTTTTTTCTTTAAAGTGATTACTTCTGTTTGGCCTTTTTAAAGCATTTTCTAGGTCCTTCAGTGAGATTATGCAATTACTAGCAATTTTTTTCCCACCCTTTTATCATGATGCTAATTTCATGTATGACTATCAGATATATCGATTATCTCTTCTTAGGAGACTATGTTGATCGGGGCCAGCACAGCTTGGAAACAATTACTCTTCTGCTATCTTTGAAGGTATAATACTCTTATTTGGCCTGTATGTTCTTCCTTAGTGGTTAATTATCTTAGGGCTCAAACATTTTCTTAAACTAAAACATGTTGGCTGTGTTTCTGTCCATATTGATCGGTTGAACTAGAAACTTGTTACAAAGACCTAGAAGGGATCAGGTGAGTAGGTAGAAACTGATGAAAATGAACTGTTAACATGAATGATGTCGACTTTCCCAGTCAGTATTAAGTGTATGCTTAAGTAAGAGGATATGCTTGGAAACACAGTTACAAGTAACGCTTTTGAAATCTACATGGGATTGCTTGAACCTAGTTTGAGTAAGAGGATATGCTTCGTTTCTGTTTTCTGCCCCATTTTCTCTAGTTCAGATTAAACAAGAAGCTTAGAGCCTTTATGGTTTTTTTTTCATTGTTTTTGTCGTAATTTTCTGTGTGTGTGTGTGTGTGTTTTTTTTTTTTGTGTGTGTGAAATCAAATAATGGGACTTTGCAACGTAGTTGTTTTCCTACCATTTGCATTTTCTTATAATTTTTAAGATTGAAATGTCTACATCTATAATACATATATCAATGTTGGGCCGCATTTGTCTTATATATATATATAAATGCAGGGAAACTTGATTATGTTACCAACCAGATTACAAACTATGTAATGAGTATTGTTAATAAAAAGAATAAGAATGCTAATCTCAAAGCCCACACAGTGAAGATCCATCTATGGGTTTTTGTCAATGCTCTTATTGACAACCCACCTTTTGATTTTCAAACCAAAGAGACTTTGACAATTCGCCAAAGCAGTTTTGGGTCAAAATGTGAATTTTCATAGGAGTTCCTGAAGAAAGGTTTGTTCTATTATTTTGAAATCTTTATTATTATTATTATTATTATTATTATTATTATAAATTTCAAAAAAGAAAAGTTGTTTACTCCTTTTGTGAGCGTAATTTTGATGCTTTTGTGGTCAATTCTCCTGCAGTGTCCAAGTCTGGAATAGTGGAAAGTCTCTTGTCATGGGTAGATTTTAAGCAGAGCAAGGATCTTAAGACAACTGATGGGACAAAGAGACAGAGGATAACTGGGATTACCAAACTAGAAGATGCTAATGATGCCGGAGGGAAGAGCTTTGATAAATGTACCTTGATTTTGACAGAAGGTGTTTCAGCGAAGGCACTTGCGGTAAGTTGTCTAGCTATTTAAGTAGTTTCAGTTGAGTTTGGTTTTGTTTTAGAGTTTTTAACTGATTTGAGTATATACAGATGGCAGGAATTTCTGTTGTGGGTCGAAATTATAAGACAGTGTTCCCGTTGAGAGGTAAATTGCTTAATGTGAGGGAAGCAAGCCATAAACAGATCATGGAGAACGCTGAAATTCAGAGCATCAAGCAGATTCTTGGACTTCAGCATGGAAAACAGTATGACAGTGTGAAGACTTTGAGATATGGTCATTTGAAATGACCATGACTGATTAGGTTTTTTCTATGCAACACACATGCACGTAGGTATGTTTTTATTCTTTTATTGCATTTTTATGCATTAATAAGAAGTTTAAAGTAGCACTTAATGATTTTTTCTGCATTTTGACTCTAGACCTTGGGTATTTCAATTCCAGAATTTCTATACATAAATATCTATAAATTTTCTGAAACTAAGGTGACTCCTGTGTGGGCATGTGTGCATCCATCTATTCATTCCTGCAGTTATCTTTCCTATTCATTTTTTGATATGTACAGGTAAAGCATAGTAGAACATCATCCCCATCTTCATATGAGAAGGATTTTTGTGAATTGGTAGATATATATACCAGAAAGAAAAGGCCTGATAAAACGAAGCATAATGTGATGTTACAAGATCTAGAGCATGATTCAGATAGCTCCAGTAACACTTCAAATGATAGCGTATTTGAGGCAGATAGCTCCAGTAACTCTAGTCACTTCATTTATCTTATTACTCTTCTAATTGTCCAATCCATGGTAAAGTGGGGATCTTTGAAAAATTATTCTCTTCTCTTCCCCGGACTGAAGAATGTGTTCCTATAATTCTTTTTCTCTTACATGAGCATTCACTTAGAATCTATTCATTGCAGTTTCCTGTGGTGAATTCTTTGCTCAATCGCCTGATAAGGACTCGGATATTTGTGGGTTACGTGAGACAAATGATCCGCCTAACAAACGGGAAGAAGGATTAAAACTTCAGCAAGGTCATTTAGAAGGATCAACAATAATGTATGTACCTACCAGAAAAGAAACATTAAGCATATCAAAGTTTCTTTGCAAGTGTGGTGTGAAGGCTGCTGCTTATAATGCCAAGGTAACTATTTTTGTACATCTGTTTAATTTGGATTACCTATCATTCATTAATTTTTTTCATTTTGGTAATGGTTTTGTAACTCTCTTCCAGGTAAATCAACCCTTTAGCCTTACTAGACTTCTGTCACTCCTAGTTTTCAAAATTTGTAAAGTCTTATGTCTCCTGAACGATGAAAGTGGAAGCTGAAAGTTTTATTCAATAAGTGATTATTAACTTTATAAAATTGATGCATTCTCCTTGGGGCAACAGAAACACCATTATTAACTTTCATGTTTTCAACCTCTGTGCTAATTTTTTTTTTGTGTGATTGGTAATGTTGTCACAAAATGGTAGTGATGAGGTTGCAAACACTCTTATACTGCCAGCTTTCTTCTAGTATTCGAGGTCCTTTTTCCTGTTTGGTATGCAAGTGATTTATGCTTTTTATTTTCCCCAGTTGCCAAGATCACATCTGAGGCAGGTGCACAATGAATTTCATGAAAATGCCTTGCAGGTATGGACTATGAAACTTTTGTAAATTGTCTTGTTTTTCTTTTGACATATGCTTTATCAAATGTTCTCTTGAAAAAGTGTGTACATGTTAATGAGGGTAGAGTCCAATTATAAATTAATTATAGTTCAGATATTTCTGCAGTGTCAAGAATATACCTTCATAAATTCACAAAGGATTATTGGCTGAGACCTGAGAGATTATTAAGAATAAAACTCTATGTCAACTTCCTCTCCCATCTCTTCTATGTTTTTGACAGCTTATCATTGTCTCACTTGGGCCTATTAGTGTCATGTTTTGGTCCTATAATCTATTACCAGTTACTTGGAGAAGGTGAGCCACCAGATTAGGTGTAAGAGCTTATTAAGATGTTATAATTACGCCCTGGACAATTAGGCACCAACCATAATTGTGACAACTGATTGGAAGAGAATAGCTCTAAATTGAGCCTGGAGCAACGATAGCATGCATGGAGGGTTGTTAGAGGAAATAAATTCCCACATGAACTACCTGGATAAGTTGCATTGACAAGAGAGGGAGAGAGAGAGAGACATGATATTATCATAATAACTAAAAGAAATAACTCCATCACTAAGTACCAAAAGTTTTATCAATTTGGAGCCACATCGTCATGTAACCTGTATGCTGCTGCTCTAGCTTTGTCTGCATCAATCCCTAAGGGTAGGCCAATGTAATTTACATATATGTATATATATATTTGGTTTAATAACAAAGAGAAAATAAGGGAAGAAGTAAGAGAATGGTTTTTGGTTCTCTAAGTTTGTTGGTTTGGGAAGAAAGTGTACCGTGTCTCTAAATAAAATGTCTAAATGCATATTGGCAGGTATTCACTTTTTTGCTAACTTCAACTTGTCATAAATAAACAAAAAGTAACCAGAATGCAAGACCAAAACTCATCAAGCACTTGATGTCATTAGTTTCATAAGTTATGCTTTTTACATTGTTTCATGGAAAAGAAAAAAAACATTTTTGCTTGTAGTTTTTCACTGCATGCAAGGCAATTTCTTCACTCACTGTGTTTTTATTTATATTTTAAGAGTTAATATACTTACTAAAAGAAATAATTTAAGAATTAATATAGAGAAATAATTTAAGAATTAATATAGATCCCTATGTCAAATCTTCAGGTGGGTGTTATAACTAATATAGATCATGCGAGTGCTAGGTACATATACACTCGATTACTGATCATGCGAGTGCTAGCTGGTTTAGAAGGATTTTTGTTATAACTAAGGTTTGTGACAGTTATATGGTCATAATTTTTTATATCATTCAGTGGCATATTTCTTTTCTTTCATGTCATACAATCTATTGTGAATGTTCTGATTCAAAGTGGATTATTGGGTAATATGGTAAATGGCAGAAACAAGGGAAGCTCAGCAGATGGTTGTTTTGTGAAGCCGGGGACCAGCCAGCAGAACTTGAGTTCATTCCAATCTCAGGCAGTTCAGAGTGAGGCAGGAAAGAATTTCACGGAGATGGAAGTGGTAGGTTTATTACTGCACCAGTAATCACTGAAGATGGTGATCCTATTCAAGATCCTATAGTGCTTCTGGAAGCAAATCCAGACACGGGATTGGCTACAGTTTCTCAAGAAAATGGTAATGTTGATAACTTCAAGTCTGCAATTAGTAATTCATAAGATGCTAATGCCTTAAATTATGCACAGAAGGGCGCAAGGATCTTTTTGATTGGCTATCAAGGCAACTTAGTGGATTAAGCAATTTTCCTGATGCTGTAAATCTGAATTATGTATTGTTTCAATTTGTTATGCTAGATGGATGTGACTTGTGAATGAAAACTTAGAATAGTTGTATTGTGTCGAGTGTTAATGAATTATGTATTGTGTCGAATGCTAATGATTCAGTTAATTTGAATGATGCTTTAAAATTATAGGTTTATTATGGATTGAATGCATTATTAGGAATTACAGGTGTATTATTTTCCTGCTTTGGCGACCAATTTATTAGTCGCGACAAATCAAATATTTTTTTTCGAAAAAAATAACAATTGCCGATCAAGAGTTTTGGTCGCAAAAAATAAATCTATTGCCAACCAAAACAGCTATTGGTCGTGGAAACTCACTTTTGCCGACCAAAAGTTCTGGTCGCGAAAAGTAACAAATGGCGACCAAAACCTTTTTTTGGTCGTAGAATGTCACAATTGATGACCAAATTTTTTGGTCGCGGAATATCACGATTGGCGACCAAAATTTTTTGTCGCGGAATGTCACAATTGGCGACCAAACTTTTTGGTCGGGAAAATATCACTTTTCGCGACCAAAGTGTTTTGGCGACAAAGTAAATTAGTCGCGGTAATTAAATATTTAGCGACCAAAAATTTAGTTGCGAAATCCAACTTTTGCCGACCAACCACAATTTTGGTCGCGAATTACTTTGCCAACCCTCAATTGGCGACCAAAGTAGCGACCAAAAAAATTGGTCGCGGATAACTTTTGCCGACCAAAAATTGACTTTTAGCGACCAATTTTTTTGTTGCCAAAAGTGTAAATTCTTGTAGTGCTTTCTCCCTCCTTTCCTCTGTTGCGTTTCACAAATAATAGAGGGAAAAAAAAAATCGAAATCAAAACAACGTCGTTTTGATTTCGAGCAATTCGAGCCTTGGGAGTTTCGAGCTACAAGCTATTTTTCTTAGAGTGAGTGTCCCACAGAGAAATCATAAGTGATGAATTTAGAATTAGTAAACAGATCGTGGAATTGAGTGGAAAGTATATGTATAATATTTGATGTAGTGCGTGGAATGAGAAATAATATCTAATCAAATTTATAAGTGTGTACATTGAGAAATAATGTACACTGAGTTAAGTAAGTCTGTGAAAATAGAATTTCTCAAAAAAGTCAGTTTTTTTAGCTAAAGAAGTCAGATTTTTTGCCAAAAAAGTCACTAAAAAAGCCAAAAAATCAAAAAATTAATTTTTTACTAACTTTCCAAAACACTACTTAATTGGATACTAATTTCTTGATTGGCAGTTTTCAGTGGTCCATACTAACAATTTTTTTTTTGCTTTTTTTTATTTATTTTCGAGTTATAAAAAACTTGTTTGTTTGTCTTAAAGATTATAAATTTGATTACTCTAAAATAAGATTTTTAATTGATTAATTAATGTATATTTGATATTTGTTGTTGAATCAAAAAAATAAAAAAATAAAAAGTGAATATGTATTTGGCTTTGGCTGTGAACCTTAAAAAAAAGGGTAAATTACACTGACACTCCCTGAGGTTTATGTTTATTACAGTTCCTCCCTCACCTTTTGAAAATTACATCTCTCCCCCTGAGGTTTAAAGTTTCATTATAGATTCCCCCCTCAGCAATTTAATTTTTTTAAATACCAATTTTGCCCTCACTGGATAAATTACATTGACACCCCTCACATTTTAGAAATTACAACCCCCTCCCTAAGGTTTAAAATAGTATTACCAATTGCTCCCTCGGTTAGTATTAGTTAGAAAAAAAATTCATTGAAAAAAAAAATAATTGAAAAAAAAAATTGTTAGTAAAATTTTTAAATTTTTGTTTAAAAACCAACGTAAACTCATTTTTTGAATTTACGTTTTTTCCTCAAATTTACAAATTGAGACAACCATTTATAAACCAAAAAAATTATTAAATAAGTTTTTATGACAGTTTTTAAAATTTTTGTAAATATTAATTGAAAACTGAAAATGAAAAGGTTACCAAATAGGCCTCAGATGGTAAAAATATTGTAAAATTAACAAATAATTAAATAAGTTACCAACGTAAGAAATGACTTATCAAAATATTCTTAGACTATGTATGGTTTGATTTTTAGAATTTTTTTTAAAAATTAAGAATTAATTTGGTTAAAATAAAAAATAAAAAATAATTATCATTTAAGGGTAAAAAATAATTATCATTTTAACTTTTGGACAGGTTATATACATACGTATGGCTGTTTCAATTTAATTTGTAAAAAATTATTTCTAACCACTCGAAAGATAAAAATTAATTTTACTAACAAAAATTTTTTCAATTTATTTATTTTACAAATAATTTTTTTTCCAATTAATTTTTTTTTCAATGAATTTTTTTCCAACTAATACTAACTGAGGGGGCAATTGGTAATGCTACTTTAAACCTTAGGGAGGGAATTGTAATTTCTAAAATGTGAGGGGTGTCAATGTAGTTTACCCAGTGAGGGCAAAATTGGTATTTAAAAAAAATTAAATTGCTGAGGGAGAAATCTGTAATGAAACTTTAAACCTCAGGGGGGGAGATGTAATTTCCAAAAGGTGATGGAGGGAACTATAATAAATATAAACCTCAGGGGGTGTCAGTATAATTTACCCTTAAAAAAAAAGATTGGGGATTAGGAGATGTGGAAGATAGTTCCCATGGGGAATGGGAAATGGAGAATGAGAAAAAATTATAATAAGGGAATGGCGATGGAGAATTTATATCCACTCTATTGTCCTCATTGTGCACGTCGAGCCGGGCGGTTTGATAATAAAATTACAAAGTGAATGGTAGATTGACAAATTGATAAATCACGGTTTAAGTAATTTTTGACGGATTAGCGGATTAAAGAATGTTCTAATTAATTATTAAACATTTACGTAATATATAACATATTTTTCATATATACAACACAAATAAATTTTACTTAATATGTTTTATATATATAAATATTAATTTGTAACAAATTTCACATGTTAAATCTCTCTTACACTTACTTATATTTTAATATTTTATTAGGGGTTAAAAGTATATATGTATTAATTATAGTAGAATAGATACTTTTAAAGGCGGATTATAAATTTTAAAATTTAATCCGCAGTTAGAGCAATGAGAATTGATACAGATCGGTACAATTTGTTCATATATTGCTTAAATCTGCAAGGTTTTCACATTATTTCTTGACACAACTTATGTTTGTTTGACAAAAATTTTCCCTCTTTTTAGTCTAATAAAAAAGTGAGGGACTTACGTATAATTCTTAATAGGTAAATTTATTATCTAATAAATCCTATAATAATTAATGATATTTTTAATCAAATAATATTAAAAAAATCATTAATTATTAATTTTTAACGACCTTAAACCCAGTAATGCAAGAGAAGCCATAGAAAAACTATTGAACATCGTGAATATTTTTGGCATTGGGATAGCTATTCCTTCCATTTCATTGAGACAAACAAAACGAATTCTATCATAACTCGTTCCTGCCAAAAAAAAAAAACAAAAAACAAAAAACAAAAGAAAAAAAAGTGCAACACTAATAAATTCACGAGAAATTATTTGTAAAATAGCTCCATTGAGGCTAAGTTTGGGATGTGCAAAATAATCCAAAAAGTCAAAAAGTTACTCAAAAAGTTAAAAAGTTAACATTATTCACCAAAAGTCAACAATTACGGCTGCACAACTCCCAATTCAAATTTTCCTCTAAAAATCAATTTTTACAATTTTTTATTACACATTTTTCCATAAAAAGTCAAAAAGTTAACCCAAACATCCATATTTTCAACCTCAATTTTTTAGTCCAAAAAGACAAAAAGTACACTTATTTAGTCTTCCCAAACTTGGCCTGAGTCTTATATCGGTTATAGAACCAATCTATATCTATCTATCTATCTATATCTATCTATACTATATATTAAGTAAAAGGGGGTTTTTAACCCTAAGCCTTGTGAAAGCTCCAATCTCCCAATCTAAATTTCTTGATTTTTTTATTTAAAAAATAAAATAAAATCTTAGTATTTATTTACTTCTCTCAACACCCAAGTCTTACCCTCATAATAACACTTTAATGCATTAAAAACAAGCATAAAAAAAATTTCTTTGAAATCCAACACATATGATTATTATCCCTCATAATAACACTTTAATGCATTAAGAACAAGCATACAAATTTTTTTTTGAAAAGTCCAATACATATGATTATTATCAAAATATTATTATTATCAAAATATTAAATTTTAATACAATATAAAAAAGGAAAAAAAGAAGACATTAAAAAAAAAAAGAAAAGAAAACCTTCAAAAATCACAATTCACATATATAGATAATTGTAAACACAATCCGTACATAGCACGGGTGATATGGTATTTATACTATATATTAAGCAAAAAGAGGTTTCTAAGCTTGTGGAAGCTCCAATATGCCAATTCTAAGTTTCTAATTTTTAGTTTTTTTTTAAAAAAAAAATTAACCTCGGCATTTATTAACTTCTCTCAACCCATAAGATTTTTTGACTTCTCTCATAATTACTGCAGTATCTTTTCCAAAACAAATAATATGTATATTAAAAAAAATTTAAAACAAATATAAATATCTATATCTATATCTATTTATTTATTTATATTTATCTCTAACCCATAAGTTTTGTGGGAGTTCCAATATCTTAATCTAAATTTCTTGATTTTTTTATTTAAAAAAAAAAAAAAACCTTACCATTTATTAATTTCTCACAACCCCCAAGCATCACCCTTATAATAACACTTTAATACATTAAGAATAAGTATAAAAAATTCCTTGAAAAGTCCAACACATATGAATTCCTTGAAAAGTCCCAACACATATGATTATTATCCCTTATAATAACGCTTTAATGCATTAAGAACAAGTATAAAAAAAATTCTTGAAAAGTATAATACATATGATTATTATCAAAATATTAAACTTTAATATAATATAAAAAAACAAGACATTTAATTCATTGAAAAGTCCAACACATATGATTATTATGAAAATATTAAATTTTAATATAATATAAAAAAGAAAAAAGAAAAAGAAGACATTTAAAAAAAAAAGACATTTAAAAATCAAAATTCACATATATATCCCCTGATCAGCATTTATTACTTTTTTTTTCAATCCACATGTCTTTCCACATGCCTGAATTTATTGATTTGGTCAAAATTCTCTAATCAGCATTTAAAATCCCCTCATACAGATAATTATAGATATAACCCGTGCATAGTTACTGCAGTACCGTTTTTAACTTCTCCAATACACTATGGTTAGTGATAAGATTGTTAAATTATTATTATAAAAAATCTTTAAAAACATAATTTATATACTAAAAAAATCTAAAATAAATATAAATATTTATAATTATCCCGTGCATAGCACGGGTGATAGGCTAGTACTTACTATATATTAAGCAAAAGGGGGGTTTTTAACCCCAAGGCCTGTGGGAGCTTCAATATCCCAATCTGAATTTTCTAAATTTCTTATTAAAAAAAAAAAAAAAACTCAGCATTTATTAATTTGGTCAAAATCCTCTGATCAGCATTTATTAACTTTTTTCAATCCACATGTCTTTCCACATGCCTGCATTTATTGATTTGGTCAAAATCTCCTGATTAGCATTTAAAATCCTCTCGTACAAATAATTATAGATACAATCCGTGTATAGTTACTGCAGTACCCTTTTCAACTTCTCTCATACATTATGGTTAGTAATAAGATTGTTAAATTATTTTTATAAAAAATCTAAAAAAACATAATTTATATATTAAAAAAAATATAAAAAAAATATAAATATTTATAATTATCTCGTGCATAGCACGGGTGATAGGCTAGTTATGTATTAAGCAAAAGGGCGTTTTTAACCTTAAGCCTTGTGGGAGCTCCAATCTCTCAATCTAAATTTCTTGATTTTTTGATTTAAAAAAAAAAAAAATCTTAGCATTTATTAACTTCTCCCAACCCTCAAGTCTTACCGTCATAATAACACTTTAATACATTAAGAACAAACATAAAAAAAAATTCTTTGAAATCCAACATATATGAATTCCTTGAAAGTTCCCAACACATATGATTATTATCCCTCATAATAACACTTTAATGCATTAAGAACAAGTATAAAAAAAATTTCTTAAAAAGTCTAACACATATGATTATTATTAAAATATTAAACTTTAATATAATATAATAAAAAAGAAGACATTTAATTCCCTAAAAAGTCCAACACATGTGATTATTATCAAAATATTAAACTTTAATATAATATAAAAAAGAAAAAAAAGAAGACATTAAAAAAAAAAAAAAAGACTATTAAAAATCACAATTCACATATATAGATAATTGTAAATATATTAAGAAAAAGGGAGTTTCTAAACCCCAAGCCTTGTGGGAGCTCCAATCTCTCAATCTCAATTTTTAAAATTTTTGATTTAAAAAAAAAAAATCTCAGTATTTATTGATTTGATCAAAATTCCCTTATCAACATTTATTAACTTTTTCCAATCCACATGCCTGCATTTATTGATTTGGTCAAAATCCCTGATTAGCATGTAAAATCCCCTCATACAAATAATTATAGATACAGCCCGTGCATAGTTACTGCAGTGGCCTTTTTAATTTCTCATGTACACTATATATAGATAATTGTAAATATATTAAGAAAAAGGGAGTTTTTGAACCCCAAGCCTTGTGGGAGCTCCAATATCTCAATCTTAATTTTCTAAATTTTTTATTTTAAAAAAACAAAAACCTCAGTATTTATTGATTTGGTCAAAATCCCTGATTAGCATTTAAAATCTCATCATATAAATAATTATAGATACAGTCCGTGCATAGTTACTGCAGTAGCCTTTTTAATTTTTCCTGTACACTATGGTTAGTGATAAGATTATTAAATTATTTTTATAAAAAATCTTAAAAAACATAATTTATATATTAAAAAAATTAAAATAAATACAAATATCTATAATTATATCTTGCGTGGCACAGGTAATAAGTTAGTTCCTATAATTATGAAACCCATACGAGATAAAGAGGAATATGCTATTGGTCTCAACTCGGGAGGAATAACGGGTAATAGACACAAAACCATCCATCCATTCTGGTATCGTTTCAATATTTCACCACAACGACGTAGTTTTTGCGTTTCCCATGTTCCAAATTGTCTTCCCTTTCTTCTTCGCCCTAGCTCAGTCTCTCTCTCTCTCTCAATCTCTCTATACATCGCGGTGCGCCGAGCTCCACTGCCGCTTAACGCCACCGCACCAACACCATGCCACCACCACCACCACCACCACCACCAAAAGGTAGCATCTCTCTCTCTCTCTTTCTCCCGAGGTTTTGATTGATCCGTTGTTGGGTCCTTAATAGCCAGTGATGCACAGAATCTGTATTGTAAGTGGCATTAATAGTCAGTGTATAGAACTAGTGGAAGTTGAATTGAATGACTAATTAGAATTTGTATTATATATGTCAATCATGGAGATAATAATATACATTCTTTGGATTTTAATCATGGAAATTGCAGTCATTAGAGCATTTTCAACCATTCACCAATTTTTTCATCTAAGATTGTAAGTTTTGAGTAAAAAGTTTGAAATCCAATGCTTCATCTTTTCAAAATTTCATCAAATTCAAATTTGATGAAAGATTTGAATATGATGGCAAAAAAAAAAAAAAAAAAGACTCAAATTTAAATTTGATGAAAGAAAAGATGAAGGATTGGAGATACGCATAGTAGTGTTGATGTTGCTGCTAGTTTTGCCTCTATATGAAAGCCTTTGTTGATCCACTAATGTCAGTAATGGTGCTCTTTTGTGCTTTGTTTTTTACACTATATATACGTGAATGTATGTGTATCTTCTGGGACATGTATTCTTATTGTACCACTTTATGCAGGATTAATCAATCTTTGCATCAGCTACATGTACAACTTCATATTGTAATATGTACGGAAATACCTATATATATATTCATGTACCTTTTTTTAAATTTTGGTTTTTCTTTTGTTTATGTAACAACTAAAGTGCAATCTTTTAATTTGTCTCAATACAGATCACTAACCAATGAAAGAACAGCCCCAATTAACTGATACACAGTTTTGAGCTTCCGGTCAAAAAAATTCAGCCACACAGGGTTTCCATTTGACCAGAATGATTTGTGGGTGTATATGCAATTTGTTGATTTTGCTTAACATTCTTAGTTTTATTTTGAGTGGCCTACCATACAGTCAAGGAGATATGTAAGTATACCGGGAATCTCTTCAGACACTGAAATATCTTTGTTAGCGTGATTTCTTTTATGCATTGAAGGAGTATTGTATTGCTAATTTGCCATACAATTTGACAGGATTGATAGTAAAGTTTTGAATGTTGGGGAAGAGCTGTGGAAAGAAACTCTGCCATTTCAAATGGGTTCCCGCCTTTACCAACTGGAAGGGCTTAAATCACATATGTGGTATGAAGTGAAGATATCATATCCAGCTTCTGTATGTATGATGAAACTTATTCTTTTTGTTTTTTCAACATTTTTCTTGTGAAAATTTATCCCTTTTTTATTTTGGACTAATAGATACCCTCGAGCTTTTCTCTATGGCTGACGAGAGGTAATTCAAGCTTAGGGCAGAACCGGGGAAGAAAATTACTCAATACCGAAAAGTTAATCTTCAAAACTGATAATCTGGACTTCTCAAGCGACCAGGTTTGACAATACGTCATATTGCCTAATAATTACCTCTATTTGTTTTGAAAATAATTTGATGTAGAGTTTTGCTCAGGGTGGAATGTTTGTCCTTGTGACTGTGGAGCCTGAGGGGGTTGTTGCAATACCAAACGTACAAGAGAGAAAAGAAGTCATTTTTAACATAGGTAACTTCAAAATTCATTTTTAGATAATTGCGTGCCATATATGATTGTCCACACAGCTTGTGGCAACAGGCTATTTTTATTTGTACTTCCAAAACATCTCCTATCAATGAAATTTGAAAATAAAATTGATGGAGACCGATTTCTTGATTCCATAAGCTATATTCTTGCTTTCTCCATGAGATAAGGATTGTTGGTTAAAAACTCCAGCTTATTTCCACTCATCACAAGTATCTCATTCCAGTGTGTCTATGATATTTTAGCTAATTTTGGTTTCTTCTCGAGGATTTTTTTTGGGTGTCATTTGAAATTTGTTGGCATGGAGGTGTGATATATATATATTAATTCTACTTATCTGTTAACATTTCATTAGTACGCAAAAGATTAAGTTGCTATTTTTTAATGCTTACAGAAACTAATTTATTAGTTGGAGTGTTAGAGGTTGTGCTGCATATATGAAAGAAAGAGTTCAAGGTTTTTAGGGCAAACTTAGCTGTTTGATAGGCATATCAAACTTGCATTACATAATACATATACATGGAGCATTAGAAGCTTCAATAAAAAGTCAAAAAATGAAAATTGATGACAAGATAATGCTTTCTCAAAAGCAAAAACCTTCTTTCCAAATGATTGCTTTTGTAACATTATGAACTGCTATATTCAGATATAAATTCAAAAAAAAAAATCTGCAGTGGCACATATAGGACTAAGATCACCTGATACAATCATGTTTGATCATGCAAGTAACATTCCAAAGATAAGTTGCTACTTGAGCTACATTAGTCCTTCAGAAGTAATTTAAGTTGTATATGGTAACCTAGTAGTGTTGTGGTTTTCTCTTTAAATTCATAGCTTTGAACTCCACATTGACAAAGTTGTATGCTGTAATTTAGACATGGTGGCTGGCAGATTTACAGTCTATATGGTCATGACAACAATTACAAAGTTCTATAATTTCTTATAGAAAGTTTGATGCCAGTTTGCATTTTCAATACAACCAATAGCCAAAGGCTCTAAGGTGGATTATATTTTATATATGATCGGTGATGAAAGTTAGCCTAGTGTTTTTCATCAGTTTCTTCAACTCTATTGTTATGACACAATTTTAGTAGTGAATATCTTGATATCCTAATTTTGGGTATTTTAAGCGTTCCTCTCCTCAGTTCTCATTCTGCTCAAGAAATTATTTAGAGATGAAAAATGAGTGTTATTTATATCTGATAAATAATTTTCCATTCCTTCTATGTAATTCGTGCCATTTTTCTCTTTTGCAAATTAGGTTAAATTGAGAAGATCCTTGTAATGGCCCTATATCTTTGGAGTAAAGACGGTAATGAATTTGAGTGGACCTAATAGCACTACAGACAGTAAATTTCCTGGGAACATCTTGATTTAGTTTCATTCCACAGTCATATACAAATAGAAGCTTGTTCAGCTAGACTTTAATCCCTAAACACATACTTCAGATAGTTAATACTTAGAAGATGCTTTTTCCTTGCCCTGAGCTAATGTTCTCCGCTTGAGCCACACAATGTCATACCCAAACTTCCAAGTTGTGAAACCGGATCTCTAATTCATTATGGAACTTTATGATAATAATAAATAAATCATAAGATTCATAGTTCAACCAGGAAAAAAAAAAAAAAAAAAAAGTGTTTCTTGATTTTCTTGGTCTACTCAAGTATGATGCTGTAAAACCTTTGGGCTACAACTTGGGCAGGTTGAAACCGAGGAATCTGATCCCAAACTGAAAACTTTTAGGGCTTGGACAGTGTGTTAAGATACAGGATGATAAAAGAGAGAACCCAGAAACATAAGCTATGATATAAAAACGTGTACATGCACATATATATATATATGTGTGTGTGTGTGTGTGTATGTGTGGAGGGTTTTAGTTGAGTACTAGCTACTGCAGGATGGGAATCTATGTTGCTACATGCACTTGGATGTGGAAAAGTAAGGCTGCTTTCAAAGTTGAGGCCATCCCTCTCCCTCTCTCTCTCCCCCCAAAAACTACCATTCTCGGTCCACCTGAGATTTTACAAATTATTCTTGGCTTGGGCTTGGGCTTGGTAACCCGAGCAAAGCCTGGACAGTCCTCCAGCCTGACTGAAGCTGCCTAATTTACAGTCCTATGAAATCTGAACCTAGTTTTGACTAGTCTGACAGTTGAGCTGGAGCCAATAGAGAAAGTGGGAACTACTTAGAGCATAATAGTTTACAAGTACTTGGATTTCCTAAATTGTAACCACTTTGAGTTCTATTCTGGTGTGATAATTTATTTGAGTTCTATTCTCGGATTTCCCAAGTTATGAAAGAAATATTTGTAACAATTCATTTCATTGGTATTTTTACTGATTTAATGGTGTTTTATTTGTTTATTTTTATTTTTTAAATTTAATTTGTATTTTAGCCAATGGTGTTCACCAGGCTTAAATATGGTATATATGCTTGTTGCTGATATTTCCGTATGTGTTGTCCCCATTGTTGCCATTCTTGTGTCATTTTGTTATCTTTGCTTTCTAAACATTCACTTTCATTAATTTTTGTTAGACATTCACCATTCTCATGTCAATACCTCTAATGATTTTGTAATACAATACTTTTTTCATGGCAGTTTGTGATGAACTATTGTTAGGCATCCCCCGAGATGCCTGGTGGGTTGCAATTTTGGTATTGCTTTGCTTGGGATTGGCATTTGTGATCCCATATTTTCTTCCACCGTATCTTCTAAGAATGGATCGAAGCCCACAATTAGCTAGTGATATTATTTCCAAGGATTCTTGAACATGCACCTGTGTTGCTATTTTGCGGCTTTTGGAACTGTTTGAATTGGTGGTGAGCAGAGGATGTCATAGCTGAGTTTACTGCTAGAGATTCTTCTAATCATTCAAGTTATATACATCATCGGAATGGCTCTCTAAAGCGGCTTCTAGAAATGGGTGAAAGGAGCACCCACATCTAACTTTCTTAGTCGTCATCATCTTCTTTGTTGGTGAAAACAGAGGATGTGAAATATGTAAGTGCTTACCCATATAATTCAGCTAATTGATTGTTTTTTCTGCTTGAGCTTTTTAACTGATGTTTGTTTTTGATTTTGCGCTTTGTTAGAGTGAAGCTATACAATTAATTTTTGCATAGAATTCTCATATAGAAAGTTGTGGCGTTATATGGTCCTTTAAATTCATTTTACATCAAAATGAGGAGCTTCTAAATATACCAACTTCATTTATCTTTACACCCAGCACATGAATTATAGATCTTATACTTCATAGATAAACACTTGTACATGCAAGTATGGAGAGAAATTTGGTGGCTGTATAAACCTACAATTGTAGCGTATAATTCTAAATATATCATTGCCATGTCATTTTGAATGAGTTTTTTACATAAAAATTTTGGTTGTGTAGCATTTTCTCCTCAAATTAGAAGTTTTAGAAGGGTTAACACATAGGAGAAATAATGACACAAAATTAAGCCAGCCAAAAATTTGTTAGTTATATCTAATTGAAAAGGAAAATGAATTATGTACTTAATTTTTTTTTACGTGTGTGAGTCTCACAATGTGAGTGAGTGTTTAAAAAATTAGATACACCCCCTTTTTGAACCATGATTAAGCATTATCCTTATCTCAATGATGTTGAAATGTCATGTGTTTGGGTTATGAATTTGTAGAGGGAAATAGAAGGAAAGAAAAAAGATAGGGAAAATAAAATGAAAAAAGTTTTTTTTTCCCTTCTCGTTTTTGGTTGAGTTTATTCTATTATATAAAATATACAACCTAGAAGTTTTGTTATGTATTTATTTTATTTTATTTTTCTTTTCAACAATGTTCATAAAATAGTTGTTAAATAGTCATTAAAGAATAATTGCCAAATAATTTTCCGATTTATCCATCTTCCTTCGTCACACCTTCCAAAAGTGTAGATGTAAAATTGTAAATATATTGCATTTGTATCCGTCGATAGTCATGAAAACAATCATAGAATGAATAGATATTTTTTACCCAAAAAAATCCAATTTTTGTTTAATGATCCATAAAAAATGAATTTACATAGGTAATTTTGTTTTTCTTTTCATAAGAGTCTTCTTAAATTTATAAAATTGCACCCATTTTTGTTTTCTTCACAACTAGATATGTTTTAATCATTAAGCTATTAAAAATTACAAAAAAATAATAATAAAAAAAAATAATCTCATTTTAATATTTAGTTGTTTTTCTTTTCATAAGAGTTTTCTTAAAAGAATAATGTTAGGTAGGGGTGGTCGCGGGTCGGTTGCGGTCACGAAAACTCCAAACCATCCAAACGTGGTTGAGTTGGGTCGATGCATCCGCTGATCATCCCTAATGCTAGGGACCCAATTGTTTTATTAATATTTTTACTAAACGTCTCATATGGGTGTGAGACATACATGGAACCTATATGGTATGGGTCCAACACACATATGAAACATTTTGTAGAGATGTTAGTAAAACATTTGAGATTTCTAGCATTTTCCTTCTTAAAATTTATAAAATTACACCCATTTTTGTTTTCTTCACAACTAGATATGTTTTAACCATTAAGCTATTTAAAATTACAAAAAAAAAATCTCATTTTAATATTTAGTTGTTTTTCTTTTCATAAGAGTTTTCTTAAAAGAATAATGCTAGGTAGGGGTGGTCGCGGGTCGGTTGCGGCCACGGAAATTCCAATTCTTCAAACCATCCAAATGTGGTTGAGTTGGGCGGGTCGGTGCATCCGCTGATCATCCCTAATGCTAGGGATCCAATTGTTTTATTAATGTTTTTATTAAATGTCTCACATGGGTGTGGGACATACATGGAACCTATATGGTATGGGTCTCACACACATATGAAACATTTGGTAGAGATGTTAGTAAAACATTTGAGATCTCTAGCATTTTCCTTCTTAAAATTTATAAAATTACACCCATTTTTGTTTTCTTCACAACTAGATATGTTTTAATCATTAAGCTATTTTAAATTACAATAAAATAAATCTCATTTTAATATTTAGTTTAAGATCTCAAAAAAAAAAAAAAAAACTTAGGATATGGGAATGTGATTTAAGATGACTCTTTTTCATTATATCAAATACATCTAGAATTACACATTTATAATTCATTTTAACAGAGGAAAATGCTAAAAGCGTTATTGTTGGTGTTGAAAATTTTTTAAAAATTAAAATTAAAATTAAAATCTGTAAAAAATGTCTAAAACTATATTAAAATGTTTTGAAATATATGTATAGTATATTAAAATTATAAATATTTTGATATTTTGTGATTGTTATTGACTTCGATCTTTTTAACAAAAAAAAAAGCAGGTTTTTTTTTGGGGTCTGTATAAAGTAGTTATATATTCAATCAATCAAAATAGACCAGGTTGTTCAAAAAAAAAAAAAAAAAATAGAGCATGTTGAGCTGATTATTTCTCCTTTATGATATGCTTTGTTTACCAAAAATAAAAAATAAAAAAATGGAGGGGACCGTTGGTGGAACATTTGCTTGATTATATGAATTTAATGTGGCAACGGCTATCTATTTATTCGGTTGCATGTGGGGGCTGCAATATTAGGATAATGTTTCAGAGCTCGAATCTTCTCCCCCTAATCCCCCGAATATCTAAAACGACGTCGTTTTGGGCATTCGGTTTTTTTTTTTTTCCTTTGTCTTCTTCGTCGTGCAGGCTGAAACAGAGGGAGAGGGAGAGAGAGAAAGAGAGAGAGAGGAGGCAGGGCGTCGCAGCCCTCCGCCGTCGCCTCTGCCCGATCGTCGCAGCCCCGCCTCCGCCGATCGTCGTCGCAGCCTCTGCCTCGCAGCCCCCGCACCTCCTCCGCCTCCTCCTCCAATCCTGTTGGCCCCCTCCAGTCCTTCCTCCTCCCTCTCCTTCTTCTTCCCTTCTTCTTCTTCCTTCTCTGATCTTCCTTCTTCTGCAAAAAAAAAATCAAAAACGGCATCGTCACAGAATTAGGGGGATTCGGGGGGAGCTTTCGAGCTCCCTAGTACGGTCCGCAATATTATTAGCATCACATTCTCTTAAATTATTGTTAATTAATTAGCTTCTTATTATATACTTTTGCCAGCTTGTACAATTTGACTGTCAGATCATATGATAAAAAGCAACCACTCAAAAGTGTGAGAGAACACAATGCTTAATACCAGAAAGTATACAATTTTTAAACAAATAATTGAATGGTTGAAATTTATTTTTGGAATGACTACATTTGGTTATTGAATAATTACTTGTTTAATACAAGTGTCCTAAGCCATTATAGACAATTATACAAACATTTTATACTTTAATCTTGCCCATAATTCCGGCTAATGGCACTGTCTTGTGATTCTAAATCCATCTTTTAATCTTAAAACCCAAGTGAAATTAAGCAAATAACCTAGATAACAAAAAAGTTATTGAGATCTTGAGCTCAATTAGATTAATTTGCAGTGGTTATGATTGATAGACTGGTAATATGTTGTGTGTTACGGGTTTAATTTGGACAGGTTCAATTCAAGTAATTCAAGTTTAGTTCAAATTTTTTTAGGATTTGAATAAAATATTTTTTAATTCGATATATATTTGGGCAAAAATTTAAAAATCTAAATTAAATTTAGATAGGCTTGGGTAAAGATATCAAACAACCTGAGCAACTCAAAATCCGAATTATATATGGATATATAAAAATATTAAATATATATATAAATTATTAGTCATTACATGACATTAAAGTAATTTAGATCATTAAATTTAAATCATATTGAATATATATTATATATACAAATAACACAATACAAAATCTTATTTTTTTTATTCTTACTCACAAATTGTAAAGACTACCAATTATTTGTTTTCATGTTATCAATGATTTTCTAATATATATATATATATAGAGTCTAATTTTATCAAATTAATAATTTAACTGCCAAAAAAAAAAAAAAACTAAAATTTATGTATAATTTGGACAATTCAGGTTTAACTTGAGTCGGGGCTTGGGCATATAACATCGGGTTACAATTTGGGTTTGGGCACAATTTGGGTTTGGGCAAGCATAGGTAAGTCTTAGCATAACTTGAGCTGGATTTGGATAACCTCTCAACTCGTGTGAATTCTGTTAGTAAAATAATACCAAACTATCGGAAAATATAATTTAAAATTATGCAAACGCTTTTCGGGCAAAACCAAAAACTGAAATAAATCAACATAATAACGTGATAAAAATATAGTACATAAAAAGATAAAACCTGATCGAGTCGAGTGTGTGACACTCTTTCCTTAAGACAGATTCGTCCTCCCACCGGTGCTTAGGATTCAATGGACGTCTATCTCCCAGGATACAACGATCAATGTCTTGCACTAGCAGCACTACTATTGCAAGCCTAGCGAACTTTGCTGTGCATGAACTCTCTTTATAGAAAAATTAGACTCAGAAAATATGAAGAATATATGCAAAGTGAAGAAGAATGGCAATTCAACCATCCAAAATGAAGTGAGGGATATGGAATATAAAGACTTCTATGTGACTCTTCAAAAAGGTTGTGATCCTTCAAAAGGACACATCCTTTCATCTCAAGAGACACAACCATTGGAGTAAATTTAAATTCAAATTCAAATTCAAATTTTCCAACAATCCCCCACATGAATGAAATTTACGAAAAGGACATGCAACAATATGCAGACAAAAAGAGAGTACATTATGGAAATATCCTGCATCGGAATAGGTAGCTTTCGGCTTTGAACCTTCCCTAGTGAAAGCCTATCGGACTTACTAGCTAATCAGTGGACGTGATGCCTTGAACTGTTCAGCCGTTTGTGTAAGCCAAGACAATAGAATTCACACAGAATATCTTCAAACACAGCTTAGTTCTCACGGTTGTGCCCGTTTTGGCCTTGGGCAAGTCCTGATGTTTCTTGAGTGCTTTAGAGAATTTAGCCTTATCAATTCTCATAGAAGCGGCCCCTTCACACTCATATAGGTGATCCTTATTTCGAGTCTCTTAAATACTCCTCTTGAAAGATACCCCTCTAGAATTTCCAAGATATAAGTAATCATTAAAAGCATAGCTTACCCTAAGTTCCCTGCATACAACGCATGTTGCAGATATCACTCTCAACATAGGAATGGATAGGAGTTAGACTCCTTTAGTGATTTCTGGCGAGCCACACATAACTTAGTTGTCCCTTTGAACTTAGTTCTTGGGATCTCCAGTCATCTAAGTAGGGTTACCATTATGATGACTCTGATGTAATAGGCTGTAATCACATTCCTCTCGATGAACTTTCCCTTATTTGCTTTCTGGTCAAACTTTTGTTTAGCGGCTGCTATTTTTTCGTTTGACCTACTTCTCAGTTATATATCATTGAGTAGTTCGTGGATCCACTATATTATCCTTAGACAATATGTACAACTGAAAGCAAATGTCTTACGGTATTAAGTCTTTGATTATATCGAGACTTACCGTTACTCTATGTCACTCCCATTTTCAAATTTAAATAATAAACATAGAGTTGTTCCTTAGGAGTTAATGAAACCATTTTTGCTTCTACTCCAACTTTGTCCTACAGAAAGAATTGAGATTCTTTGTGGACCTACAATCAAGACCATTACTTTGGTAAAATCCTCCAAGCACCCCCACATTTTAAGCATTCCAAGAAAACTTAATTTCTCTTACTGGTGTATAATTGCACACAAATATTAATACACCCCTACAATTCTGAGATCAATCAGAATATATTATTAATTGGCATGCTTGAACTAAATAACAAGATGTAAATTGCTTTGTGAATATAATCACAATACTAATTTGTCTAAAATATAGTTAGACTTTATAACTGGCTTTTGCAGTACAAAAAAGAAATGACTAATACCGGTTGTGGCCACAACACTTTGTCAAATAACATTTCTTTAGTCATAATTAAATTCTTTTTATTTACTGCAACCCTTAATTCCAATCTCAACATGGAATATAAATATCATTGTATAAATACATTTACATCTTATTTGTCTTATCCAGTATTGGTGACTACGTCGACAATTACCAAAGTGTCTTTCACCCATGAAATATTTTAACTCATATAACATTTCATTACGGAGTTATCAGTCACCACACCAATTTCAGTCTTTTATTCCAAAGAATAATTAGAATTCCTCTTATGTCAAAACACATAAGTTCACATTTTTATCAATGCTTTGATAAATAATTAACATCCATTTATAATATATCGCATACCAAAATGATATTAATGACATCATAAATTGATTGTCAACTCTACAACATATGTAGACATACACCACATACCAAATTGATGTTAATGACATCATAATTTGATTGTCAACTCTACAACATATGTAGACATGGACAAGATTAACAAGTCAATGGATAAGATTAACGTCATAATTTAATTTGCATTAATCTCTCTTCCCCCACATTTGTGATAATACATAAATTAGCACAAACAACATAATTCATTTCCAGACAAGTGACACAGTCACAAATAATAACTCATATATATATATATATATATGGGACAAAAATAGAATTATCTCTTTTAATTCAAAAGATTAATTCCCACAGTAAGAACATGATACATGGTAACCAAATCTACCACACAAGGGAAATAAAGATTGAAGACATCCTATCTCACAAAATTCAAAGTGACTTAAAAAATAACTTTTAATTGATTATTAAAAATAATAATAATAATAATCAACACAAAGAATTCCTCAATCTATTTTCAATTTCAATATAAAATGTAAAATACCACTTGTATAATTGCATTTTATATACAAGACAACAACACCACTATTTAAAAATAAAATATGGCAACATTATGTCATAAAAGTCATTCCAAATTAACACACCTTCAGGTAAATGACATCAATAAACCATGCACTTAGTTTTAAATTACATTCATAAATTTTTCCCAAGTATATAACATATACTTTATGCTTTCTCAAGTTTCAAGAATTCACAAACCAAAAACCATACTAGATTTTAGTAATTAAAATCATAGTTTGATTTAAAAAAAAAAACATTCTTAAAAACTACCACAAAATATTTGTCAAATATTTGTACCTTTCTGTAAGAGGAACTTGAGATATTAATTTATAAACAAATTTACAAAATTGAAATTCTAACAATTAAAAAATTTTAATGCATAGTATTTCTCAAATAAAAATTAATCATGTCATACCCAATGAGAACATTTATTTAAATAAGAAGAAACAAGTTATAAAAAGAATCATAACACTAATCCAAAAATACAAGCCACTTCATAAATATTTAAATACCCAGTAAAGCTCAGCCCAATAATTAGTCATTACTATTGAACCAATTCTAAGCCCAGAACATTTTGAATGGTACCAAATAGATTGACCCATATCCAGAATCTAATGACAAAAGGAAAGCCATTTAGAACAAACCATCACACCGATAGTTTTCTCCACTTGTGCAGCAACTGTCATGACCAATCGGTTCGTCATTTTGCATCAAAAGCATTGGCATAAAATTTTATTACTATTCTATTGACAAACAGTGAGTCCCACCAGTTTATGTCTCTTTTGAAAAACAACAAGATGAGTGTGTACAAAAATACTCTAAAACCATCAAATATCTTTGCTAAATATTGATCCTTATGTTCGACTAATAATCAACAATGGAATTTCCCTAATAAAACAGTAATGTCATGGCATATAATATATATACATGGAATACAGACATGTATCAAACCAAATCTGATATCTGGGAATCAAAGTGGAGATTGAAGAAGTAGAATGAGAATGGGGTTGGATCCAATGGGAGTGATGGTTTAGAGAGATTTACAACACATTTTAGAGAGTTTTCGTCTCTAAATCTGATATCTGGGTCATCCAGATCTCATCAAAAACACCAAAACACTTGGCGAAATGGACTTCTTTGATCACTACAAGATCTGGGTTTTGTATGTTTGTTTGTTTGATATCTAAAAATGGGTCAAGGATCTTACCTTTCGGGTAGTTATCCTCACAAATATGGCATTGGCGATGCCTTGTCTGTGAAAGAGAATTCATTGACATCAATTGTCACTGATATACCTGAAACCGAAAGGCTCACCAGTCACTACTACCACCCACTCACGATATAAATCTTGGGTTATGTCTGTCCATTTCCCTGGTATTCTCTCTCTCTCGGTCTTCGAATCACAACCGATTTGTCCATAACGGTTTCTCAACCATCAGCAACACAATTACATAGATACAGTAATATATCATCAATCTTAATAAAGAATCTGACCAAACATTAAACCAAAATACAAACAGAAAACAAATCAAATCTGTTTTCCATGAAGTTCTCAAACCATAAACAATTGATTATAAAAATAAAAGTTGATTCAACATGTCGTCTTTATCAATCCACAAAACTAATTCTGTATTTATTCTGAGTAGATTAGAACATCATTATTAATTAAATGCAAACACTAACAGTAAGCATAAACGATGGATCAATTCTGATAAAATAAACACCAGAAACTCAGACCTAAAATCGGTATAAAAAAAAACAGAGCAACTTATCCAAAGGGAAAGAAAAAAAAAAAAAAAAAAAACATATCCTGCCATCCACGCCATTCAAATATATGATATTATCCATTAGGTGAAGTTCTATTCACACTGCAAGTTTCCAATTATACAACAATAATAATTGCAAAGAAACACAAAGTAAAAGATCCAAAATAGATATTTTGCACCATCGTCATAAATTTGTAATCAGACTTTTGTGCAAAAATATAAACATGTCAATAAGAACGAACACATAAATGAATTGAGTTAACCGAAATTTTGTCTTAAGATTGTTGGTGCAAATCACTTCTATATAAAACAATTGCACAGTATAAGTGCCCAAACACATACAAAAACAAATAATTATATTTTTCCGAAAACCATAAACAGGCCGAATCTGTCTTAAGATTGTTAGTAAAATAATACCAAACTATCGGAAAATATAATTTAAAATTATGCAAACGCTTTTCGGGCAAAACCAAAAACTGAAATAAATCAACATAATAACGTGATAAAAATATAGTACATAAAAAGATAAAACCTGATCGAGTCGAGTGTGTGACACTCTTTCCTTAAGACAGATTCGTCCTCCCACCGGTGCTTAGGATTCAATGGACGTCTATCTCCCAGGATACAACGATCAATGTCTTGCACTAGCAGCACTACTATTGCAAGCCTAGCGAACTTTGCTGTGCATGAACTCTCTTTATAGAAAAATTAGACTCAGAAAATATGAAGAATATATGCAAAGTGAAGAAGAATGGCAATTCAACCATCCAAAATGAAGTGAGGGATATGGAATATAAAGACTTCTATGTGACTCTTCAAAAAGGTTGTGATCCTTCAAAAGGACACATCCTTTCATCTCAAGAGACACAACCATTGGAGTAAATTTAAATTCAAATTCAAATTCAAATTTTCCAACAAATTCGCCCGAATTGCACTCTTACTTGTGCGGAGGTAGCTTAAGCCTATTTGAAATTTAAGGCAAAAAAAATTAATTGGGACGTTTATAATTTTTAACAATATAATTTTTATTATTTTGATTGTGCTTATTTTTATAAAAAGAATTTTTTTTTTCAGAAAATAAAAAAGGTATTGTGGGGGCATATTTTGTGAATGACAACACGTAGTCAAAGTGATACCGAAGTGTCAACCGAGGTGCCACGTGTCTTGGCCATGGCGCCAAGGTGATCTCGGCTAGGCCGAGGTTATCTGCGGAGATACCAGAATCAGAAATGAACGAATAAGGGACAAGAGTCCTAGAATGGGGAAGGACCTCAGTCTGGATAAAGATAAAACTCTTAGAGAGTTTATCTCTATTTGGCTAGGAGTCCTAGATGAGCATTGAGCCGGAGTCTATTGAAGCTAGACTTCTACAGGGATCTAATTAGTGGTGGCTATAAAAGTAGGGCACCCTCATGGGTCAAAGGCATGTTTTTTATGTTCTGTCTAGTAAGTTAAGCACTATTGGTTGTCTTTGAGAGATAATTACTGACTTGATCGTCGGAGTGTCCCCAGGTGGACGAACCACTGCCGGATTCTTATTTTTCTATGACAGGTTGTCCGAGCTTAAATCTATTCTGTCGGTGCTCTCTTACTGAGTTTTCCTGTTTGGTTGTGTGGTCGAAAATCAACACTCACAATTTGGCGCCGTCTGTGGGAAACGTAAGAAGAATAGATGGCCAACGACGGTTAGAAAGAAAGAATTGGGGGCGACATCCCTAGTGGGAGTGGTAAAAACGCCGAACCTAACGTAGAGGAGGACAACTGTAACGAAGAACCTCAGGATAAGAATCCCGAAAAAAAAAGACGTCGGCTAAGAGGGAGACGTACCGAAAAAAGCATGTCAGGGCGGGTATTATAACGAAAGCGACCTCTAGGTATGGAAAGATAGATGCCTGAGGAGGGACGGCGAAATGAAGGAAATGGAAAACAAATTGGCAGACCTGCAATCGGTTATCAATTTCATGATGCAGAACAACGTCATGCAGCCACCGTTCCTATTGGAGGACACGACGATTCCAGCGGCCAAGAACGACGCCCAGAAAGGGGGGCAGAAAGCAATCCCCGTAGTCCCTCAGCATGACAGGACGAGAGAGCATTTGCATCGACCTTCACGAGAGGTCGGCCGAGGAGAATCGATGAGAGGAGAGTCCCAGAAGACACATCGTGCCAAAGAAACCTATGTCAAAGAATATCGGCATTTTTAAGGAAATGAGCTTTGTTTTGACACGACAAATAGAGGGAGGTCCAAGAGGACTCATAACGACACCGAGAGTAACGCACCAAAAAGACTGAAATCCGTTGAAAACCGAGCTTCTGGGCAGACTAAGGAGGATTTGAGGGACTACCTCCAGAGGAAGCGGCAAGATGTCGATGTTACGTCCTCGGTTAAGCCAAGAACACCGTTCTTAGTAGAATTGGACAAGTTTGAGGCCTCGAAGAGGTTCCACATTCTGAGATTCCAGATATACGACGGTAAGTCTGATCCTAATTTTCATGTCGGCTTGTATTTGAACTCAATGACACTATATACTGGGAACGAGCTGTTGCTCTACAAGGTGTTCCCCTCATCCTTTGGGGAAATCGCATCAGATTGGTTTCACAAGTTGCCGAAAAGAACTGTGAAAAGTTGGGAAGGCCTGGCCGAGATGTTTGTGGCCAGGTTTGTTACAAACAAACTATAGCCGTTGAGGGTAGACTCTCTGATGGCTTTGAGAATTGGCGAGGATGAAAGCCTCAGGGCTTATGCCAAAAGGTATTATAAGGTGTTTAACCGAATACCAGGGTGCAACCAAGAGATGGCGGTCGTATTTTTTAAGAGCTGCCTGAACGACGACTATCTGCTTCGAAAGTCACTGGCAAAGACATTGCCAAAAAGTATGGAGGAACTTATGGCCAAGATCGAAAAATATACGAGAGCGGAGGAAGACACATCAGGCACAAAGGCGTCAAAGTAAGAGAAGAGGAACGACTCGCCGAAGCGAGACTGAGGTAATACAAATTTTAATAGACAAGAAACAGGACTAAGGGCTGTATAAGTTGGGAAGCACTGTGCTTACCACAATGAGGACGGGCATCTGACTCAAGGGTACAGAGCCCTAAAGACACATCTGGAAGATATGGTAAGACAAGGTCACTTAAGAGACCTAGTAGATGAGGCCAGGACCAAGGAAGAGCAAGCAAGGCTGCCTCAGGCACCTGCAGTAGCACCACCTCCACCAGCACCACAACTGCAAGCAGACAGACCTCGAGTGATCAATGTGATTTACTCGAAGGTTAATGAGAATAAGGTGCGTTGGGAGACTCAGAAGGTGAAACACTTACAGCATGTGTATCAGGTTCAACAAAAGAGGCCTAGGGCAGACGAGTACCAGGGGCCAATGGTGTCCTTTACTAAAGTCGACCTAGGCATGATGCAGTATCCACACAACGATGCTTTGGTGATATCCCTGAAGATTGGAGAATGCTAGGTAAGGCGCATTCTGGTTGACCCAGGCAGTTCTTGTGACATCATGTATGTCAGATGTTACAAGGAGCGCGATCTTCACCAAGATGATCTGGAGTAGTCCAACAGTCCAATAGTCGGGTTCAATAGAACGCCGACATGGCCCCTGGGAGTAATAAGTTTGGAAGTGCAGACAGCCACCAAGAAGGTAAGCATAAAGTTCACAGTAATTGACACCCATGTACCAGCTGTTGCGGTTCCCAACAAAGCATGGAATTGAGGAGGTCAGAGGGGATCAGGTGCAGCCAAAGAATTGCTCCATGGCAGTAATGAAATCCACCTACAACATATGAGAGACAGAGACAGTAGAGATCGAGGATAACGACATGAAGGTCCTAGATGACGTCGGCAAAGAGCTTGCTGACAAAAGCGAAGAAGCCTTGAAGAAAATTCTGGTCCAGCAAGAGGATGAAGAACGCTTCTTCCTCCTCGACTCAAGCTTAGCCGAGAAAGAGGAAAGGGAGTTAGAAGCGTTCTTGCGAGCAAACATAGAGGTGTTTGCCTAGACGCCATACGAGATGCCTGGCATTGACCCTGAAGTTACATGCCACAAACTGAACGTAGATAGGCCGGCAAAACTCGTCATCCAGCGAGTAAGGAGGCCGACGTTGGTTCATGTAGAGGCAATAGAGGAGGAAGTGGACAAATTATTAGAGGCCAGAGCCATCTGAGAGGTGAACTACCCTACCTGGTTGTCCAACATTGTGGTTGTAAAAAAGAAAAATGGGAAGTGGAGGGTTTATGTGGACTTTACTAGCCTAAATAAGGCTTGTCCCAAAGACAGTTTCCCACTCCCCAAAATCGATCAATTAGTGGATGCCACTTCAGGACATGGAAGGATGAGCTTCCTAGACGCTTACAGGGGTTACCATCAGATAGCAATGTACCCCCTTGATGAAGAGAAGACTACATTTATCACCCCAAAAGGTTTGTATTACTACAAAGTAATGTCTTTCGGGTTGAAAATGCAGGAACAACGTATTAGAGGTTGGTGACCAAGATGTTCAGACATCAGATTGGCAAAACAGTGGAGGTATACATCGACGACATGGTCGTGAAGACCAAGGAACCTGAGGATCATCTGACCGACTTGAAGGCAATCTTTGACATCCTAAAAACATATCGACTCCGACTCAATGCTTCAAAATGTGCATTTGAAGTTGGGTCTGGTAAGTTCTTGGGGTACTTGGTTACTAGAAGGGGCATTGAGGCAAGCCCAGATCAAATCAAGGCCATCCTAGATTTGAAAAGCTCAGAGTCAGCAAAACAAGTACAGATGTTGATTGGAAGGACCGCAGCCCTGAACAGATTCATAAGTAGAAGTTCAGATAAGTGTAAACCATTTTTCAGCCTGTTGAAAAAGGCCACCGACTTCTTGTGGACAGAGAAATATGAAGTCGCCTTGGCCGACTTGAAAAGATACCTGACCACAGCTCCAGTTCTCTCGAATCTAGTACCTGGAGAGGAGCTATTCTTGTACTTGGCAGTTTCAAAGCATGCAGTAAGTGCAATGATAATTAGATAAGAGAAGGGAGAACAAAGGGCAGTATACTATGTAAGTAAAACCCTAGCAGGCGCAGAGACCAGGTATTTACCCTTGGAGAAATTAACACTGACCTTAATGATGGCCTCCAAGAAATTGAACCATTATTTCCGGGCCCACAAGATTGTGGTGTTGATTGAACACCCTTTGAAATCCCTACTACAGCAAGGAGATCTAACAAGCAGGGTGGCCAGATGGGCAGTGGTATTGGACCAATACGATTTAGAGTTCAGACCCAGAACAGCAATCAAAGGACAGGTTCTGGCCGACTTCGTGGCTGAGTTCACATCTGGTGCCATCCCACGTCGGGCTCCGATGAGCCGCGACTTAAGATGTCCAGGTGAACGAGAAGAGACCTAGCTGGGGATGAAAAACCCCACAGCAGAACAGAAAAAATAAGAGAAACTCAAGCCCTGCGATATTTACATCGGCGACTCCTTCCGCCTGTTTGTTGATAGAAGTTCAAATCGACAAAGAGAGAAGGTAGGAATAATGCTAGTATCGCCAGATGGGCAGATGCTAGAACCATCTATTCAATTAGGGTTTAAAGCCTCAAACAATGAAACGAAATATGAAGCACTGATCGCGGGATTGAAGTTGGCAGCAACAATGGAAGCTGACGAGGTGGTGGTCTTCTGTGACTTCCAGCTTATTGTGAACCAGGCAACAGGTAAGTATGCAGTCCGAGATAAAAGAATAATAGCCTATGTCAAAGAGGTTATCAAACTATTAGCCATTTTTCAGAACTGCCGACGACAGCAGGTTAGCCAAGATGACAACAGCCATGCCGATGCCTTGGCTAACCTGGCTAGTGCAATGAAATCAGGGGAGGCAAGAACAATAATGGTTGACTATTTGTCAGGCCCAAGTGTGGAATCATTGATTATAGAGTATGAAGCAATGTATATGGAGATGGAACCAAGTTGGATGGATGCAATAGTAATATTCCTAAGAGATGAGAAGCTGCCAGATGATCGCAAAGTAGCACACAAGACTAAACTGAAGTCGACAAGGTTCAGTTTGACAGCAAAAAGACATCTCTACAGAAGGTCTTTTACTGGTTCCCTTTTGAGATGTGTGCATCATTCACAAGTTGAAGACTTCTTGTATGAAATACATGAAGGAGTATGTAGAAGCCATGCTAGGGGCAAATCACTTGCTCACAGGGCCATTACTCAGGGGTACTGGTGGCCCTACATGCAGAAAGATGCTGAAGCCTATGTCAGAAAGTGTGAGAAGTGTCAGAGGTTCGCACCTTTGATACATCAACCAGCAGCAGATTTGAACCCAGTATCCAGCCCTTGGCCATTTGCCTAGTGGGGCATGGATCTTGTTGGACAACTACCCCAAGCAACTGGACAAAGGAAGTTTATGTTGGTAGCAACTGACTATTTCACAAAGTGGGTAGAAGGTGAACCCCTTGCAAAGATTCAGGACACTGATGTGAAGAACTTCATATGGAAGAACATCATCACCAGGTTTGGGATTCTAAAGGCAATAGTAGCAGACAATGGTACACAATTTGATAGTAAGCTAATCAAAAGCTTCTATGCAAAGTACCATATCAATAACTATTACTCCACTCTAAGTTTCCCTCAGAGTAATGGTCAGGCAGAAGCATCCAACAAGACTATCTTGGATGGGATTAAGAAGAGGCTAGAAGCAGCTAAGGGAAAATGGGTGGAAGAATTGCCCAATGTACTCAAGGCATGTCAGACTACACCGAGAAGATCAACTGGAGAATCCCCATTTGTCATGACTTACGGCACAGAAGCAGTTACCCCATTAGAAGTCGGCATCCCTGGGATCGGAACCTAGGGAATGGAGAATGGGTCTAACGAGGCATTCCTGGCCCGAGATTTGGATCTACTGGAAGAAAGAAGGGAGAGAGCAGCAATTCGGCTAGGGGCATACCAGCAGCAACTTGCTAGGGCTTATAATAAGAAGGTCAACCCAAGAGAGTTTCAAGTTGGGGACCTCGTCCTAAGAAAGGTCGTCGACAACAAAAAGGATCCCAGAGAAGGAAAGCTGGGCCCAAATTGGGAAGGCCTTATAGAATCATCTCGGTCACTGGTAATGGGGTATATCGGCTTGAAGACAGTGAAGGCAAAGAGTTGCCAAGACCCTAGAACATTTACAACTTAAAGTTTTTCTATCATTAGAATTTTTTGTTTTTTCAAAATTTATGTCATAATTTTCTTAACCAAGGCAGTAATAAAAAATTTTAGCCTAATTTTTTGAGAATTTGAAAATTTGTGTGATTGGACTGACTAGTCCTTTGGCAATGTTTCTGATTGAAACATGACGAATAACTCAGACTTATTATATGATAGAGTTGAATTATACTTGCATATAATAAAGTTGAACTAAGTTGGCATATTTCTGATTGAAACATGACGAATAACCTAGACTTATTATATGGCAAAGTTGAATTATACTTGCATATAATAGAGTTGAACTAAGTTGGCGATGTTTCTGATTGAACTATGACGAATAACTTTTACATGGCAGAGTTGAATTATACTTGCATATAATAGAGTTGAACTAAGTTTGTGATGTTTCTAATTGAAACATGACAAATAACTTAAACTCATTAGATGACAGAGATGAAATTAGACTTGCATATAATGGAGTTGAACTAAGTTGGTTTAGCACAGCCTTACCATGTTGGCAAAATTAAGCTTAGACTGAAACTAAGTGCATTTCAGTTAGATTAACAAAAAAACCAAGGTTGAGAACCTCGGCTAGTCTTTTGTTTGAATCTGACTTCGGCAAAAACTATACGTACTTAATGTGGACATAAGTGAAACTTAAGTTCACATTAGGAGGCAAGGAGCTGGAGAATGATAAGTAAAAGTTTAAAGTGCTTGGGAGTTAGAATTTTTTAGAAAAATTTACAAGCTAAAGTTGGCCTAACACTTGTTGAAAGTTTCGAAAAAATTTACAAGCTGAAGTTAGGCCAAGGTAATATTACAAGAAGTACTTACGTACTTGCCGAGATGACCAAGTTGCCAAACTTGGGAAATATAGAAGATAGAAGTCTTGATAAGTGAAAGTGAAGTGGCATGTTTAAAACAGCACTTATGAAAATATTTTTACAATGTTTTCAAGTGTTAAGCCAAGGCTGAGATAAACAATTAGAGGTTATGCCCAAGGTATTTTACTCTGAAGAGGTTATACAGATAAAGGTATACTATGAAGACATGCAAAATTGCTCTAAGTATGAAAGTGGAAAACATACATAAGAAGAAAAGAAGACATTCAACACTTAAAAGAAATGAGGAGGCTTGAATTCAAAAGACAACTTGTTCGGAGTACAAAAAGGGCACATTGGCCAAGTATGAAACTAAACATTGTTCAGGCAAAACAAAATACAAATAAAAGAAGGAAAAAAATACAGGGAAAAAATGAAATATCCTAAGTACTAGGATTGGCTTGATCAGCTGGTGGTGTTGCATTCTTGTCGGCATCTATTTCAGCATCTATTTCTTGCAATGTTTGATCCAGACTCTTTTCAGCGCACTGGACCTCGGCTGTAGATGTGGTTGGTTTAGGGGAGACACCATTGGATGCCAAGTCATCCTCCTCATCCTGCGTCAGATCTATTTGCTCATTGAGGATGGAAGACTTGACATCAGTGGTAGCCTTCTCCTCCACTTCGTCAGCTTCATCGTCATCGGCGTCATCTTCGGGCTTTACTAGGAAGGGCACCTCAAGTTGGTTAATGTCTCGAAGGTCGGAGTCCATGAAAACAGCCAATTTGTTTAGGGTCGTCGTCCAACCGAGGTAATGACCTCGGTTGCAAGCCAAGTTGACTTGTTGTTTGTATTGATCACAGACGACGACCTGTCCCTCTTCGAACGCCTTTTCGTCAGCTGCCTTAACCTCAGCCTCCTTAGAGTCAAGGGATTCCTGAAGCTTGGCCTCCAAGTCAGCTGCCTTGGCCTTGACAGCTTCAAGGTTGGCTCTTGCTGCCTCAGCTTCGTCAATGGCCATTTTGGCCTTTTCCTTAGCCAAACTTTGAGCAGCTTTAGCATCCTTGGCCAGGTCCATTAGAGTTCGATTGCTGGCCTCGGCCTTGTTGAGTGAGGATAGGAGTTTGACTGCTTCTTTGGTCTTTTTTGCGAACTCATTCCTCATCATCTCGATTTTTACAACATATGAATGAGCATGCTGAATAGCCTGCAAGAAGTAAAACAGATTAATGAGATTTTTTCTAAGTATAAAAAGAACTGTGAAGAGATGACATAAGAGGATTACCAAAACCGAGTGTTGCATCATAAGAGCAAAGTTCTCATACTCATGTAACTCAGCCATACGATTCATGTCTTCGAACAGAAAAACAGCCGTGGACAGGGCCGTACCGACTTCAAGATTTGTCGCACTGTCACCAGCAGTAAGAGGTCTGTCGTCGAGCATGATCTCAGAGGCCCAGGTCATGCTTCGGGAGTAGTTGCTGCCTTCTTGGTGGTCGGATCTTGGCTTTTTGGTCGGTGGGGCATCAAATGCTGGGGCCTCGGCTGGACGTTTATCGGCGGAAGAGGCGCTCTTCTTGGCCTCGGCTAGTTTCGAGATAGGCACAGTGTCCTCATAATCGATCTGAGTTATTGTGGCCTTTGCTTTGGCCTTTTTCATCCGTTTTGGCTTCAGACTTGGTTGGGAATGGGAGGATGAGGATTGAACTGTCACCACCTCGGGGATATTAACGAATAGGTCTTCAACGACTGTTGGTTTGCGCCCCATCTCTTCAGTAGTGGCGGCTACAATCACTTTCGTGCCAAGGCAGATAGCTGGAAGTGCAGTAAGTGGGTTTTCTGGGTCGTAGGTCGATGACTCAGAAAGTCGGCGTTTTCGGCTGCGTGTTCTGCCGGTAGGGGCAGAAATTGGAACTCAGCGACGGTGTTGACACTGGGTAGGAGGAATCAGTTGTGGAGCAGATATTGATGGCTGCTCCGCTGAATCAGAAGTTGAGGCTTGGTCAGGCCATGGTGATGAAGTGGTAAGGGGAGTTATTGTTGAACGAGGAGACTTGCTTTTCCTAGAGACGTCGGGCAGTGCGGATTTGTAGGTTGGAATGTAATTGAGCAGCAGAGGGGCTTTGCGCTGGTCAACTAGCAAGCCCAGCAGCTTCTTGAAGTCCTTACTAGGATAGAAGGTTTTGCGGAAGTCTTTTGATAGCTAAGGAAGAGCTGCAAGTACAAAAATCAAACATTAGAACATATAAAGGAAATAAAGTGATAAGACTTAAAAGCATGAAAAGTGACACTTGGTTCTTACCATTACCCTCTTTAAACACTATTCAGCTCAAAGGATAGAGGTGGAGGTCGTCATCAGGTGAGAACTCCCAGTTGTCTGAGACGATAAAATAATCATCTCCAGTACCTTTATTGGAGTCTGGGTGGTCGGCTATAAGTTTGTACTCAGTGGATCTCGGCTTGAGGTAATAGACGTAGCCTTTTTCGAATTTTAGGCCACACATGGTATAACAGTATTGGATGTCGACTAGTGTTATACTAGCGTTTTCTCAACTAGCTAGGGCAATTATACCGTTAATGACTCTATAAGAGTTAATAGCCAGCTGTATTGGGTTAAGTTTGTAATAATGAAGGACTTGTCAGAAAAGGATGTTCAGAGGGACCTAAGACCGCACTCTATGAAAGCGACTACGGGGAAAGGCATGGAGTCTCCATCAGGCATGATGCAATCCTCCTCCCCTGCCAGCCTAAGGTGAACATCGGCTGGGATAGAAAACTCTTTCCTAAAGTATTCAATTTTTTCTGGGGTGTCGACTCTCCACCTCAACATACCCATGATATCGGCTTATGAAGATTAAAAGCAAAATTTCATAAAGGAATGTTTGGTGTGGGTTTAAGGACCTTGGCTAAACCCTAGAGAGCACTGGGGTAAAAGTTTCTGAGAATCTAAGGGGATTTTGGTTTGGTTTTTCTAAAGAATAGAGTTCTAGATCAAATCCCAAATCTAAATCTATGCAGATACAAGAATCAAAGGCAAGAATATGGAAATAAAGTAAGGAAAACAGAAAAGAACAGTGATTCAGACTCAAGAAAACAAACAGAAAATCAAAGAACACTGAATAAAGTGTGTGCAGATGTGCAAAGCCAAGGACAGTGGCAAATCAACAAGTGTATGAGCAGTATGTGTGTGCATATGGAGACTCGGATATAGGTTAGACAAACACGAAATCGCAAACAAACATGCTCAACACGCGAATGATGAAATTTAAAACACAGGCAAAGATTGAAGAACACGAATGGATTCACAATGACAACAAACCAACGCAACAGAGTTTGAAATAAATCAAAAATTGAAAAGAGAGAAAACAGTGACTTACCAAGAAAAATGACGCCGGAGTCAGATTTGACACCCTGAATGTTTAATTAAATGCCACATAAATATTTATGGGTGTATGTGATATATATTATTAAATAATTAATAATAAATACAGAATCTAATTTAGCACAGGGTTATATGGGATTAATTAGGGATTTTTATTTAGGGCCAAATGACCAGAAATATGAAATTCTAATACTAGTTAGGTCAAATTAAAGTTAAAAATAATAAATAAATAAATAAATAATAACAATAATATGTGGAATGAAAATAATAATAATGGCAATAATAAAATGAATAAGTTATATGTACTAGGTAAATTAATTTATCATTATGGTTATTAACTATATGATGAAGAAATTTATTAAGATAAATTAAATACCACTTTTATCATTAAATACGAATTTTAGTTAAGATATCTTAGTGGTGAAGATAAAACCAAATCAATGGCTATCAATTATAATCTTGCAGTATTATCCGGCCATTAATGAATTCGATTACAAATCAGGCGAGTGAGAAAACGGGGAAGCCATCTGTACATTAGACTTGGGTAGAGGAATAAGTACCTAGGGCCTAGAGTATTCAGTCAGCATATATGTTGTGTATAAATAGGAGTGGTGGTGCTGTGTGTGTGCGTATGAAGGAAAGAAGTAAAGAAAGAAAAAAAAAAACCGAGAGAGAGACTCGTTAGTTGAGGATAAGGAACTTGTATTAGGAGAGTTCTGATAAAAAGGGAGGCTAAGGGTTATAATTAAGGTGAGATATGTTATACCTTGATTTACCATTATATGTTTTCCAAATGTTTTGAGTTACCATAGCGTATTTATTACACGTTATATTTATTAAGTTATATAAATAAAAGTTATGTTATAAATAATTCAGTTACGTGGGTTACTTTCTAAACGCTATTTACTTAAAAGAAAACCCATGGATATGTTTGTTTAAATTTTAGTATATATTTAACTATAACCTTATAAACAATTGTGTTTTGTAAGTACCACCACGGGAGTCCCATGCCTTGGGGGACTTAAATAACCACTGGCCTCTGTTTGACCACCTTATGGTCCTCTGTTTGTCATGGATCCATTGACCTCTGTTCTGACTGTCACTTCTGTGACCTTTGTTCTGTTCTGTTTATACCGTGGTTATGATTATTTATTTACATGATTTCTGTATTCTGCCACTTTAAATAAATTGTCATTTTAAATTAAATTTTGCAAATGTTTTAGCCTAACTAATTATCTATGGATATTTTGTATTCCCTACACTTGGCATAACATTTCTCACTCTACTGTGTGCTTATAGCTGTTACCCTTTCAAGTGACGAGATGTGAGGGAAATCCATAACCCTACAAAATGGAACCTGCATTTGGACTGATAATGAATCACTATGTTACCTTTCTTTTTTTTACATTTTTGCTTCCTTTTGTCTCTGTTCGGGGCTGGTAACTGAATAATAAAATAATGAAAGCCCTAGAAATGTATTTTTTGTTTTTTTAAAATAATAAGATGTAATAGAACTTCTGTTTAATTATTTTGTTTACGCAGCTTAAATTATTACGAATGAGAATAAGTTAGTAAGTCACGATTCCAACTCTAAGCCCCTGGGGTTGGGTCATGACATCAGATGACGTGAATGGTCGCAAATGGACAGTGAAAAGTTCGCCAGAGGAGGTGATCGATACAAGTTACAGAAAACTTTGAAGGAACGAAAATGGAGGTTTTTTGCAGAGAGAGAAAACTTTGAGAGAGTGGAGAAATGCAAAGTGAAGAGACGAAGAGAAGGAAAGTACTTTTGTTAAAACACGAAAAGGTGGCAAAACCGTAATGAATGTGCCTTGGACGACGTGCCTGTCAGGTGGCACGCGCAGAAGTGACGCGACCTGATGGCGCGTGTCAGGTACAATCAATAAGAAAAAGACACGTGGATAAAATAGTTGAAAAACCGTGCGTGACAGCTCATGCGCAGATAGAACTCTTGGAGTTCTTGATTTAATGGAGTGAGAACCTCGGCTATAGGGACAATCTTGGTTAAGGAACTCGGAGAACTTGGTTCTTGGTCATTAAAAAAGTAGACTGCAGAGTCTTGGTCATGTGAAGCCGATGTGTGATGATTTCGGTCATGAAGGATGGAGTAAGTCCTAGCCGATGTGCTATACGGACAAACGGTATAGGTTCCATCACCTCAGGATGCCGAGGTAATAGAACCTAGGGAGCAGTTGTGGGGGCATATTTTGTGAATGACAACACGTGGCCAAGGTGACACCAAAGTGTCAGCCGAGGTGCCACATGTCTTGGCCATAGCGCCGAGGTAATCTCAGCTAGGCCGAGGTTATCTGCAGAGATACCGGAATCCGAGATGAACGGATAAGGGACAAGAGTCCTAGAATGAGGAAAGACCTCAGTCTGGATAAAGATAAAGCTCTTAGGGAGTTTATCTCTATCTGGTTGAGAGTCCTAGATGAGCATTAAACCAAAGTCCATTGAAGCTAGGTTTCTACAGGGATCAGGTTAGTACTGGCTATAAAAGTAGGGCACCCTCGTGGGTCAAAGGTATGCTTTTTATGCTCTGTCTAGCGAGTTATGCACTATTGGTTGTCTTTGAGAAATAATTACTGACTTGATCGTCGGAGTGCCCCCGGATGGATGAACCACCGCCGGATTCTTATCTTTCTATGACAGGTTGTCCAGGATTAAATCTATTCTGCTGGTGCTCTCCTACTAAATTTTCCCGTTTTGTTGTGTGATCGGAAATCAATACCCATAGGTATAAATATAATAGTAAAATCATTTTGTATTCAATGAAATATATTGTTTTACTCTCTTTTCATTTGATCGGGAGATCAAGATTTTTAGGCCATGTTTGTTTAGCGGATTAAGTTAGATGGAAATCTTTGTGAAATGATAGTTAGTGAAAACATTGTTAATGTGGGGATTGTTAATGAGGAGATTAAGTAAAAGTATGTTTATTTTGATGATTGTGTGAGAAATAGTTAATGATGGAATTGTTAAATTATTTTTATATAAAATAAATAAACAAATTATTTCTATATTAAAAATAATAATAATAAATATTAAAACAAATAGATGCACTTGGCAAAAAAAAAATTAAAAAAGAAATTTTTTTATATAAAATAAATTCAATCCGTTCACTATTTTTCTAATACTATTTTTCTAATCCTATTCATAATTTATCCAAGCCAATCCCCTTACTAAGAGAGATTATCAAGCCCTCCATACCAGCAATTTCCCTCCAATCAACACCAAACAAGCTATGGGTAAGGCTCATAACCATATCAATCTAGTCTGGCCCCTACGTCCGTAAACAAGCATGACGTTAATGAAGTGATATTGTTCTGTTTTTGGACAATTTATTATTTGCAACTACTTACTTATTTCATAGAGAATTTTTTTAATTACTTTGTTTATTTCTATTAATTATTTTGATATAGTTACTTTTATGTGTATACCTAGGAGTACCTAAGTCGTCTAAACCCTTAAAATCATTATTGTGAGCTAATAGTGGTTGATTCAAAACGGAGTTTACATATAAGTTTTAATTTATCAATTTATATTGAATTAAGTTTTAATTAATATTTTTTGAATTTATAAATTTTATTAAATTTTTAATAGTTAAAATTGTCTTTCAAATAATGATTATTTATCATTTATGATTATTTAGAAAAGAAAAATAATAATTTGGCATTTATTTTACTTTTTAAAATTTTAAAATATCAACTTTTAAATTTAAAAACTAGAAAAAAAAAATTATGTGCAAAACTGAAAATTTTGTGTCTAAAATTAAAAAACAAATTTTTTTTTAAACAATTAATTTTTTGAAACAATTTTGTGTCTATAAATTTTAAATAATTTTTAAACAATTAATTTTTTGAAACAATTTTTTTAAACAATTTTTTTTGTGCAAAACTAAAAATTTTGTGTCTATAAAGAAGCATGCTAATAAAACATTGATGTGCAAAAAAAAAAAAAAAACCTTAAAATATTCTTAGTTTTAAAACTGAAAAAAATTGATAATATTTTCGATTTTATCGGATTGTTGAATCAAACTAATAAGTAGAAGAACAAAAACGTTTAATCTTATGTTTTATTTTTTTTCATCCGTTGGTGAAATAATTATCTGGAACACTACTATAAAAAAATTGATAATATTCTTAATTTTAAAAATTAAGAAAAATTGATAATATTCTCAATTTTACTAAATAGGATTTATTGGTTTAAAAAATCTTAGATAGGACTTGAGCTACTATTGCCAATAGGACTTTTAGGTAATTAACAAATGCTATGGTAGTTCAAATCCTATCTAAGATTTTTTAAAGGGAAAATTAGTCTAGGGTCTCTCTCCCACTTTTCGTAATGGAAGAGATCCACAAAATTATTTTTTGATGTCTAAGGTCCCTAAACATGTATCAGAGAAATTTAGTCATAGTCAAAGTCAAAGAAGAGGTGGATCGATTGGTCGAAGATGAGATGCGTCACAGCTCCAAGAAACCCTCCGATTTCCTCAACGACTTCCCTCCTCTTCCTAGCTTCAACTTCCAGGTTATCTCTCTCAACTAAACATTGTGGATCGATTGGTCGAAGATGAGATGCGTCGCAGCTCCAAGAAACTCTCCGACTTCCTCAACGACCTCTCTCCTCTTCCTAGCTTCAACTTCCAGGTTCTCTCTCCCAACTAAACATTGCGTTGCTAGGTTTTTTTTTTATTTTTTTACATTCTCACTGCGTTTCCGCTTTTCTAAGGTTTTGCTGATAAGATACTCCCTTTTGATTCGATGCTCAAAAAAAATTAAATTTTACTACTAAATTTTTACATTTGATATGAATCCCTCCAATGGACAAACTTTGATCTAAGTGTAAATTTGAGCCACAAAATATGTAGAAATTTTTAAGTAAAATTTGCATCCCTTGATTTGGCTAAAAATTCAGTTTCGTATGTACGAGAGCCACAAAATAGGATTTTTATACAAATTTTTTGAGTTTGATACAGGGGTTTGAGTCAAGGATTGGAGATACCCTTATTTGTGTTTGCATAGAGTTCTTCTGTGCTAGGATGGATGAAACATTTACTTTGGATCACTGATTTGGGTAGGGGTTTGGAAGGAAGAGGATCAAACCCAGTGAAATTTATTGAGACAAGTTAGTGAAATTTCAAAAAGACAAACTCAGAGAAATTTGTTTAATATATATATATAGGTTGCTATTGTTGCTTATTCACTCAATGAAATGATCTTCTCTCTCTGCTTTGAACTGAAATTTCTCTGGGTTGATCCAGAGAAATTCTCTGGTTTGGATTGAACTAGTCCTCAATGTTGTCCAGAGAAATTTGGCAACCTCTTCTTTTCCAACTTTCTCTGGATTTCCAGCAAAAGAAAAGGTTGCTTGAAGAAAGGGTTGCTACGTTGTCTGGAGAAATTTTGAAAATTTCTCTGGACCAATTTTCTCTGTAATGTGAATTTTCTCTGAAGTAATTTTCTCTGGACCAATTTTCTCTGAAGTAATTTTCTCTGGACCAATTTTCTCTGGATCAACTTGAAGGACCTTAGACATTATGAAAATATTATATGTCCTTTATGCTATAAAATCTTAATACGAGGGACTTTAAAAAAAAAATCCTTTTTTAAACCAATAAGTCTTATTTAGTAAAACTAATAATATTACTAGTGTTTCTCAATTTTTAAAACTAAGAATATTATCAATTTTACATTGTAATATTCTAGATAATTATTTCACTAACTGAGGAGAAAAAAAAAACAGAATATGAGACTAAACGTTTTTACTCTTCTATTTATTGGTTTGATTCAACTATCCAATAAATCCGAGAACATTATCAGTTTTTTTCCAGTTTTAAAACTGATAATAGTAAGTTTTTTCTTTTTCTTTTTTTTTTAAGTTTTGCGCATCAATGTTCCATCATCATGCTCCTTTTATAGACATAAAATTTTTAGTTTTGCACAAAAAAATAATTCAGTTCTTTCAATTTTTTCATTTTTTTTTTTTGAACATAATTTTTTTTTAAAGTTTTTTCAATTTGAAAGTTGATATTTTAAAGTTTTAAAAATCAAAATAAATGTCAAATCATTATATTTCTTTATAGATTATCATAAATGATGAACAATCATTATTTGAAGGCAATTTCGACTATTAAAAATTTAATAAAACTTGAAGGTCTAAAAAATTGTAGTTAGGACTTAATAGAGTATAAGTTTATAAATTAGGACTTCTATGTAAATGCCCGATTCAATGGTAAGACTTTTGAATTTTTTGCTCAAAGTTTGGGTTCAAGTCTCCATAGTCCCTTGTTAAAATTAAACATACTTCTTAGCGTTTAAAACATGCGGGAGTTTTAGCTTTATCCTCAATGTAAGTGCGGTGGAATTCCTTGTAGGTACGCCATGAGTGTTAAGGAGTAATACTCTCCGATGGATATGTGAAGTAGCCTATTTACATACATATCCATTTTAAGTACCCAAAAAAAAAAAGTTTATCTTGTTAAACTTTCTTCTATAATTATTCACCCAAAAAAAAAAACTTTCTTCTATAATTAAATATTCATTTTACATAATTATGATGATATTTTAGGTTTTTTTATAAAAAAAAAATTATATATATATATAATTTAAGAAGCGAGATCTTTGAAATATTTGATGTGAAAAAATCACATCAACATGTGTGCAAATTTAGTGATTTTTATTTTTAATCAAATCTTATGTTTGGATTTTCCGCTATTATTTGTATTATATTGTTTCTCTTCCTTACAAATAGTCACACAAAAAATCCTCACCAAGGGATACTGTGTGAGATTTTTTTTTTTTTTTTTTTTTGTGTGTGTGAGTGGGAGAGAGAGAGAGAGTTTGGAACGGAAATATCAAAAAATCCAATGTGATGAGAAAAAAATTTATTTTTATAAAAGTTATATATATATATTTATCAAAATAACATCACCATAACATTTAAATACACATTTCTCCTTTCCAAACAAAATGCTCTCCAAAAAAAAAAAAATATTACAAAGTCATAAAAGAGTTTATAATTTTAATTATTAAAATTAATAAATTTTACCACTAATTTAAAATTTATTATTAAAATATACACTAAATTATAATTTCTCAAAAAAAAAAAAAAATTACATTACCCAAAAGTGAGTAATGGAAAGGACAAGCAAATATGAAGGTACCTAAATTGGGGGTGATGATTGATCGTGTTAAAATATTGATTTATATTATTTATCATTTGAAGTTTTATAAATTATTTTTAAAAGTTCAAAAAATAAATTAAATCTTATTATTTTAATTAATGAATATCAAATGAAGCAGCACATAATATTGTCACAATAACAAAAAATATATATATATATAATTTATCAACGATAGGAGGGTGGAGAATTTTCAATAAAAAAAAATGTTAAAAATTTTAAAAATTTTATTAAAAATTTTATCAAATATTTTATATAAATATAAGACTCACAAAAAAAAAAACTCATATGATAAAATTTTTGAGATTCCTACCGCTACTCTTCTCAAGCAGAATAAAACTGGAAAATGAGCCCACAAAATTAGGTGCACAAGATTCCAAAACGACGCTCCTTTAACAACAAAACAAATCAAAAAAATTGAAAAAGCTACCCGAACGGCATTGGTCCACGTGGCACTCCGTACAAAATCCGACCGTTGTGAGATCCTTTCCCCTAAAATACCATTTTACAACCATCATCATCATCGCTCGCTCGCTCTCTCTCTATTATTCAAAATAACAACCAGGACATCATTCCCCTACGTCTCTCTCTCTCTCTCTCACTCTCACTCTCTCTCTCTCATGGGGATCGCTGCAGAGACACAGCCAGAAGAGAAGGTAAGAAAAAAGCAAACAAAATGCTCACATTTCTGCTTTCCTGTTAGGGTTTGGCTCTTCAATTTGAGTTTTTTGGTTCTAGGGTTTTTTTTCCGGTTTAACTAGGGTTTTGTCTCGTTTTGATTCCAATGCGCTTGTTTGTTTTCTGAGTAAAGATGACTTGATTCGTTTTTCTTGCCCTATTTTAGAGGAAATTCAATTAATTTCCGTCTCATCTTTATGTTCGGATTTGGTTCTGGGAGAATTTGGATAATGAAACTAAAAAAAAAAAAATTTAGAATATTAAATATTGTTCATAAATCGACAACTAACAAAATATATAAATATTATTATGGTGTTTTCCTGGAGTTTCCAAGCAACCAAACATATCTTTCTTTCTTCGTTTCTTTTTCTTTTTGGTTGTTTCTTTGAAAGTTGAAGATTTCAATGTTAGATCCAGCATAGTTTTGGGAGTAGAGTTTGTAAGCTTGGAATTCTTGAGTTTGAGATTGTAGCAGATAGGCAAGTTGACACACTGTTTTGCCGGGAAAAAGTTACTTCTAATCTAACTGTGAAGATAATTTCTTTGAGCAATCCCCTCAAAGCTAATTATAGAGAGAATACTTTTTTTCTTCAAGGTGTAAGGAAATTTACTTGGAAATGAATGGAGGATTTGAAGATTGATTAAGGTTTTAATTGGACCGGTCTTGCTACAATAGCAATTGTAGGTAGTGTGTTGGTAGTGTTGTTAATTATGGCTTCATTTCTATATAGGCTTCTTCAGAGGTTACGGCAGTGGAGAAAAGAAGATGGACTCTCAATGACTTCGACATTGGAAAGCCTCTTGGAAGGGGCAAGTTTGGCCATGTCTACCTGGCAAGAGAAAAGAGGGTAAGTGAATCTTCTGTTTTATGTGCTAGAAATGTTAACCCTGCTGAATTCTTGTTGGGAACTTGGGACTGTATTTTTGTCAGTTGGACATGTGGTGATTTATCATGGATTGGTACATATTGCCACTGGATTAGGGTATTTATTATCGTATGACAACAGGCTCAGCCCTAATTAAATGTGATTTTCTAGTTTCTCTACCTCGCTGTTTGCCTATGTCCCCTGTAAATTAGTGTTTTTTTTTTTTTTTTTTTTTTTTTTTTTTTTTGTGTAGATTTTATATATGGCCAGTGGCCACCAAGAATTTGTTTCTTAGCTTATTGACAAAACAGAAGGAAACAAATGAAAATTTTGTGGATTTTACTGGTATTTTTGGTGGAATGGAAATAATGATTGTAAAGTATTATTCCAAATTTTTCATCTTATTGGCAATTGAATCTGTATTATCTTGGAGCAGAGCAATCATATCGTGGCACTCAAGGTGCTTTTCAAGAGCCAGCTGAAACAGTCTCAGGTTGAACATCAGCTTCGTCGTGAAGTTGAAATCCAAAGTCATCTCAGACACCCTAATATTTTACGCCTTTATGGATACTTCTATGATCAGGTATAGTTCATCTAGATTATCAAATTTCACAGCTTTTCCATGTAGTTAATCTGTTAACTTTTGTAGCCAACTGACTAATTACCCTTTTTTTTCAACACAATTGTTGCAGAAACGAGTTTATTTGATATTGGAATATGCCGCCAAGGGTGAGCTGTACAAGGAGCTGCAGAAGTGTAAATACTTTAGTGAAAGACGCTCTGCAACTGTGAGTTTCGACGCCATGGTTTTCTTTGTTTGTTTATCTTCCATTTGGCTTGTCATTCTTATTACATATTATGTTTCGGAACCTTCCAACTGTGAGTAAATTTATAATTTTTTCCACAACTTGCATCATGAATTTAAGGGATACACTTCGATGCCACGGGCAACATTGTTGCCATTTTTATTCTATCTATAGAAAACTGATCATATTTTTTTTTGTGCATTGGGGTGTTACAGTATGTTGCATCATTAGCACGAGCCCTCATCTATTGTCACGGAAAGCATGTAATACACAGAGATATTAAACCAGAAAATCTTTTGGTTGGTGCACAGGTACATTTAGTTTTTTAATTGATTAATCGATTATCAAGATGTTACCTTGTGCAATACTTCATCAATTTGGGTTTTCTTTGTCAGGGTGAACTCAAAATTGCAGATTTTGGATGGTCAGTGCACACATTCAACCGTAGGAGGACCATGTGTGGTACACTGGATTACCTCCCACCTGAGATGGGTATGTTTATCTAACAACTATTTGCTTCTCCTTTCTCTTTGATTCAGTTGTAGTTTTCAATCTGTCTAGTTTTGTGTCTTTGGAGCAACTTTATCAATTCTCAATCATCACTTTTCTTTTTCTTTTTCTTTTTGAACTAGTACAACCTTCTTCTTAGCTTTTATATTTGGATAAAAGTTTGATTTTGTTGAACAATTCACCTTATAGTGGAGGTACTTGCAAATTGACTGTTATGCAATTTTCATTTTTTTTTTTTCATTTTTTTTATTTGCAGTGGAGAGTGTTGAGCATGATGCAAGTGTAGACATATGGAGCCTTGGTGTCCTCTGCTATGAGTTCCTTTATGGGGTTCCGCCTTTTGAAGCAAAAGAACACTCAGACACATACAGAAGGTGAGCCTGAAATGCAAAGTGGATAGAGATGTGATAAAAAGTAAACATCATATTTTTCTCTCCTTACACTCGAACACATTTTTCTGTCCCCTCATTTACAGCACGAAAATGAGCGCCCATTGCTAATTTTTAAGAATCAATTTGTTCTCTGTATAGGATTGTGCAAGTAGATTTGAAGTTCCCTCCAAAGCCTATAATCTCTTCATCTGCAAAGGATCTCATCAGTCAGGTTCAAGTTATCTTTATATTTTAAATAGAGATTTATTTTATATATTGCTATGCTGATATTATTATCATCTTTCCAAAGAAACAAAAACGATCACGAGTTTTGACAATTGTGTCCCTATTTCTTCTTTTCATGACAGATGCTTGTCAAGGATTCTTCACAAAGAATGCCACTACACAAGCTTCTTGAGCATCCATGGATTGTGCAGAATGCAGACCCTTCTGGCGTCTATAGGGGTTAATTAGTCAAATGTTGTTGAGGGTTACATAAAAGTCAAAAGATCAAAATCCCTTCAGAGTATGCAACTATTTTTTGCAAGAAATTTAGGTATGCACAGCGCCTCGAGTAGGGGCGAGTTCGTGATGATACATGAATCGGAGACATCCTAAGAATGAACCTTGTAGGTCTTAGGTCTACATTCTTTGGAGTTCATATGTATTATTATTATTAAATTGTTTTTGTTTGTTGAATAATACTGCATTTGGCCAAGAAACAACCAAAACAATCTTGAAATTCCATCAAGCAACTTCTTGACACAATATGCAGCTTGTTAAATTTTGCTTCTACTCAAACATAATTGGAAATTGACATAATTTTGGACTAGCAGAAATGCAAATAGATAGACCCGGCACAACATTTTGTCCCGTTGGGCTAAGCCCACAGGCTGCCTCGCAAGCCTGACCTGTTGGCTTGTGAGAGGGCTGCTATGGAAGGCCCTTTTGGCCCACTTGCCCCTCCCAAGCCTCTCAAACAAAGCCCGTTAGACTTCTTGGGCGGGATTGGTCTCCATTTTCACAGCACGAAACTTGCATTTTCAGGCGTGCCCCGTGAGCAGAATAGAGCTTGTATGGTGTTTTCCTGTTTCCACGTACATGTATGAACAAGGGTAAATTACACACCCACCTCCTAAAGTTTACTTATATTACAAATTACTCTTGTAGTTTTAAAAATTACATTATACCCACTAAGATTTTTAATTTCATAACAAATAAGTCATTTTATCAATAAATCAACAAATTAATTAATAGTTTTTAATAATGTTAAAATTTTATTTCAATTAATAAATCCTTATCAAATTAATTAATAAGTCCTTTTCAATTTTTTATTATTATATAGATGAACAGTTACAAATTTTATTTTTTCAAAAATTCTAATAGGGAAATATTTGTAATTTTTCAAATCATAGGAGACAATTTATATTTTAAACAAATCTCAAGGGATATTTGTAATTTCTCCTATGAACAAACATTTTGCAGATAAATAAATTCAGAGATATTCAGTTGTTTGTTCACACTGAGAAGTATACGTAGGTTTGTTAGAGAGAATTCCAAAGAAACAAATTTTAACTGAAATTTTGCTGTCGAGTTGGTCATTCTGTGCCAAAAAATTGTTAGACCAGAAAGTGTCTTCCAACACCAAAAAACACACCTTCCATATCATATTTCTATGGCCACCATATGAAGAATCTTGAACACCAGATTTTGTTCAACAAGATATAAAATTTAATACATATAAACTTCCAATAACAAAGTTCACTTCATGCAGTCGAGGCATCCTAACAGAGCTGTAGACTTGAACATTGTTCCTACATGACCCGATCAATTTGATTATCACCATGGTCGCAGATTCAAAGGGTGGCAGAGGGAGATCAATTTGCAGAGGGCTACTGATGAAAATAGGAATAGTAGTAGTAGTAGTCAACAAGTGTTCGAGTGCTCTATTTCATCTGGAGGTTTACCTGAATGGGCATCTTGACAATTCTCCCCATCCAACAAGCCGGTTGGAGGCTCTTCCTCTTTTATGGCTTCAGCCATCTCTTTGGGACCCAAGAAGCTCGGTTGATTGGTTGAAGATAGGAGCCGTGCCCACATCCTGTCGGTTATCACAACCTTGTTTTGTCTCTCAGTGATACGCTGCACATTTATAGGGGGGGAAAAATACAAAACAAAAACAAACACAAACACAACCCAATAAATGTCATACTATAGTAACTTTATAGTGCTGATAAGTAAGAGAATATTCTAATAAAGATACACATTGCAGGTAACTGTTAAGTCACCAACTGTCCCAAAAGCTCAAGCTGTTAGGAAACAGGCTCAACAATGTATATCAAGCCATTCAACACCCTACATAGATTGAAGAGAGAATGCAAACGAAAGGAGAAAAAATCCAAACGGGGAGAAAAAATCCAAATGAAGAGACTTGAACCCGAGGTCTTGTCTAACCTGAGCTCTAATACCATATTAAGTCAACAATTGTCCCAAAAACTTTAGCTGTTAGGAAATGAGGTGAGTGGTGGTGGGGTTATTGCCATGTAAATCAAGGAAAATCACAGGAAAACAAGCAAAAAGGCCAAAGCTCTGATTTAACTGTATTCCCAAGTAACTTTGAGTAAGAATGATTATCAACTAAACTCTAATATTGAAGTACTCTCTACTTAGTGTGGCAACCACTGGTAATACAAACATAGCTGCCAAATGAGAATTGATTCATGCATCCAAATACATCTCTGTATTAACAGAAGATTCAGCAATAATTTCAGTAGTAGTTGCAAATATATATAGTAAAAATGTGGGAGGTAATAATATGTAACTATATTAGTGACATGATCATGTCGTCTAATGAGTTAGTGCTTGATATCAACTGAAGTGTTCATCAATATGTTCGAGACAAAGATGGTAGAGTGGCAGAGAGCAAATGAGGCAGCACAGTAATAAGTATCCCATGTTTTCAAACTTTGGGAGATTTGAGAATATTTTTTGCAATAAAATGGCTAAAACAGTGTCAAACCTATCAAACATGTTTTCAGCATTTTTCAGGGAACAAAGATACTAAGCTGGCATTTAAATTTAGTTGAATGTAATAACTTTAGTAATAACAAAAGTAATAGACTGTCTAAAATAAGGACAACATAGCTAAAAGAGGCTATGAAGAAAATGAAGACAGAAAAAACTGTAAAACTAAATGGAATGCCTATTAAGAGTTTGCATATGTACAGGTGATGAAGGAGCAATGTAGTTGACTAATTTGTTTAACATGAGCACCAAGAAGATGCTTTCTAAATGGAGAAGTATATTGGTGCAAATAAAAATATAACGACAATATTCTGAGTGGCACTACTTATCATGGCATAAAATTTTTGTAAGTCAAACAATAAAAACATAGTGAGAGTCATTGAATGAAGATTAGAACGCAAGACAAACAGATTTTGAAAAATTCAATTTTTCTCAATGCCTCGAAGATGGTGGGCATGAGATGGCAAGGGATGGAGGAGGTGAGAGCTCAGCCAGCCTTAAGTGAGAGAGGACATCAGTGAAGAGGATTTACTCTTGTGGAGGTGGGGACGAGAATTAAAGATCACTTGCTGTTCAAACAATTGTACACATTAGACGCGCTCTTAAATAGGGTGGACTCCAGTGTTAGGTATGATACGTGGAACAAGATCATATGTCTTGATCAAATCTTCTCTCTGTGTAAGATTGGGCCAGGCAACCTTGATGTTCACTTAGTTCTAAACTCCCAGGTACAAGTCCTTCAATGATCTTGAACGGGTGTTTCTAGTCCCTACTTCTAGATTGGGCAATCACATTTAAGATGGAGATGTCTTGAACACATAGATTATAACCTATTACAGAGGGAAGCAAGATACAGAGGAATCATGACTCGATAAAGAATCACTTGGCAGTGTCACAGGTTGCCTTGCAAGGTCAACTCCATGACATTTTGCACGTGGTGGTGTGACCATTTGAGTGCTCAAGAGTGGCCCTTGGAAGTGCCTCGGTGAAGGGCGTTGAGATTCCAAGTCGGTGGTTCGGTGCCTCAACGTGGCCCCAAGGTTGGCCCCAAGCAGCCCGAGGTAGACATGCCACCATGTAGCCAGCAGCAAGCCCAAGTAGCAAGGCCGCAGCCCAGCCATCCATCCACCCAGGCTGCGCGCAGGCCGCCTGCCATGCCATGCCGTCCGCTGCCTAGGCTGCAGCCCAGCAACAGCAAGCCATCAAGGCAGATTTTTGGCCCATTGTTTGAGGGTCCAAATGAAGGAGTTTTGGACTAAAATTTTTACTGGACTTGGGTCTTGGGGTGAGTGTTTTCCCAACCATGTTTGGTGATTTTTCTCAATTTGTGAAATTTTTCAAAAATCATTATGCTGCCCAGGCCGCGGCCCCAGCAACAGCAAGCCATCAAGGCAGATTTTTGGCACGTTGTTTCAGGATCCAAATGAAGGAGTTTTAGGCTAAAATTTTTACTGGACTTGGGTCTTGGAGTGAGTATTTTCCCGACCATGTTTGGTGATTTTTCTCAATTTGTGAAATTTTTGAAAAATTATTATGATTTATCAAGTACAGGGGACATTTCCTCTTGTTAGTTGACAAAAGGCTTTAAAAGCATATATAAGGGGGTATGGTGTGCTTCCTACTTGCGTCCTCACCCAAACTGGGCCTGAAGTGAGCAACCTTGGGGCAACTCAAGGGGGGCTTTAGGCATCCAAAAGGGTGTCTAGAGTCTCCACACGGGTTTGGGAGCCCCGTGGACGGTGCAAAAATGTAAGCACTACGCGTGCCTCCCAAGCGCAAGGTTTGGGACATGCTTTCCATTATGCCACACGTTATGGCATCTTAGGGGTCGTTCTAGGCCGAATGGGCAATCGAGGCACCACCAAAGGCCTTGTGTGCCAACTCAAGTGCATGGTTTGGGTTCAGCCTTGCACGTAGGAATCATGTGGCCTAAGCTAAGCGGTTGGAAGGCAATACCGCATATGTGGGCTATCGAATGAAAGCATCAAGCTATGCATTGACTAAATTCATTAAGGGATGACATTATGCTACAAATGAGCTACGGATTGAGACGTTACCTTACTCAAGCGACACGTTGGTGCAACGCTAAGGTGCGCGATGGCCTTAGGCGGAATCTAACACACATGTTGGCATGAAGAGTACGCCATGGGAAAGTTACCCACGGTGTCTTGTGGGCTATACATGACCATGTGGCTATCCGATATACAACAATTGAGGCATGCTTGACCTTGTGACACTTAGAGATGCTTTCAAAGACCCAACATGCTATGTCGGTTAAGTCGAGGACCTTCGCAAGCACATTGTTGTGTGGTTAGGCACCTTGCTTGAGATAAGCTTGACACCATGAAGCGACTTATGCCGTGCTTGGTGCACTTGAGGCGTCAGGCCTACTTGTGGCATCCAGGTGAAGATAGAGCTTCCTATGGGAGTTGTTCTGCTTGACAAAGCATTGGGCCCAAATGTTCAAATGGGTGAGATCATCAACACTTGATTTGTCAATGAGCTAAGGCGGGCTTAAACTTGGTAGAGTTTGAGCACCGCACGGGTGAAAAATTGTTCCACTACGCCTCTAAAGGAGTCAACCCGTGACACAGAGCCATGTCTCTATTGAGCGGAAGTGGCATGGCCAAGCAATGCTCTAGGTCATGCCTCAGGGTACCCATGCTATTGCTTGCTCTGTGGTGTCAAGGCTAAGAAGCTGAGTGCGTTAACTGGTTAGGCCACCATAGTTGCTAGTTTATGTGTCCCCTACTCAGGCTAGGTTCATAATCCAATAACTAGTCCTAGAGATGACGTGGTGCCAAGCTGGCTTGTCACTTGAAATCCTTTTATCTATGTTGGAGATGACATGGTGTTGACAAGGCTTGCCATATGACAAAGGCTATACAAATACCTACAATCTACTGTGGAAATTATTTTCCACAAACAAATGGAATAATATAGAGTAAAAAGACGTTCATATAGTGTTAATTGATTTATAGAAAAAATACAATTGGCTTCTTAAAGAAATAATGTAGAAGATTGTAGAGAGAGAGAGAGAGAGAAGACTTGTTTATTATATATATATATGAAAAACTAAGGCCACATATAATGAAGTTGTGACTGATGTAAGAATAATCGGGTAAAGCGGGGATGGCGAAATATCAATAATAATGGCGTTATAGCAAGGTCAATATAGTAACCATGAGAGAACTCTAAAAGGGTTAGTCAATGATATCATTTAACAATGTAACAAACACCAATGCATGTTGGAACAATTATAGTCTCCCCCTTTATCCTAGGAGCATCTTCGCAAGGGGGCCAAGCATTACCCCCAACAGTTAGGTCCAAGTACAACAACTGACCCATGTAGTCAGGGACTAACATAACTTAGCATTATGGTGCCCCCTAGCCCACACATGATCGTGTGTGTGAGTTGGTTTCTAATACCATCATAAGTAACAACTAAGGGAACTCCCAAAAGGAACTAAGGGAACTTGCCCAAAAAGGCTAGGCAAGGATGCTATTTGGGAACTCATCAGGTACACACCAGTTGGCATCTCCCTTTATTTAATTAATTTTTTTCCCTGAGACAATGTTTGTATCTGTGTCCGTGCTTCTTCGGTGCTCGGGTTCAACTTGTGTTCATGACAAGCCCACCCACGCATGATTGGCTTAGTTTTGCTTCACAATCTTATGAGCTAAGTTACCTTCGTTCGATTTAAAAAGTTTTGGTAGTTTACATGTCACATTCTAAGACGTTGAATAGGAGAAGGGGAAGGGGGGAAAGTTAAAGCCTTACATTCTAAGATGTTGAAGAGGAAGAAGAAAAAAAAAAGTTAAAAGCAACAGGCTTGATCTCCTAACACGTAATCTTTACTGTTATCACCTTGCATGTTAGTCAAAGTGGAGCTAAAATTGCAAAACAAAACAAGCTCATAAACTTAAAAACATCAATGAAATTAGGGAGTACATTAGAAATGTTTTGTAGTAGTGATTTTGCCTAGTTGTAAGAAGTTTCTATAGGGTTGCTATAAGACCGAAAAGGTTGGTGATTAAGGAACAATTATGTTCAAAGAATATTGGGATGGATAAGTGGTGTTGCAAAAACAAGGTCGAGAAAAATAATAATAAAAGAAAAGGAAAAAACAAAAAAAAAGAAAAAGAAAAACAAATGCACTTGTAAAAAGTTAGAAGTGGCACCATTAAAGATGAAATTAAAGAAAACCATATGAGTTGGAATGAGCATGAGCAATGTAGACCAACTCAAATAACTAAAAGGAATAATGGTTTCGTCGAGGTCAACAATGCCAAAGAACAGAGGAAGTTCAAAGAGGACATATGTTAAGGTGAAAATGGAAGGATATGTTTGCTCTATGATTAGGGCAGCAAACGAGCCGAGCTTTGTTGAGCTTGAGCTCGAGCTCGGCTCGTTTGCGTATCGAGCTCGTCTATTGAGCTCGAGCTTGGCTCAATAACTAACTAAGCTTGGCTCAGCTCAATAAGATTTTTATAGCGATCCGGTTTTCCCTTCCTTTATGTTTTGTATTCTGAACTTGGTTCCGTGGTTGTGTTGTTGTCTCATTCTCATTTCCTTCCCTTACTCTTTGTATCTAAGTCTTGGGTTGTATTGGGCAGATTTGAAATAGGTTGGTTGTGCTTTGGAACCTAGAGTTGATGCCCAGAATTTGGCCTTCACGCTCGAGCGCGGCTTTTCACGCTCGAGCGGGCCCTTCGTTGTTGCTTCTCCGCTCGAGCAGGCGTTTTGACGCTCGAGCGTAAATTTCGAACTCCCAGTACTTTTGTCTGCAGGTCTTCGTACGCTCGAGCGGGAGTTTTGACGCTCGAGCGTGACCCTCTGTTTTTGTTCATCCGCTCGAGCAGGGAGTTTGACGCTCGAGCAGGGACCATGTCTGCAAAACTTCTGGAAGTGTGTAATCGACGCTCGAGCAGCGCTTTTGACGCTCGAGCGTGAGTCTATGTCTGACGCTCGAGCAGGGCGATTTTTATATCAGTCTGAGATTTCACTTTTTGGATCACTTTTTGATTTCCTTTCTCTCTCTTACTTTTTCAAAACCTCCATTGGAGAGCCTCTCTCTCTAAAACCTTACCTTCTTTCTAGGGATTGATCTAATAGGAGTGGTTTCCTCATCTTGGGCCTTTGTAAAAGTTGTAGGGATTGTCAAGGGCTATATTTTGATCCGAAAATCTTGGAGTTTGGAGCAACTTCGTTTTCCTTCATCATTTTCCTTGGGTTCATCTCTTGAGGTAGGGATTCCTACTCATTCTTATGTGTTTTAACATAGACATTGAGTTATTTGTATAGATGGGTTGATTTGGAAAGTTAAGATTTAAATGTGTTATTTTCAAAAGAGGAGTTTTGTTATTTCGGCTCATAAATATGTATTTTGAGTCTTAAAATGATAGTATTGATGTTGTTGATAATATTTGGACCTTTGGGTCAATATTAAGAAAAATGGGAAAAATGCCATGTTTGGGTATATTTGGGTCATTAGTGTAATTAATGACAATTGTTTTGGAAATGTGAAATTGAGTTGGAGATAATGGAATTGGCTCATTATGAGTTAGTATGGTGGAGTTGGATTTATTAATCGCTCACTTTGAAAATGTTGAGATTTTATATCTGTTGAAGCATTTATTATCTGTTTAGAAATAACTGCTTTGGGCTATCGGTGGAGGATAGTCTTGATTGTTGTAGACAATGCATGATGATTAGGCAAACTAAAACTAATCAATTGAATGTGTCATCGGATATGACGGTTGAAATAATACATCAAATTTACGTATTGATTAATTGTGTATATGATACGTATTTATATACATTGTATTGTGTGGGAGGAGATAAGGGATGTACTCCATGGTTTAAGAGAAGATAGGGGATGGACTCCTAAACCGGATGTTAAGTGAGAGGAGATAGGGGATGGACTCCATTGATACAACAAATACGTGTATCTATTGAATTATTGATACAGCAAATCTGTGTATCATTTGTGAAGTATGGAAGTGTTTTATGTTTTATTGATACAGCGAATCTGTGTATCTATTGTGGCTTATGGAAGTGTTTTGATATGAGTTGTTATCTCATTTAAATTGTTGAAATGGAAGAGTTATTGATATGAGGTATAATCTCATTTAAAGTATATGGTCAGGGTCTGAGCCAGGATTATGAATTGAGAAATTGGATAAGAAATGGAAAATGGAATGAAACATGGATATAATGGTCATGTAATTGAAACGGATTGTGAATTGATTTATGTGAGTTAAACATTTATCAAATGCTAATGTTTTAATTAATGCTCATATTATGTTTAGCATATCTCTACTGGGCGTTAGCTCACCCTATATGGGACATCATTTTCAGGTACAGGTAGTATGCCACCCCCGAGGACGTAGCTTGGGAGGCTTGAGGTCGTTGGACTCTTTTGTTGTTTTTGGTTGCATTACATGTATATCAAGCCTAGGGCTTATTTTGTGTAGAGTTTGTACTCTCTTTTGTAACCAAGTGTTGACTTGGAAAGTTGTAAGCCTATAGGGCATTTACTTTTGTTGTCAACATGTAATACATTTTGTAATGAATATTCTGATGATATGTAATTATGCTTTATTCTTTTATATCTAAGCATGTCGAGAATGTATGACTTATGGGTTTATTTTGAGGGCGTTACAACTTGGTATCAGAGCGTACTGGGTTTGAATACTTTGGGTACGTGGGAAGTGATTAGTATCACAATGGGTTTGTCTCGCTTGTTAGAGACTTATGTATGACAGTATGTGTTTATTTGATAACATGCTTATATGACTATATGGGTATGGGATTTAATTTCTAGGATGTTGATTGAATCCTTGGGTTTCTGTGAGTCTTGTTGGAAAAGCACTTGATCAATGCTGTTTCTAACAGGAACTCTAATAACGCCTCGGGACTATCATTATCCGAGAATGAAATTCGTAAGTGTTTATGTGATTATGACCTTACGTGGAATGAATTACAGTTGTCCATGCATTAGGACGTGAGTGTTATAGCTTCGGCATACTTGTGAATGTGCTAATGATCTTCGTTACCTTTTATTAGGATGTCAGGACGAAGACGTGGTGGTAGGCGAGGTAGGCCTAGGAGGCAGGAGATGCCTATACCGGATGAGATTCCAGAGCAGCAGGAGGGTGTTGGTCAGGCCAATGTGGCCGAGCCAGTAAGTCAGCAGGTCATGGGCGCCTTAGCTCGCGAGATGGCAAGAGCATTGAGGGAGTCCATGAGCATTCTCAGAACTGAGAATCAAGCCCAGGCCCAGGCTGTTGATGCAGGGCCTTCCTTTCTGAAGAGGGAGTTTTTCCGATCTAATCCGGACGAGTTTGTTGGGGATCCTAAGGAGCCACTTAAGGCAGATAAGTGGTTGGAGCAGATGACTAAGACGTTTGAGATGCTTGGCATCGAAGACGGAGCATTGAAGGTGACCTTGGCATCTTTCCAGCTAAAGAAGGATGCGGGTCAGTGTTGGAAGTACATGAGGGGTCATATTGGTGGCACGTGGGAGGCTTTTGTAGACGCTTTCTAAGAGAAGTTTCTGTCTCAAGCTGCTAGGGAGAAGCTGAGAGACCAGTTTTGCCAGCTCAAGCAGCTGAGTTTGTCAGTGGCCGAGTTTGAGGCCGCATTTACCAGTCTATCCAGGTTCGCACCTGAGCTTGTGGCGTCTGAGGAACGCCGTTGCATCGAGTTTGAAAGGAAGCTGAGACATGGCCTCAAGATGAGAGTTGGGGGTTCTATGACCCGGGACTGTGGGCGCCTTGTAGATGCTGCAGCCCATATGGAGAGTATGATGCAGGAGGAAGAGGAGAGGCTCCAAGAGGAGTCAAGATGGCCAGGGTGATGGCAGGAGACAGAAGGGTTCTAACCCTCAGCAGTCTCAGGGTGGTTTTGCTAGATCTACCTTTCCAGTGCCGAGTGCAGACCCTGGGAGAGGCAGTCAGGGAGACGTGACTTGTTACAAATGTGGTCAGCTGGGCCACAAGTCTCCAGCTTGCCCGCAGAAGGGCGGAGGGCAGAGAGCAGCTTCATCTTCGGCTCGACCTCAGAGCCAGAGTCAGGGCAGAGGCCAGCCACTATCTTGCTATCAATGTGGTCAGGCGAGACACCTGAAAAGGTTTTGCCCGCAGTTGAGTGGCACTTCTGGTGCATCTGGGCAGAGGCAGAGTTTTCAGCCAACTCAATCAGTTCAGGCCTCGAGGGCCAATCAGGGAGCTTCGTCGTCCCAGTCTGTGCAATAGTCCTTTGCTCCTAAAGGTGAGCAGGTAGATCAGGGGCCTTCAAGGCGCGTGTATGCTGTTACCGCGCAGGATCTTGTACCGGCTCCATCTGTTGTGAGAGGTACCTTCTTGTTTTGCAACTCGGTTGCCAATGTGTTGATTGATACGGGTGCATCCCATTCTGTTATATCTGCTGCATTTGCATCTGTTTTGGGTTTGGAGTTGGCGCAGTTAGCATCTCCCATTTGTGTTGTATCACCTGTTGGGGGTGAGTTGATTTTGAAACAAAGGTGTAGAGGTTGTGATATAGAGGTAGCGGATCGCCGACTTCCATTTCCATTTGTAGTTATGCCTATGTCGGATTTTGATGTTATCTTGGGTATGGACTGGTTATCGTCATACCGGGCTATTATTGATTGCTATCGCCAGAGGGTCACAGTATGTACCTTGAGCAGGGATTGTTTCCATTTCTTGGGGGATCAGGTTGGTAGTGTGTTGCCACCGGTGTATGATCCGCGAGGGCGGAGTGAGCTTAGTGGTCTTCTCATTAGCCTTATGAGTAGTGAGTGTGATAAGACCGGGGTTGAGTTGCCGAGAGTGGTTTGCGAATATTCAGATATTTTTCCCGAGGATCTTGTCAGTTTGCCACCTTATCGAGAGATAGAGTTCTCTATTGATTTAGTGTCCGGCACAGCGCCGATTTCTATGGCACCTTACCGTTTTGCCCCAGCCAAGTTGAGTGAGTTGAAGATTCAACTCCAGGAGTTGCTCGATAAGGGTTTTGTTCGCCCTAGTGTTTCGCCGTGGGGAGCACCGGCCCTCTTTGCTAAAAAGAAAGATGGTGCCTTGAGACTTTGTATAGATTATTGAAAGTTGAATCGGGCTACGGTTAAGAATAAATACCCTATGCCTCGTATAGATGATTTGTTTGACCAGTTGAAGGGTTCCCGTTATTTCTCTAAGATGGACTTGAGATTAGGTTACCACTAGTTGAGGGTCAGAGAGGAGGATATTCCGAAGACGGCATTCCGTACGCAGTATGACCACTATGAGTTTCTGGTGATGCCTTTTGGGCTTACCAATGCACCGGCAGTGTTTATGGATTTGATGAACCGGATCTTCCGGGAATTCTTAGATCGCTTTGTGGTCGTTTTCGTGGACGACATTCTGATTTATTCGCCTTCGAAGGAGGAACACGAGGAATACTTGAGAGTGGTGCTTGAGTTGCTTAGAGCCCATAGGTTGTATGCCAAGTTTGGGAAGTGTGAGTTCTGGTTAAGAGAGGTTAAATTCTTAGGCCATGTGGTTGCCGAGGAAGGGGTGTCTGTTGATACATCCAAGATTGAGGCAGTGCAAGATTGGGCACAACCTAAGAATGTTTTTGAGATCTGCAGTTTTCTGGGATTAGCTGGGTATTACCGCCGAGTTGTGAAAGATTTCTCCAGGCTAGCTTCACCGTTGACTAGATTGACGCGAAAAGGGGTCAAATTTGTATGGAGTGAGACTTGTGAAAAGTCGTTCCAAGAGTTGAAGGTTACATTGACCACCGCTCCGGTTTTGATTATTCCGGAGAGAGGTTTAGGTTATGCGGTTTATTGTGATGCCTCACGAGAGGGTTTAGGTGGTGTGTTGATGCAAGAGGGGAAAGTGGTAGCCTATGGCTCACGTCAATTGAAAACACACGAGAGGAATTATCCTACACATGACCTAGAATTAGCAGTTGTAATTTTTGCCTTGAAAATTTGGAGGCACTACCTTTATAGTGAGAGATTCAAGGTATTCTCGGATCATAAGAGTTTGAAATATCTGTTTACACAGAGAGATTTGAATTTGAGGCAGAGAAGGTGGATGCAGTTCATAGAGGACTACGACTTTGAGTTGCACTATCACCCGGGAAAGACCAATGTTGTGGCCGATGCCCTTAGTAGGAAATCCATTGGTAATGTAGCTTGTATAGCCATCCAGGAGTGGGAGATGTTGGGTGCACTTGGGGAGTTCGATTTGCATCTAGGCGAATCCGTGGAGGCTGCGGCCTTGTTTTCTGTTGTTGCACAGCCTACACTTGTGAATCGAGTGTTAGAGGCACAGAGAGGTGACCTTGAGGTAGAGTCCCTTCGAGAGAAGATCTCCAGTAGAAAGGCTGAGAAGGGTTTGTCTGTGTATCCCGACCTGAGTGTGAGATACCGAGACCGCTTGTTTGTACCGGAGTCTTGCCGAGAGGAGGTACTCCGAGTGTTTCACCATTCACGCCTTGCGGTGCATCCGGGAGGCACCAAGATGTATCGTGATTTGGGTCGCCAGTTTTGGTGGCAGGGTATGAAGAGGGATGTGGCAGTTTTCGTATCAAAGCGCCTTACTTGTCAACGAGTAAAGGCTGAGCATCAGAGGCCAACGGGTTTGTTACAACCCTTGCCTATTGCCGAGTGGAAGTGGGAGCATGTCACTATGGACTTCGTTGTAGGTCTTCCGAGGACTCAGCAGGGTAGTGATGCTATTTGGGTGGTTGTAGACTGGTTGACTAAGTCGGCGCACTTTATCCCTATGCGCGTGAGAGATTCGGTAGATCATCTTGCCGACTTGTATATTCAGGACATAGTGAGGTTGCACGGGGTCCCAGTGTCGATCGTCTCAGATAGAGATCCTCGCTTTACTGCTAGGTTGTGGCAGAGTTTGCAGAGTGCCTTGGGCACTAGGTTGACCTTTAGTACGGCTTATCACCCTCAGATTGACGGGCAGTTCGAGCGTACTATTCAGATCCTTGAGGATATGCTTCGAGGTTGTGTCCTTGACTTTAGTGGCACATGGGAGAGGCACTTGCCCTTGGTGGAGTTTGCCTACAATAACAGTTTTCAGTCGAGTATCGGTATGGCACCGTTTGAGGCCTTGTATGGCCGACCGTGTAGGTCTCCAGTTTGTTGAGCCGAGGTGGGTGATGCACCTTTGTTAGGCCCGGAGTTGGTGAGGGAAACGACGGAGAAAGTTAAGCTTATCCGTAGGAGGCTTGTGAGACGGGTGATCATGTATTTCTGAAAACATCACCTAGGCGAGGTTTGATGAGGTTTAGGAAGAGTGGAAAGTTGTCCCCTCGGTTTATCGGTCCCTTTGAGATCCTTGAGAGGACTGGGGAGGTTGCCTATCGTTTAGCTTTACCGCCGCAGTTGTCCGGGGTACATGACGTATTTCATGTTAGTATGCTTCGGAAGTATGAGCCAGATCCGTCCCATATGCTGGATTGGACCGATTTGGAGGTTGACGAGGATATCTCGTATGAGGAGAAGCTGGTTCGGGTCTTGGATAGGCGGGATCAAGTCTTGCGAGGCAAGACCATTCCCTTGGTAAAAGTTTTATGGAAACATCACGGAGTGAAGGAAGCTACTTGGGAACGTAAGGTGGATATCCGTGAGAAATATCCGGACTTGTTTATAATTGTTTAATCATGCATTGGAAATTTTGTAATATTAATGAACTTTAAGAGTATTAAATATGTCTTGAGTTGTAAAACATCGTATATGTTTTGGATTTATGGAAACATTTTGGAACTTGCCTTGAAAATGAGGTTTAATATAACATTGCATATGTTGAACGTATTGTAGAAATGGAAGTATATCATGAATATTGAATATGATATAGAATTGTGAAAAATGTATTGAAATTGGTAGATTTCAAAGGAAAGCATGCTAATAATGCATATTGAGTATATATTGTGAAATGCCTCTTGAATAGAGATGGAGTGACTGATAATGGGTCAAGTTGTTGGGAAATGGATTGTATTGTTGTTGAGAATTGAGAAAAACTTGTTTTTGAAAACTTGTACTTAATTTCGGGGACGAAATTCTTTAAGGGGGGAAAGTTATAGCGATCCCGGTTTTCCCTTCCTTTATGTTTTGTATTCCGGACTTGGTTCCGTGGTTGTGTTGTTGTCTCATTCTCATTTCCTTCCCTTACTCTTTGTATCTGAGTCTTGGGTTGTGTTGAGCAGGTTTGAAATAGGTTGGTTGTGCTTTGGAACCTAGAGTTGATGCCCAGAATTTGGCCTTCACGCTCGAGCGGGCCCTTCGTTGTTGCTTCTCCGCTCGAGCGGGCGTTTTGACTCTCGAGCGTAAATTTTCAACTCCCAGTACTTTTGTCTACAGGTCTTCGTACGCTCGAGCGGGAGTTTTGACTCTCGAGCGGGAGTTTTGACGCTCGAGCGTGACCCTTTGTTTTTGTTCATCCGCTCGAGCAGGGAGTTTGACACTTGAGCGGGGACCATGTCTGCAAAACTTCTGGAAGTGTGTAATCGACGCTCGAGCGGCGCTTTTGACGCTCGAGCGTGAGTCTGTGTCTGACGCTCGAGCGGGGGTTTCCACACTCGAGCGGGGCGATTTTTATATCAGTCCGAGATTTCACATTTTGGATCACTTTTTGATTTCCTTTCTCTCTCTTACTTTTTCAAAACCTCCATTGGAGAGCCTCTCTCTCTAAAACCTTACCTTCTCTCTAGGGATTGATCTGGTAGGAGTGGTTTCCTCATCTTGGGCCTTTGTAAAAGTTGTGGGGATTGTCAAGGGCTATATTTTGATCCGAAAATCTTAGAGTTTGGAGCAACTTCGTTTTTCTTCATCTTCTTCCTTGGGTTCATCTCTTGAGGTAGGGATTCCTACTCATTCTTATGTGTTTTAACAAAGACATTGAGTTATTTGTATAGATGGGTTGATTTGGAAAGTTAAGATTTGAATGTGTTATTTTCAAAAGAAGGGTTTTGTTATTTTGGCTCATAAATATGTATTTTGAGTCTTAAAATGATAGTATTGATGTTGTTGATAATATTTGGACCTTCGGGTCAATATTGAGAAAAATGAAAAAAATGCCATGTTTGGGTATATTTGGGTCATTAGTGTAATTAATGACAATTGTTTTGGAAATGTGAAATTGAGTTGGAGATAATGAAATTGGCTCATTATGAGTTAGTATGGTGGAGTTGGATTTATTAATCGCTCACTTTGAAAATGTTGAAATTTTATATCTGTTGAAGCATTTATTATCTGTTTAGAAATAACTGCTTTGGGCTATCGGTGGAGGATAGTCTTAATTGTTGTAGACAATGCATGATGATTAGGCAAACTAAAACTAATCAATTGAATGTGTCATCGGATATGACGGTTGAAATAATACATCAAATTTATGTATTGATTAATTGCGTATATGATACGTATTTATATACATTGTATTGTGTGGGAGGAGATAGGGGATGTACTCCACGGTTTAAGGGAAGATAGGGGATGGACTCCTAAACCGGATGTTAAGTGGGAGGAGATAGAGGATGGACTCCATTGATACAGCAAATACGTGTATCTATTGAATTATTGATACAGCAAATCTGTGTATCATTTGTGAAGTATGGAAGTGTTTTATGTTTTATTGATACAGCAAATCTGTGTATCATTCGTGAAGTATGGAAGTGTTTTATATTTTATTGATACAGCGAATCTGTGTATCTATTGTGGCTTATGGAAGTGTTTTGATATGAGCTGTTATCTCATTTAAATTGTTGAAATGGAAGAGTTATTGATATGAGGTATAATCTCATTTAAAATATATGGTTAGGTTCTGAGCCAGGATTATGAATTGAGAAATTGGATAAGAAATGGAAAATGGAATGAAACATGGACATACTGGTCATGTAATTGAAACGGATTGTGAATTGATTTATGTGAGTTAAACATTTATCAAATGCTAATGTTTTAGTTAATACTCATATTATGTTTAGCATATCTCTACTAGGCGTTGGCTCACCCTATATGGGACATCATTTTCAGGTACAGGTAGTATGCCACCCCCGAGGACGTAGCTTGGGAGGCTTGAGGCCGTTGGACTCTTTTGTTGTTTTTGGTTGCATTACATGTATATCAAGCCTAAGACTTATTTTGTGTAGAGTTAGTACTCTCCTTTGTAACCAAGTGTTGACTTGGAAAGTTGTAAGCCTACAGGGCATTTACTTTTGTTGTCAACATGTAATACATTTTGTAATGAATATTCTGATGATATGTAATTATGCTTTATTCTTTTATATCTAAGCATGTCGAGAATGTATGACTTATGGGTTTATTTTGAGGGCGTTACAATTTTTTTTCTTATTTATATTATTTAAATAATATATTTATTATATAATTTAAATAAAGATAAACAAACTGAACTTATTCAAGCTCGAGCTCGGCTCGTTTATCAAATGACCCTAATATTCAAGCTCAGCTTGTTTACTAAACGAGCCGAGTTGAGCCAGCTCGCGAACAGCTCGGATCGTTTGTAGCCCTATCTATGATTGATTGAATATATGGCTTTTAATAGAGTTAATTGGAGAAAACGTTTTTGTGTAGCCAATCCCAAATAATTGGGATTTAGGACTAATGCTTGCTGAGTTGAGTTGAGTTGAGTTCAGACAAACATACATGCACAGAATTTGGGACAGAAAATGCATTCTGTTAGATACCCAAGCAACACACTTCTTCACCCAGCACCTAACCACAAAGTAGGCTAAGAGAAAAATATTTTAGCAGTCCGCAGTTATGATTCTTTTATTCAGTTGCATCAAGATCCTCCTTACAGAATGCTCCACTTCATAGGTAATATATAATACCAACTGTCATGGACATAAGAAGAAGAATAAGAAGAAAAAGGTGCTGATAGAGGTCTAAGCGCATTCTTGTGACTATTAAGGAAGGGAGGCTGCAACAGATTCAAATAACCAGAAAGCATCTGATCCTTTCAAGTGGGCTCAACGTTTCATAAATGAAAACAAATTGGCTCACACGAAGAAGTTCACAAATTGACATCATTAAAATTTTAGGTGTCGTCTTTTGGCAATCAAGATTTGATAAAATAAATAATAATAATAATAAAAATTAGCTCTCCATTTCTGACTGGGCATTATTACTTCATAACAAACAGCATTAATCTGGGATTACAATTATGTTCGGAGTTGGATTCCATACCATACCCTTTACTTCTTTCCTATTCTTCTCCAAGTAAATACAAGAGCTTCACAGACAATACCCCTTATTATTAACAAAGTGCAATCATAGAACTAACTATAGGATCTGGAAGAACTTACATTGAAAGGAATATAAGTTTGTCTGCCATTAACAAGCCCACTTGTGTAGCCTGTGTACCCAGCCATAGCTCCATGAACAGCACTTTGAGCAAGAAGTGTACAGTACACATTGTCAGCTGCATTGCTTGGAATAGCCCGGATCATGTATGTAGGATCTGTCAGAAAAATTGGTCAGGTCCAAATCTTGTTATTTCCCTTCCCAGTACTTATTTTTTCAAGCAGATGCTAGGTGCAATTTTCTGTTTGATAATTTCTCCAAGTTCAGTTCAAGAAGAAACATTAGACAAGCAAGAACGGGAAGTGAGAGGGTACTGACCTATATATTTAAGAGTAAGAACCATCTTATTTCGTTTTGCAAAATGTTCCTACAAAACAGGAAAGAACCAGTAAGTGACAGCGTGAACCTGTTATATCATCACTTGGGAATGCTCATCTTATAGAAAACAAAGAGATCACAAAACATCATAAAACTAAATTCATCAATGAATTATCTATTTCCATTAGATAGCCATGTAATTTTACACTTGTGGTCATGAAGAACATCTGCATGTTTACAAACTGAGAACGTAAATTGAGAGGTATAAATTATAGTAAGATGCGAAGTTTAGGAAAAATAACTATAACCAGTACCTTGATCCTATTAGAAATCCACAACCCAACATCTTGGAGTTGCCTGTTCCCAGAAGGATCTTTCTCCGCCCCAGGCTGCAAGCTCCCTGAAAGTAACTCCTGTCCGGCTCCTTCAGCTATCACAATAACCATGTGCCCATTTTCTTTGAGCGTTTTTTCCACGTATTCAAAAAGTCCACCCTTTCCTTCCAGAAAGAAGGGTGATTCTGGAATCAAACAACAGTCCACATCTCGGCTGGCAAGTGTAGCATACATTGCAATGAAGCCTGCACCAGTAAATCTGAGAAAAATGAAGGAAAATCTGGATAATGCCAGTGAAGCTAATCTAAAAAGGAAAAGCATTGATGAAATTATTAGATTGAGTTGAAGTTTAAAACTACAGAAAATCATACATTCAAAATCTCTGGAAGTTTTTATTTAGTTCATTTATTTTGACTGCTTCCAAGCTATGAGCAAATTTTATTAAGCAAGCAAAAGCATGTTCATATGTTGTAGCACCAAGAGCTATATTCATCTTGATTTGTGACTCTAAAGCTTGTTTTGCAATAGCAAGATGCACAAACATGAATTAAATGATGCTTTGAAGGAAATGTGGACAACAAAACACTAAATAAAAGTTTGCATAGCAGCCCAGTTGGCATTGGAGCATGCAAAGAAGATGGTCAACGGTCCCGGAGTGACCATCAGGCCAAACTGCATAGTTAGATATCTAATTATCTGTAATTTAGCCATGCAGTTATGACCACTGAAACATATGGGAGTCAACCTTACCACTGTCGCGGCCCATTAGCTTCACTACACCAACACCATTCTCAACACTTTCAGCTTCAACATGCGCAGCATTGATGGCTCGCTGAGCTTCCTCAACAGCAGTATCAAAGCCAAATGACCTGTCAATGACCTGAATGAAAACAAAAACAGATGCAAATATTGTTATAAAAGCTTATACAACTCTTTAGAAAACAATCAAAATTCAATTTAATTTAGAAACAACAGCAATATATAAGCCAAATGGCTTTTGTAGTTTTCTTTTATTTGACCAAATGAAAGAGCTCCAACATGAAAGCATTTGAGTGTCAATTCATGGTTTTCACAAATGATGGGGAATGAATTTCATTCAGCAACAATTCACATATTCAAGATGGCAAATACCGGAATGTCATTATCAATTGTTTTGGGGATTCCCACAACTGCAACTTTAAGACCACGTCGTCTAACTTCCTGCATGAAGAGAATGGAAATGAACGATAATCAATTACTGTTTTATTCAGTTGATGCAATCAACTACAATGAGAGACAGGAGTCAGATGAAAATACATGAACAGATTTTACTTAAATGGAAGTCTAAGAAAGTTTGAGCTTATATTTAGGGAGTCAAGTACATACTATGTAGTGATTATGTTCATTTACAGCTGTTGCAAAATGCCATAGTAAAATGCTCAGGTTGTCAAGCATGAGCATGCCAAGTTCGAAAAAACCACTTTGTGCAGAAAACAAGTCAAAGGTCACTTCTATACATAGTCCACACCTTCCACTCTCTCGGCATCCGCATATTGACAAGAGCAACATGCACGATAGCCTTTTTACATGAGTATCTTTATCAGAGAATTGTCAAAGAATAACTCATGCCTCCTGAAAATTTTCACCTTAGGACTGATATAGGGAGAAGTTATTGAAAGGGTTGTTTCTTCAAGTAAGGTTGCAAGACATGAAGCACTAACAAGCGAGGCATAGATCAATGAAGTAACAGAGAACAGTTGCAAATTCAGTCTCAATGAATTTTTATTACATTAACTGATCAAAGTCAATGAAGTATGTACTATTTGCAGTGGTGACTGCAAACAGGTGGGACTGTTAGCATAAAATTAAAAGCTCGGCCCAAGTTTGTTTTTACTGTGGAGTACCTAAACACATGGATAAATGCCTTTAACATGTGTTAAGGGCTCTGTGGTTGGAATCATTTATAGAAATTTCAGCCACTTGGCTAAAGAAATATACCAGTCATGGCTAGAATTTTTAGAATCCCAACTAATTTCAACATTCAATGTCTGTGAAACAGGATAGTAAATTGTGTGTGGCTCCAACTATACACACACCCCCAAAAACAAATAAAAGTAAAACCTCAAAGATTGCAGCAGCTCCTTTTAGAGTTCCATCCCCTCCAATTATATAAACCTGAACCATTAAAAGGCATTTACCATTTTCAGTATGAAAGATGTTGCATGCTGAATCAGTAACAGAAATACTGAACCGCAATCATAATCCATAAAACAGGAAAATGATTCTTAAAACAATACTATTTTACATCAAAACTTCTCATACCTGGTTAATCCCACGGTCTTGAATGCTATCAACTATCTTTGAGGTATCATGCCCTCCTCGTGACGTTCCAATAATTGTACCACCACGTTTATGAATGTCATTTACAACCTTCAGGGTTAAAGTAATACTGTTTCGTGAATAGAAACCCCTATATCCTCCCTACCAAGGGACCCAACAAAAAAAAAGCATTAGCTGGCAAGATCACGATACAAAACCTCAACTTATGGTAACCAAATCAGAACCCATGAAAATACCCACAAACAAGTACCAATCAATGATGAGGGTTTGTAAGGTGCCCACTTCTTAGACATGTTGAGACCTAGACTTGAATGGTAATTTTCATTACAATTAGTTAAAAGTCGCTACCCAGTGCTAGTCCTTTAATGGTACACAAGCTAAAGACCTTACAGCTTAAATTGCAAAAAGCAGTAGCTATCCCCAGAGGCCCAGACCTGAACCCAACAAGCTTTTACCATTACACTAAGCTATGGCCCTCTACTCTTTAAAACATGCTTATGATATTCCAAACTGACATCAGCAAAATGGACTGACATTGAGAAAAGCAGGTAACTTGTAAATGCATGTACTGTTGAATAAATTCAGTCAAGTTATAATTTCACCCTTCTAGCTCTGTTCATAAATATGAAAATGTCAATACCGCCTTCCTGTAACATACTTTTTAAAGGTTGACGTATTAGAAGCCTTTGGACCATATAAACCATGCTGGATATATAAGAAAAAAAATAAAAAAAAAAAGGTTCCAATTAAATGGTGAAAGTGAATATGGCAACAAAAATATTGTTGAGCAAGCATTATTAGTTTTTTGAACCACAACTAAATATTGTTTACTTGGTAGGTCCAGCATTTTTAACAGAAGCCAACATCACAAATATAAATAATGAAGCCATCGTCCATCATTTTGAAGTACTGCAGAATCAAATCAACAAAGTAGAACTACTTTTACACAGCAACTCACTAAAACAACAAAAAAAAGGGTTTTCACTTTAATTTCTGAAATCTACCATTCTCAAAGACCAAACAAATAATGAAATTGGTTCCATATATCCAAAAACAAAAAGTATCTATCACAAAAGAACAATTCTTGATACCCTAGACGATAGAAAAGTAATCTTAGCATCTGTTTTGAAGCGTTAGAAATAGAAATGCTGTGCATGTGTGGAAGCTAACCACATTTCTTATTGAAATTTATCATAAGAGCAGTGGTGTTAGATATAATAAATGTATGTTATGTGTGACCCTTTTTGTTCTAAGATGATTAAAAGGCAAGCTGTAAAGCCATGTTTCGGTTTTATGTAGTGTAGTGTAGTATAATTAACATATTATTTTAAATTATCACATATAAAAACTATTAAAGATGGATCATGTTTGGCAACCCAAAGCAAAGGAATTGAGTATACATCTCTCACCAAAGCAATTATATGAAATGCTTAGTAACTTTGCATTATACATATTACAGATTACAGACCAATCAAAGCTATCTACAGATTCACATGCAAAATTTCATCAGGGAAGCCATTGGACAAGGAAACATAAAATTAAAAAACACTCAAAATGCAAGTTGAGATTTAAAAAAACAAATTTAACTGAACACATAGGTTATACGCTATCCACTCACTCACATCTATCCCAAGGACTTTGGTGGCGCCATACATGTGATAGAGGCTGCATACAAGTTCCCTGATCACTGTGTTCAGCCCAGGGCATAAACCACCACATGTGACAATACAAGCATGCACCTCATCTGCATCAAAATACACCTGTGAAGCATTGAATAGTTAGTCTAAGCAAAGACATATATGGTGGGTGTGTCATTGTGCAGCAATCACGTGAAACAACAGAACATACCTTTTGCCGAGGTCCAGCACGCCGAAAATGTATTCCTCTTGGACTCTCCTTGTGAACAACAATCTGTTGAGAAGTAAAGAAAAACACAATTGTAGGCTTGTATCCATTTATTTAATTGCATCCAAACTGGACATATAAAACAACCTTTTGGCTTGGTGTAATAATTTCCAAGCTTCTGAGCCAAAAGAAACAACCAAGCCTGGCCTGGAAAATGGTAGCACCAACATATTCTCTCCAACACCCCCCCCCCCCCCCCCCCAAAAAAAAAAAAAAAAAAAAACAGAAAAGAGTCCAAAAAGAAAAGGCACTTGAATACTAACCACAATGTACAAACCCAATAAACTCGTCTCTGTTATTTTCTCTTTGTCTCTACTTATCAAAATATATATATATATATGCTCTCTCTCCATCACACACAAACAAGCATAGACAATCAAACACATAGAAACTAGCATTCGGCAGACAAGTGGTACATATTTTTATTTCTTCCAGGACATGAGCATACAGATTTTAGGAAGGAAGAGAGAGTGAAATGAACAGAAGGAATTTAACTAAAACTCAATATGTGAAATTTTTTTTGATAAATAATGTCAGAGGAACTGAACAAGTCGAGGAGCAGAAGTCACCTTTTGGGGTACAGTATCATCCACATGAACAAAATACTGCCTGAAACCAAAATGTAAAGTAAAAAGTCATCAAGTTTTGATTTAAAAAAATAAAGATACAAGCAATTACTGTTATATGAGCAGTTGGCATCAACTTGAAGTTCAAGAAAAGTAAATGCGACTTACTTCACAACTGAATATGCAGGATTGGATCGCAGTGGATTCGGATAAGTCTGCCATACAACCAATCACCAAAAACAATAAGAACATGAGACTCAACTTGGATTGCTGAAGCTTATAATGCAAAAGGTAAATATTTATAGAGGCACATGTCTATAATGATGCCCTTCATTTGTACCCAGCAATACAACATTCATTTGACGAAATATATAATGTTAAGAATGATTAAGTAGGATTTTCATGTCCAATACTATATATGTCTTCTTTTTTTGGGAGTCAAAATTGTTTCAAGGCAGGTAACGAACTTGATCAGAGACTGGTGAGAGCTAGAGATAGAGGTACCACAAAAGGGTGGAGGTTGCTCAATATCTTGTACAGTTTGTCAAGATAACACGAGGATGCTTGAAGATAAATAATTTTAAAAGGGTCCCACCATATGAAAGAATTGGTTGTGAATGCAACCATTTTAGCTATAGATATAGCCCCAACCTTTTTAAACATTTATTTGTGTGTATACATTAAGTCCTCATATATCTAGAGCTCAAATTTAAATACTGGTAGAAAGTCCTTTTTCTTAAATATTTTATTTTCCAACGTTCTATACCTTGCAATTTTCTTAGAGCCACTCGTGTGCAACCTCAGGCCTCTAGCATACCACATTTGAAAGATGTTCTACTGCAATAAAATTTTGTTTTTTTGACGGTTAAGTAACTGCTAATTTTATTCATATGCACATGTATGTTGAACCCTTATGCATAACTTCAGTGCCTTAAACGAACATGCAAATACATGTCTTATCCAAAATAATCTATTTGTGCTGCAATAAAAAATGCCAGGAATAGAGGTTTTTGTGAAGGGATGTACACTTGGTATGCAATGCATCAAAATAATTAATATTATAAAAGAAGCTATTTTTTGATAGCTCTATAGCACAATAACTCAAGCCTAATTTCGTGTCCATGCAGGACCTCAAACTTTTCAATATTCACTCTCAAATCAGTTACAAAAGTATTCGTCTAAAACTTAAATTTCAATCTCAAGTCTCAACGAACTTTTGTCCCAATTAGTTGGAGTCGGCCTATGTTACATGTACTCAGATGTAACTCAGATGGGGTGTCGGGTGCAACTGTGTGTCCAAATGATTCATCTAATTGTCATATCCAAGGATATGAAAAAGAAAATGGGAAGAAAAAACATAACACTTGTACAACCTTCCCAAAAAGCAAGTTTCCAGAAAACCCACATCCAATACAAGTGAAAATAAGATTTACTAACAAAATCAAACGAAATCTATCTATCCACAGTAAGATTACATATAAAAAAAAGGGGGAGTAGATGAGCAACATTACATATCAATCACGTTCAAATTCAAATCAAATCAAATCACACACACACACATACATATATATATATATAGAGAGAGAGAGAGGCATACAGGGAGATCGGGAATGTAATCATTCAAGTGAGGAACATCTTCGAGGACATAACCAGCAGGGCCAGAGACCACTTTAATTTGAGAATTGGTTTCGTCTCCCATATCACTCCTCTTGCTTCTCAAAAATCAAATTTTTTATCAAATATGTAGAATGTTTGACGATTAATCTCGAATTTCGGACAGGAAATGCAGAGAACAAGGAAGAAGCGAAAATGGAGGAATGAATTTACTAGGCTTGTGATGATCTGTAAGGAGGATGATACATATATATAAATATAGACGCGTGGGTCGTGATGATCGGTCACTTTTTTTCTGGTTTTTTTTTGGTTGACAAGAAGCTCACACACTTTTGATTTTTTTTGGGGATTTTTTGGGAAAAAATTGTGTAAAAAATGTGAGAGAGGTTGTAGTTTAAAAAAGTTATTTTAGGCATTTTAAATAATTTATTAAATATTTTATCAAATTCTTTATATGAGTATAATACATATATATAAATTTGTGTGAATCTCACGCTCATATAAAAAATGTAATAAATTATTTAGGCTTATTTTGGAAAGATAGTAAAAAATGATTTTTCAACTTTTAACTAAGTTTTTGGTCTTTTTAGAAAAAATGATTTGAAAAGTTGGTAAAAAGTTAATTTTAAATTTTTTTATTAATATTTGTTTATGATGTCAAATCACAATAAAATGACCAAACTACTTCCATTTATTTAAAATATTTACAACTTCACCTCTATAACACATTTTGACCCATAAGAGGTAAAATTATAAATTCACCATTGACTAAAAACCAACTTCTCAAACAAAAAAAAAGACGAAAAAATCGACTTTTAACTTTTACTAACACCCCTTAGATTCCATAACATTTTTCGATCTAAATAAGTTGAAAAGTGATTTTTTGGCCATCCAATTAGAAATGATGAACATAAAATATTATATTTAAATTATAATTATTTTATCTTTTCATAAAAATTGAAAAAAATTATTAAAAAAAGTTTTAATTTTAAATTTAAAAATATCTCAATTCTAAAATGCCAATTATAAAAAAATTGTCAAAACGATAACAAAGCATCGAGTTTGGACATGTGATGCTCACTCTTTCTCTCGGACGAATGATAATGAAGAGTCGAGGTCGGATCCGATACATGTTGTATTGTGGGTACAGATTCTGGGTCCATTATCCGACCGGGTTGCCCAAAACATGGGGCGCCACTACTACGATGGTTTTGAGAACCCGCTTTCTCTGCTGGTTTTAGATCCTTGTATTGGAGAGCTAATTGGAACAAAACTAATCATAATGCGGAAAATTACAAAACATGTAGATAAGGTGTTGGATTTGACTAGTAAGAGCATCTTCAATGATATTAGGTGGTTTACCTATCTAAATATTATTATAAAACATATATTTTATTTTATTTATCAACTGTTTTATGTTTTTACTCTAATCATGTTCTTTATTTTAGCTATTTATCCAAATGCTATTAATTTTATAGAATACCACGTCAACAACAAAGATTGAGGGAAATTATCCTAATGATTGAATACATTTTGCCTAGCGTTGAAGGCTAGCTACATGTAGCTAGTGAATATGAGTTGAGTTAAAATGTCTAATCATATGCCTAGTGCATTGGAATTGAAAAAAGTGAATTACACTAAACATTTTAACTAACAAGTATTATATGTCTAGTGCATTGGAGTTGCTGTAACCAAGTAAATTTTAATATGTTTAATCTAAATTCAAATCCTTGGTCACCGACACAAGTTAAAAATCCACTCTTGGGCCTTTGGGTGATATATTTTTTGTTAAATAGTTTTTTTTTTTTCTAGATAAGATATTTTAAGCCAGTTTATGTGTAGATTTCTACATTCCAAACAAATCTTTCGAAACAGGACATATGTCCTGCGGTCCGTGGTCCCAATGTATGCATTTGTTGATTAGAGAATTCGAACCTTAAACATGAAAGAGAGTAAATCTCTAAACCTCAATCGTCACCTATTAAGCCAATCATCCTGTGTGGTTAAAATAGTTTTTTTTCTTACTTTTTGCACTTTTTTAGTCAAACATACCATTTGAGTAAAAAAGTCACAAAACCAATAAAAAGTCAAAAAAAAAAATTTATTTTTTTCTTACTTTTTACATTTTTTTTTTGTAAAAAAATCAAAAAAATATTTCAAATATATCAATTTTTTTATCTCATATTTTAACCAAAAAAAACTCCAAGAAAGCCACTTTCCAAAATAAGTCCAAAAGTATCATCAACATTTTATAATTGTATTCGACGAGGTTTTAATTTTTTGGAACTGTTGTATATAATCTCATTGTCAAGTGTCATATACATCATTTCTCTATATATAACTAATTATTCATCAATTGATCTCCCATTCGATTACGCAACTTACTCTTTATATATTTCAATGCTAAGGTCATTTCCAATCCTTCATCAAATGTTTCATCAAATTCAAATTTAATATTAAAAAAAAAATAGTTTACATGGTGCTCCAACCATTTAATCAAATCCATATCAAATCAAGAGAGAGCAATTTGTTTCATCAAATTGAGAACTCATCAAATTTGAATTTGATGAAAATTTAAAATGATAAAACATTAGAGATGATTTTTTTCTTCAAATTTAATGAAAATGGAAATTTGGGATAAGAGGAAAATATTTAAAAAGATTTTTAGGAAATAATTGAAATAGTTCATAACAAATCAAATTTTTTACTCAAATTTAAAATCAAATTATATGAAAATTTTGGTGAAAGTTAAAATGCTCTAAGAATTTTTTTTTAAATGGTATTTTTGTTTAGAAACGGTCCTCATATTTTTGTTAATGGGTTCCCAATGTATCTAACTAGGTCTCATTGAGGAATATGTTTTTTTTAGTATCTTTTTTATTTTTTTGATTAAAATATAATGTAAAAAAAAATAAAAAATTGGATGTTTGGAAAAAACTTTTTGAATTTTTACGAAAAAATGTGTAATAAAATAATATAAATAATTAGAAGTGGGAAAATTGAGTTCAACTCGTGAGATTTCACCTGACCTGCTGCCAAGTGAAGTAATGCCAAATACAATTTTGCAGCATGAAGTGGCTTGTGCCTTGAGAGAAACATGGGGTTATTGACAAATTTATCAAGAAGGTGCATTCATACACACACAAAAATTTGTATATAAAAATATTTTTAAAAATCTAACATAAATACAATAAACGTATAAAAATATTTTTAAATTTTTTTAAAATATTAACATACAAAAAGTGCCCCAAAAAAAAAAAAATTTGTATTTATTAATTTTTGTAAATATTTGTGTACACATATTTTACTTTTTTACATACATGTACAAGAAGGTGCATACGTACAAAATTTGCTTCAAATTTGTAATATACTACAAACAAAAAAAACAAGGAAAACGAAAAATCAATTTCCAATGTTGGCTGCCTAGTACACTATCTTTGATGGAGCTATTGTGCATAGGTTTGTAAACCACTATGCATAAGTTTGTAGGATAAAAATTGTAGCCTTTTTAATTTTTTTAGTGACTTTTTTATTTTTAAACTAAAATTACCGCTTGCCAAACAATGCCTAAGTATTTATAGTATATATTTTGTTTTTTTTACAGATTATTCAAGGCTTGAAGGGGGGGCGTCCAGATCCTCTAGAGTAATCCTGTGAAGTGATAATCTAGAGTGATCCCTTATAATGCGACACATGTTCTACTAATAAAATTAAGGGCTGAGATGACTTCTAGTCAAAACGACCTTGTTTTGATGAAAGAGACCAAAAGAAGTAAAAAAAATAGAAACACGAACATAAGAGGGAGGATGAGAGATTGAGAGAGCTGAAGAAGAAGAAAGAAGCCGTCGTAGCCCAACGCCACCCCGTCGCCACCGAACGCCGCCGATTCATATTGGCTACAACTCTTACCTCTCCTACTGTCAATATCTCATATGGGTCTTAATCTTACATTTCTATGTCTTTTGCTATTTATTGTTTGGATTTTGTAGCTTTGGTGTTTGTTGTTTGTCTTTTGTAATAACCCCGACCCCAGATTAACGTTAATTCGTGCTTAGTTAAGCCTAACAATAATTTAGGAAGGATTTGGAACTAATTTGCATGAGTATTGCATCATCTTTGTACTTTTATCTGTTAGGCGTAGAAAGATCTGTTCATATTTTAATTTCGGTTCGCGAATTGAGAGCCTTATCGGCGTCCTAATCAGAAATCGGCTTGTGTTATGTGCTAGTTAGGATTTATAGAATTTTAAGGTAGGTTTAATTAAAATTCGGTTCGGAACGATTAAACTAGATTAAAATAATGCTATTTATTTACTTTTTGATCAATTACCACTTATGGACCATTTAGGCTCCACTAGCTCACATTTTCATGGCACTCCTCCATTCCTCTGATGCAAACGTGAGAGAGAGAGGGAGAGTTGAAGAGAAGTTGGATTCAACAAGGGATTTGCTTGGGGTTTAGGAGAAATAGAAGGATTTGCATAATAGAGCTTTCATATTGAGGAATTCAAGACTTGAGGTAGGCATTCACCTTGTTGATTATGAAATTGATTTATTAATGTAAGAATTCTAGTGAATCAAATGGACTCATGTTAGGTTTAAGCTAAGATTGGTGAATTGAAGCTCAATACATACATGCATGTGTAATTCATAGCACTTGAGTTGTCCTTCTAAGGAATCCATGCATGCATGCATAAATTTCCATGTTTTGAGTTGGAGTTCTAAGATTTCTTCCACGCATGTGTCAATTTCACTCACATCATAGCCATTCAACTTGTTTTCCATCAAATTATTAAGTCTGGTCATGTTTTGGAAGGTTTGAATTCAAAGAGGTCCTTGCATGTTGAATTGATGGCATATTCATAAAGTTCATGTTGAATTTGCACAAATTGGGTTGCTCTTGGGCCATGATTCTTTGAAATGATTCTTCAAACATGTTGTTCTATGAGTTATTAAGTGTTTTCCAAAAATTTGGCCCAGAAAAATGAGTTTTGGATGGTTGAATGTTGAATTTCATGCTTGGAGGTCAATCTGGATTTTCCAGAAATTTGACCCACGCTCGAGCAGGGACTTTCACGCTCGAGCGTGAAGCCTGAGTACATGCACTTCCGCTCGAGCGGCGAAAGTCACGCTCGAGCGTGAAATGCATATGCCCAGAAGTTTGTGTGTTTTGCAGTCTGCTCGAGCGGGGGAAGCCACGCTCGAGCGAGGGTCTGTGTCACACGCTCGAGCGGAGGTCGAGCGCCCGTCGAGCGTGAATTTCATGCATCCAACACTTTTTCATAAGTTTGCAGTTCGCTCGAGCGGGGAAGTCCACGCTCGAGCGGAGCTTCATTGTCTGCATGTACGCTCGAGCGGGGAAAGCCACTCTCGAGCGTGGACCTTATTTTCAGCAAATTTTGAGAAATGTTTTTCAGTGCATTCTTGCATCCTCATTCCATCCTAGGCATTCCTAGGCCATGTTTGAGACCCCGTAATGAGGATAAGAGATTAGAAACACACTAAGAGCCAACGAAATAAGTTTTGTACAATTAGAACGTGTGTTTCAAGTGTGTATCTGTTATGTGTTGTGTAGGTCACGTGCCACGTACCGTTTGATGAAGTTTACTCCGTCTGTCTGTCTCAAGGCCCACTGTGAGTAATAACTCTGTAAAGTTATATTTAACTTAAGTATTTTTTGACTGGTATGATATGATCTGTTTTCTGAACTGCTATCTTATGAATTATGAATGAATGTCCAATTTTCTGAAAAGTATTTGTGGCACCCTTAGTTCACGTGGCCCTCGCCCGGGGGTAACAATACCGCAGCCAATCTGCACGTGGCCCTCGCCTGGAGGTAACAATACCATGGCTACTTACGCGTAAGATATGGACCTTTATGGTCGTTGGTACCAACTATACATGTAGCTCTCTGGACCAAATTGATCTGATAGCTATGGGTGTACCACGTATGATCTTATGCAAAATCTGAATATGAACATGAGTGTGTATCTAAATCTATTTCTGTTTTGAAGCCTGAATATGTTCTGATTTATATACTGGATCCTAACTGCTCTGGACGTTATTCATAAAACCCCTTTACTCTGTTATTCACTGGGCTTTTGCTCACTGTTTATATTATGTATGTAGGTGAGCCGGCACATGACCAGGGCCAGAGTTGACGGCCTTCTGTTCTGTTTTGTCAGCCAACTGTTGCGCCTCCCGAGGAGGTTCCGGTCGAAGTCTAATGCTATGGTTGTTTTTGTATTCATGCTAGTCTCTATATGTGTTTGTAAAGACAGGTCTTGGGATGTAAATACTTTGTAAATATTGGTGTCCTTTGACTGGCATGCTTATGTATATATATAAGTTTTGAAATGTTCTGTCCCATGTACATTATCACAGCTCATTGGACCTTGTCTATTTTGTATTACTGCTTCTGCAGCCCCTTATTATTTGCTAATCTACTCAGAGGTCTTTGGTAATCCACAGATTACTGGGCGGTTACAGTGCTAAACCTACAGGGGCGGGTTTGGGTCGTGACAGAGTGGCATCAGAGCACGTGTTCTACCACACACACCGGTCCGTATGAGCTTAGGATGTCCTAGTAAGCATTAGGGGCATTCCATCTACATATGTGAGTGTGTGGTAATTCAACTGAGTATGAAAATTGAACGTAATTTTGAGCAAATGAATTGAAAGAAACGAATAAGATTATACCTGTGTTCATTACCATTTGATATCTGTATAGTAAGATGGAGAATGCAAGGGGAAGTGGTGAAAGTGAATCTTCAGAGGCTCGCATGGGCCGAATGGAACAGATGTTAGCAGCATTGACTGAAACCTTGACACAACAACAGAGACAACAACCTTTACCCCATCTGCCTCCACCAGCACAGGCCGAAGCAGATAATAATGACATCATCAATCTAACACAAAAATTCATGAAGATGAAACCGCCAACGTTTTATGGCGGAATTGAACCATTGAAAGCAGAGACGTGGCTACTTGAAATGGAGAAGTTATATGAAGTGTTCCCTTGTTCTGAAACTCAGAAAGTCCTCCTAGCCACCTATACTCTGAAAGATGAAGCCCGAAGGTGGTGGTTACTAATTCGAAGTGGCAATGGGAATATGACATGGGCACAGTTTAATGCAATCTTTTATGATAAATATTTTCCCCAATGCTTCAGGGATCGGAAAGTGTCCAAGTTTCAAGAACTTAAAAAGGAAAGAATGGCTGTAACAGAGTATGAAGCCAAATTCACCGAATTGGCTCGTTTTGCTCCACATATGGTAGATACTGATTACAAGAAAGAACGGAAATTTGAGGGAGGGCTGGACTTGGAACTATTTGACCGAGTGGGTGTTCTAAAATTACCTACTTATGTGGAGGTACTCGATAGGGCATTGATGGCAGAAGCCACAATAGCAGCGAAGAAACAAATTACAACACCAACAACAAAATGGAGAGAAAAGAGGACCGGATTCAGTTTCAAGAAAGGCCGGTCAGTTTCGAAGAAGCAAAATATAGGATCCTCCAGCGGCTCTAGCCAAAGTAGCAGATCTACTCCAAACTGCCCCGACTACGGAAAGAAGTACAGAGGTGCTTGTTATTGAGCATCAGGTGCGTGTTTTCGCTGTGGCAAGACTGGCCACATGGTGAGGGATTGCCCGATGAGATCCAACGAGGGTAACCGTCCTATGACAAGTTCCACCGGGTCTGTTTCGGCAGCAAAATCAAATGCAAGGACCGATGTTAGAGGGAATACAAGTAATAAAACATTGAGGCAAGGGAGAGTGTTCGCCTTAGTGTCTGGTGACGTACGAAACACCTATACTGTGGTGTCAGGTACACTCTCTGTATGTTCTCAAAATGCATGTGTATTGATAGATTTTGGTTCTACATATTCCTTTGTATCGCATGTTTTCTCTCGAAAATTGACTAGACCACTAGAACGTATGACATATGTGTTATCTGTATCCACACCGTTTGGGGATTCTATGATGTGTGCTCATGTTTATCCAGCATGTGATGTTATGATTGGCGATGTGATGTTATATGTTAATTTATTACCCTTGAACATTGATCACTTTGATTGTATTTTGGGAATAGACTGGTTGACTAAATACTGTGCTATCATTGACTGTGCAAGTAAATCTGTTGTGTTTAGACCACCGGGTATGCCTGAATTTACTTTTACTGGGGATGGGGTGGTTCCTCCCCCATATCTGATTTCAGCTTTGAAAGCCATAAAACTGCTTAGAAATGGATGTAGAGGTTACTTGTGTTGTATACTGACTGCACCATCTGACAGAACTACGGTAGAAACTATCTCGGTTGCTTGTGAATTTCCTGATGTGTTTCCAAATGACCTACCTAGGGACTTAATTGATAGGGAAATAGAATTCACCATTGATGTAACACCTGGAACACAGCCCATCTCCAAGACTCCATATAGGATGCTGACTTCTGAACTGAAAGAACTGAAAGCTCAACTACAGGAACTCTTAGACAAGAAATTCATTCGTCCGAGTACCTCACCTTGGGGTGCTCCAGTATTATTTGTCAAAAAGAAAGACAGGTCTTTGAGGTTATGTATCGATTACCACGAATTGAACAAAGTGACCATTAAGAACAAATATCCATTACCCCGAATAGATGATTTGTTTGATCAACTCCAAGGAGCCAAGTGTTCTCTAACATTGATCTCAGGTCAGGTTATCACCAGTTAAAAGTTAAGGTAGCAGGCGTAGAGAAAACTGCATTCAGAACTAGATATAGACATTATGAATTCTTGGTAATGCCTTTTGGAGTAACAAATGCACCTGCAGCTTTTATGAACCTAATGAATAGGGTTTTCAAACAATATCTTGATGAATTCATTGTTGTGTTTATTGATGACATTCTGATTTATTCTAAAGACAGAGAGGAACATGAGAACCACCTGAGGACTACCTTGTAGATTTTGAGAGAGAAGAGGCTGTATGCTAAATTGTCTAAATGTGAATTCTGGCTTGACAGTGTAGCATTCTTGGGCTATGTAATCAATGAGGATGGTGTTTCTGTTGACCCTCAGAAAATTGAAGCTATTGTAGATTGGCCTAGACCGACAAATGTGACAGAAGTCCGAAGTTTTCTGGGACTTGCAGGTTACTACAGGAGGTTTGTGAAAGACTTTTCCAAGCTTGCCATGCCATTGACCTAGTTAACTCAAAAAAACGTGCCATTTGACTGGAACGAATAAAGAGAGGCAGCCTTTCAAGAACTGAAAACCAGGTTAGTGACTGCACCAATCTTGACTTTGCCTAATGGTATTGATGGGTTTCAAGTGTACAGTGATGCTTCCTACAAAGGTTTGGGGTGTGTATTAATGCAAAACGGAAGAGTGATTGCCTATGCTTCTAGACAACTCCGACCTCATGAAAAGAATTACCCAACGCATGATCTTGAGTTAGCAGCTGTGGTGTTTGCTTTGAAAATCTGGCGTCACTACTTGTATGGGATAACTTGTGAGGTGTACACCGACCATAAGAGCTTAAAATATTTCTTCACCCAAAAGGAATTGAACATGAGACAGAGGCGATAGTTAGAGTTAATCAAAGATTACGATTTGCAGATCTTGTACCACCCAGGGAAAGCTAATACCGTAACGGATGCCTTGAGCCAAAAATCAATGGAAAGTTTGTCATGTCTGTTATCCAACCGGAAAGAATTGTTGGATGACCTAGAACAAGTTGGACTATTAACTGCTATTGCCGCTCAACCTACAATCCTTGACGAGATCAAACAGAAACAGTGCGAGGATGAATACTTGAAAAAGATCACGGAGGAATTTGATTCAAAGCCGAGACCAGGATTTGTGTTTGAGAATGATGTGCTGAAATTTCAGAACCGTCTTTGTGTGCCCAATTGTTATAATTTGAGGAAATGTGTTATGACCGAAGCTCACAGTAGTAAATTTGCTATGCATCCGGGGAACACGAAGATGTATCATAATTTGAAACATAATTTTTGATGGCCGAGAATGAAAAAGAGTATTGCAGACTTTGTGGCTAGATGTCTACATTGCCAACAGGTTAAAGCTGAACATTAACGACCCGTTGGTTTGCTACAACCACTCTTAATACTAGAATGGAAATGGGAGCACATTACCATGGACTTCATTGTGGGATTGCCTCATTCTTCTCGAGGTATGCACTCTATCTGGGTTATAGTTGACCGTTTAACTAAGTCTGCCCATTTTCTGCCTGTCAAAACTATTTATAACGCTGATAAATTGGCCAATATCAATATGACTGAAATTGTGAGATTGCATGGAGTGCCAGTATCTATTGTGCCTGACAGGGACTCAAAGTTTATATCGAGATTTTGGCAGAGTTTGCAACAGGCTTTGGGGACTGAACTGAGACTGAGTAGTGTCTATCACCCACAGACAGATAGACAAACTGAACGAACTAACCAGACTTTAGAGGACATGCTCAGAATGTGTGTGTTAGACTTCCAGGGGAATTGGGAGACCTACTTACCATTAGCTGAATATATGTACAACAACAGTTACCATTCAAGCATTGAAATGGCTCCTTACGAAGCGTTGTATGGAAGAAAATGTCGCTCTCCGATATGTTGGGTTGAAGTAGGTGATTGACCTTTGTTGGGACCGGAACTTGTGTAAGAAACAACCAATAAAGTGAAACTGATCCAGCAACGCCTGAAAACTGCACAGAGTCGGCAAAAAAGCTATGCTAATGTCCGAAGGAGAGATAGAGAATATGAAGTCGGGGACCATGTGTTTATAAAGGTGACCCCGATGAAGGGTCAAACTCGGTTTGGTGTTAAGGGCAAGTTGGCGCCAAGATATGTTGGACCTTATGAGGTCCTCGAAAAGATCAATCTGGTATTGTATCGGGTAGCCTTGCCTTCAGTAATGGAACATATGCATAACGTCTTTCATGTATCGATGCTTCGGGAATATTTGAGAGATCCACTCCACGTCATCGAACCGACGCATGTGCTTTTGAAAGATGACTACACTTATGAGGAGAAACCTATCTAGATTGTGAATCGCCGAATCAAAAGATTGAAGAATAAGGAGATACCACTGGTGAAAGTTGATTAGCAAAATCACGGAGGAACCTATGCGACTTGGGAAACAGAAGAAGATATGATGAAAAGATATTCGGAACTGTTTCCATTAAACCCGATGTTCTTCTATAATGAAGGTAATTCGAGTTTGGGGACCAAACTCTTGTAAGGGGGGGAAGATTGTAATAACCCCGACCCCAGATTAACGTTAATTTGTGCTTAGTTAAGCCTAACAATAATTTAGGAAGGATTTGGAACTAATTTGCATGAGTATTGCATCATCTTTGTACTTTTATCTGTTAGGCGTAAAAAGATCTGTTCATATTTTAATTTCGGTTCGCAAATTGAGAGCCTTATCGGCGTCCGAATCAGAAATCGGCTTGTGTTATGTGCTAGTTAGGATTTATAAAATTTTAAGGTAGGTTTAATCAAAATTCGGTTCGGAACGATTAAACTAGATTAAAATAATGCTATTTATTTACTTTTTGATCAATTACCACTTATGGACCATTTAGGCTCCACTAGCTCGCATTTTCATGGCACTCCTTCATTCCTCTGATGCAAACGTGAGAAAGAGAGGGAGAGTTGAAGGGAAGTCGGATTCAATAAGGGATTTGCTTGGGGTTTAGGAGAAATAGAAGGATTTGCATAATAGAGCCTTCATATTGAGGAATTCAAGACTTGAGGTAGGCATTCACCCTGTTGATTATGAAATTGATTTAGGCCTCGTTTGGGAACAGGCTATTTTAGTAACTTTTTGGCTTTTTACGAAAAGATGTGCAGAAAAGTAGAGAGGTGGTGTGACTAGTTTTAGTTGGCTTTTTGACTTTTTGGCTAAAATAGTCAGTCCCCAAACGAGGCCTTATTAATGTAAGAATTCTAGTGAATTAAATGGACTCATGTTAGGTTTAAGCTAAGATTGGTGAATTGAAGCTCAATACATACATGCATGTGTAATTCATAGCACTTGAGTTGTCCTTCTAAGGAATCCATGCATGCATGCATAAATTTCCATGTTTTGAGTTGGAGTTTTAAGATTTCTTCAATGCATATGTCAATTTCACTCACATCATAGCCATTCAACGTGTTTTCCATCAAATTATTAAGTTTGGTCATGTTTTGGAAGGTTTGAATTCAAAGAGGTCCTTGCATGTTGAATTGATGGCATATTCATAAAGTTCATGTTGGATTTGCACAAATTGGGTTGCTCTTGGGTCATGATTCCTTGAAATGATTCTTCAAACATGTTGTTCTATGAGTTATTAAGTGTTTTCCAAAAATTTGGCCCAGAAAAATGAGTTTTGGATGGTTGAATGTTGAATTTCATGCTTGGAGGTCAATCTGGATTTTCCAGAAATTTGACCCACGCTTGAGCGGGGACTTTTACGCTCGAGCGTGAAGCCTGAGTACATGCACTTCCGCTCGAGCGGCAAGAGTCACGCTCGAGCGTGAAATGCGTATGCCCAGAAGTTTGTGTGTTTTGCAGTCCGCTCGAGCGGGGGAAGCCACGCTCGAGTGAAGGTCTGTGTCACACGCTCGAGCGGGGGTAGAGCGCCCGTCGAGCGTGAATTTCATGCATCTAGCACTTTTTCATAAGTTTGCAGTTCGCTCGAGCGGGGAAGTCCACGCTCGAGCAGAGCTTCATTGTCTGCATGTACGCTCGAGCGAGGAAAGCCACGCTCGAGCGTGGACCTTATTTTCAGCAAATTTTGAGAAATGTTTTTCAGTGCATTATTACATCCTCATTCCATCCTAGGCATTCCTAGGCCATGTTTGAGACCCCATAATGAGGATAAGAGATTAGAAACACACTAAGAGCCAACGAAATAAGTTTTGTACAATTAGAACGTGTGTTTCAAGTGTGTATCTGTTATGTGTTGTGTAGGTCACGTGCCACGTACCACGTACTGTTTGACCAAGTTTACTCTGTCTGTCTGTCTCAAGGCCCACTGTGAGTAATAACTTTGTAAAGTTATGTTTAACTTAAGTATTTTCTGACTGGTATGATATGATCTGTTTTATGAACTGCTATCTTATGAATTATGAATGAATGTCCAATTTTCTGAAAAGTATTTGTGGCACCTTTAGTTCACGTGGCCCTCGCCTGGGGGTAACAATACCGCGGCCAATCTACACGTGGCCCTTGCCTGGGGATAACAATACCATGGCTACTTGCGTGCAAGATATGGACCTTTATGGTCGTTGGTACCAACTATGCATGTGGGTCTCTGGACCAAATTGATCTGATAGCTATGGATGTACCACGTATGATCTTATGCAAAATCTGAATATGAACATGAGTGTGTATCTAAATCTATTTCTGTTTTGAAGCCTGAATATGTTCTGATTTATATACTGGATCCTAACTGCTCTGGACGTCATTCATAAAACCCCTTTACTCTGTTATTATTCACTGGGCTTTCGCTCACAGTTTATATTATGTATGTAGGTGAACCGGCACATGACCAGGGCCAGAGTTGACGGCTTTCTGTTTTGTTTTGTCAGTAACTGTTGCGCCTCCCGAGGAGGTTCCAGTCGAACTCTAATGCTATGGCTGTTTTTGTATTCATGCTAGTCTCTGTATGTGTTTGTAAAGACAGGTCTTGGGATGTAAATACTTTGTAAATATTGGTGTCCTTTGACTGGCATGCTTATGTATATATATAAGTTTTGAAATGTTCTGTCCCATGTACATTATCACAGCTCATTGGACCTTGTCTATTTTGCATTAGTGCTTCCGTAGCCCCTTATTATTTGCTAATCTGTTCAGAGGCCTTTGGTAATCCACGGATTACTGGGCGGTTACGGTGCTAAACTTACAGGGACAGGTTTGGGTCGTGACATCTTTATAGAGAATCATCCCCAAAATTCTCATGTTCAAAGAGGTTCACACTTCAGACTTTGATCTAGGTTTTCTTTCTTCTTAAATCCAAAAAAATGCTTGTTTGAGTCAAATTTAACATGGTTTTGCTTTGATTTGCTTTCTATGGCATAGATTACTAGTGAAACAGTAAGAAAGGTAAGAGTTGTAGATGAGTGTTGATTTTCATTAATTGTACATGGATTTCAAATTTCAATCCTATTTCATTTTTCAATTTGTTTTTATTTTTTATTTTTTGGGTGAGTAAGTTTTTCATCAAGGTATGTCAAACCTTCACCAACCCACAATCTCCCTATCTTTTAAATCCATCCATTTTCTTCTTCATCTCTCAAACCCATCAAAAACTCCGCAAAATCTCTACGTCCTTGCAGCTTCTTGAAGAATAGATTCGATTAGCTTCTTCTCAGCCTCTCATCTCTCTCTCAGTTGCGTTCGATTTGCAAACTCTACACACAAAAAAAAAAAAAAAAAAAAAAAAGGATCTAGCTCACCAAAACGACGTCGTTTTGGCGAGAGATCATCTCAGCCATTGGTTCCATTAATGGGACACGTGTCGCGCCATAAAGCATCACTCTAAAGGATCACTTCACATGATCACTCTAGAGGATCCGGACTAGGAGGGGGGGATCCCACCAGCCTTAAGGTGGAGTCGCCATTGGATAAATTGACAAATTTATGTCTCCCTACTAATGCCTTTAAATGGAGACAAACATAGATAGGAGACAAACATTTAGTTTAAATTGAAATTTTTTAAAAATTTTGGAATTTAAATAAAATAAAAATCTAAAATTTAATTTGTTATGATGACCAAATTTTAGTTTTTTTTTTTTTGATACAATTCTCCATTTTTGAAGTGTTGAAGTAGGTTAAAAGCTAATTTTTTAGCCTCTTTTTTTTTAAATGTGTAAAAAAATAAAGAGATGATGTGACTCAAAAAAAATTAAAAAGTTAATAAGCTAACTTTTAACTTACTTTCAAAATAACAAAGGCTCAAGCCATTTACATTATCAAAGAGAATGGTAATTAGTATAATATATTTTTAAAAACTGTGGGGAAAGTGATTCTGGAAATACTCTTCAGGTCCTGGGAGACGCTCTTGATCCTCAGCTAGTCACCTGCAAAGACTAACACTCCGGTCAGGGGTGCCGGGGTTAGCACTCCGACGGGCAAGTCAGTTCTTATACTCAAGAAAGCTTGTTTACTAAGTTTAGTGAAGTGATTCTTACATACCTTTCTAAATCTGAAGCTCTTGTATTTATACTCATTATCTGGACCTCGAGTCCAGAGCCCACTTTTTACTTATTATCCTTTTGTTTATTCCCACATACATCTCCCCGTCTATTCGGCGATCTCACTGTATTCGGCATTTTAGTTGATTAGCACGGAGCCGAACAGTCTCTGACTTCTGGAATACATCCCTTCTAACTCTTCTATTTATTCGGCTCCCACAATTGCCCCCCAAGCATTTTCCCAACGTATGTTGGCTGGAGTGCTTGGTTCCGAATTTTGAATACTCAGAACCAAAATTTTGGTGGTTGGGCCTACGAAGCACACGTCTAAGTACGCCCTCTTTTGGTTGTCGTACCGACTTCCCGCCTCTTCGTACATACATATTCATTGCGATTTTAAAGATTGGCGTCCCTTCGGATTCGCATTCCGTGATACTGGTCGCTGGGTTGCCTTTTGGATCGTTCTTGTAATTTTATCTCCTCCAATATCTTCTTCATCCTCTGTAAGTTATCCACTTCTTTGCTTCGAGAACTATTCCCAGTTTATTCTTTGGCACATCTGTGTCAACTGTAGGGTATGGCGAAACATTTGAAAGACCTCCTCTCATCAGATCGAATTGCTGGTTTTAGACACCATTTCTCTATTCCTGATGACGTCCGTCTGTCACTTTTGGTAGACGGCACCCTTGACATGGAGAGGGAGGACGAAACCACGATCGTCTTTCCTCTCTTGTCAATCGCAGAGGGTGGAGTCCGCTTCCCTCTACACCCATTCCTAAGGGCTGTGCTTCGCCATTGGGATTTAATCCCTTCTCAACCTAACGTGAATTTCTTTAGAATTATAATGGGATTGTAGCGTTGAATCTTCGTCTTGGAATTAACCTTGGCATTCCGGCTATCCGGCACTGCTATGCCTTGGCTAAGTCTTCCGGTCGGCAAGGGCGTTATTTCCTTAGAGCTAAGGACACCGATCATCAACTAATCACTATGCTTTCCAGCTCTGGGAAAAGAGTTGATGATGTTATGGTCGTTGTCCAGGGTAACTGGGAATTTGGCGAAGGGGAGGATCATGTTGACCCTATTCCCAGACGGAGGGGCGAGCCAAGTCGCCGAGTATTTCCTTGTTTTTGTTATGTGTTCATTTTTATTGTGAAACCTATTTCATTGAAATCTTGTGGCTTCGTCTTATGCAGGGAGGGGTTTGAAAAAAGTACTATCTTCAACCCACGACGCCGTTCTTTCAGATATTAGGGTTGCTCTCAGGTATTTCGGCCGTCGAAGCCTTCAGAAACAGGAGAGGGCGGCTCATATTCTGCTTTGTTACAAGCCGACATACACAACCTTCTCGGCGGCGGAAAACATACCGATTCCGAAGGGCGAAGATTCCCTTACCGCTCTTATTCTGTCCGACTTCAAAAACTTGAGGCAGGTAGGCTTTGAAGGGTCCGATTCAGACCGAAATGATGTAGCTGATATTGCCGAATCAGATCAATCCGAGACCCACTCTGAGGAGGTATTTGATTCCGCCGATCCTCCGTTTACATCGGGACCAGGGGATCTTCCTTTTGCCGACGTTCTTCAACGCGTAGAGGTTCTTCCCGTCATAGACTCCGCGGGTATGGCCGGATTGAGTCTGACAAAGCTTGCCAAAAAGGCGAATGCGGAGAGGTTAGCCACACGGCGAAGAGCGGAGGGCCTTTCGTCTGAAATACCGCCCGCCACCGAATCTCGACTCCCCCTCCCTGTTGCCGAATCAGAGTCCTTGGGGGTTGTAGAGGAGAAGGAAAAAAGTCAGAATGCCGAATCTCCGTTGGCCGGCGAAGTCGGCCAAAAAGTTGGGGAAAAGGCAGAGAAACGCTCTGCTAACCTCAAGGCTGGTTCAGACGAACAAGGTGGTAAGCGTCCTCGATTGGAGGGATCTAATGAGGTTGTTTCTTTTGTCATTCGTCGAATGGTAAAGGATATGCCGGTTCCCTCTAACGCTTCGGCGCTTAAAAATCCAGAAGTCGCATTCGGTGTGGCTACGTCCGTGTCGTTGCCGTCTGATATGGAGGCTTTCCGGGTTGAACCAGATCTGAATGCGACAGCACTAGCCGCGCAATCGGCACTTCTAGTACGTATTCTGACTTTTCTTCACTTTATCCGAGTACTGTTGAGGTTATGTTTTTGGGTTCTTCCTTTGCAGACCGTCGGAAGGATAGCCGATATGGGACGTCAGCATCTCGACGCCGTGAAACAGATTGGCTGCTTACGAAAGCAAGTGGAGGGCCAGAGGAAGAGGGCCGAGGATGCAGTTTTGAGAGCGAACAAGGAAGCTTCTCGGGCCGAGGCCAAGGTAGAGAAGGCCCGCATTGCAGATCAATCCCGAGCGGATGCCGAGAAGAAGGCGGACGCGAGCGAAGCGGCATTGAGATTGTCCCAGAAGGCGGTTGCCAGCCTGGAGGCTGAGTTGGCTGAAATGAAAGCGGCTGCTTCCAAAGTATTCGAAGCCAGGAAAGATGTTGGGCTCGCCGAATATGTGGACCAAGTCCCTCGTTTCGAAAACAGGGGGTTCAAACATGGCTGGCGCAAAGCCCTTGCTGCAGCTGGAGTTTCACTGACTATGCCAGTGCCGTATGAGCAAGTGGATGTCGAGCCGTTGGAGACTGATTCCGAAGGCTGAGCTGGGCATTTGACTGTTAGGATTTCACAAATGTATTAGGATTTCACAGATGTATTAGGATTTCACAGATGTATTGTTACAATTGTTTTGTCAGACATTTTTGTCCGGGCTTGTAGCTCATTTATTTTGCATATATAAAATGTCATGAGTTGTGCTCAATTTTGCTGGTGAAGAATGATTACTTAATTTTAAGCCCGGACGATCGGATTAAGGAATCTGCCCTTGCCTTAGGCAGAGCACGAGCCCGCGAAGCCGAATAAGCCGATGGCTCTGAATCGTGGGCTGGCTGAGGCATACATTACTCGGCGATATCGCTTGAAAAGATAGCCGGCTAGATTAATGAATCTGCCCTTGCCCCAGCGATCTTCGGTTAACCGGCAATAGCGCTTGAAATATAGCCGATTAGATTAATGAATCTGCCCTTGCCTTAGTCAGAGCGCAAGCCTTTGGAACCGAATGAGCCGATGGCTCTGAGTCGTGGGCTGGCTGAGGCATAAATTACTCGACGATATCGCTTGAAAAGATAGCCGGCTAGATTAATGAATCTGCCCTTGCCCCAGCGATCTTCGGTTAACCGGAAATAGCGCTTGAAATATAGCCGCCTAGATTAATGAATCTGCCCTTGCCTTAGTCAGGGCGCGGGCCTGAGGAACCGAATGAGCCGATGGCTCTGAGTCGTGGGCTGGCTGAGGCATAAATTACTCGGCGATATCGCTTGAAAACATAGCCGGCTAGATTAATGAATATGCCATTGCCTTAGTCAGGGCGCGAGCCTGAAGAACCGAATGAGCCGATGGCTCTGAGTCGTGGACTGGCTGAGGGGCACCCGACGTTTGGCGCTCAGTCTCTCTGACGTTTCCTCAGGGGAGCTGCATGTACCCCAGAATAAATGGGCGAGTTCATGCCAACAACTTGACTCACTTCCATTTAGGCTTGATCCAAACCTGGCAGGGGCCAACATTGGCTGGGTTTAGAGGTCAAAATGAAACGCAGAAGCGAGCCTATTCACACGGGAAAAAGAGCATCCATGGATCGGGAAAAACAGCGCCCCCTAGTCGTCGAAGCAGATCACCCCGAAAGGACGGACAACGGGGAGATTCCCCGTGCCCACGACCGCAAGTTGAGCCCGACGCAGCGCCACGACCGTTGAGTTTTGCGGTTCGCGTGAAGAATAGACCAATGACAGAGGCGGATTCTATAATTAAAGACCTAGATGTGGCAGTCGAGTTCGCTCGGCAGATTTTTCCGCCGGAGGTCCAACAGTCGATGGTCGGGCGTCGAGATTTCGAAGTATTTCGGGATGGCATACATGGGGCTGTCAAGGGACTGTATAGCGCTTATGAAGTTGGGATGCATCTGCGCGAAGCCCGACGTGAGAGTGAGAAAAACAATGAAAGGAATCGTAGTCTGGAGGCTCGCGCGAAAAAGGCTGAGAGTGAGCTTCGGGAGCTGAAGAGTGTTCGAGCGGCCGAGTCGGTGGTGGCCAGTCAAGTGAAAAGCGTGGGGAGAGAGCGAAGCGAGAGGCCTCGGGTTATGAAAGAGGATATCAGGACGGCTTGAAGGCCGGGATCAAGAAGACCAAACCAGACCTAGCTGAGGAAGTCTGCCGATGCGAAAATCGTGGTTTCAAGCATGGCTGGATCAAGGCCCTTCAAACCGTGGAAGCTCTTGGGCAAGTGGGCATAAATTCGGCTTCGCCCCTATATCATCGGCATTAGCTGCCATATCCCGAGTTCGAAATTGAGAGAAGCGATGACGAAGACGCCGACTTAGTGGGCCATAATGTTGAAACAGACTTAGCTGTGAATAAATAGAATTACTTTATCAAATGCTTGAAATGTTTGGCGGCTTTTGAATAAATAGAATTTCTTTATTAGCAGCTTTTGAAATGTTTTGCGCATAATTAAACGCCTTATCTCAATTTATTGTCAGCTTTTGTATGGTGTGATGTAAACGTTCGAATATGCGTCGATCGGCTCCAATTAGGAACCATATAGTTGGTCAGTTAAATCGTGATCCCTACGAAGGGCGCTCCGAATCCGGAGACTTATTCGGCCCTTGGATGTCGTTTACCCAAAGGGCGCTCCGAATCCGGAGACTTGTTTGGCCAATCGTGGTATCCACGAAGGGCGCTCTGAATCCGGAGACTTATTCGGCCCTTAGATGTCATTCACCCAAAGGGCGCTCTGAATCCGGAGACTTATTCGGCCCTTAGATGTCATTCACCCAAAAGGCGCTCCGAATCCGGAGACTTATTCGGCCCTTAGATGTCATTTACCCAAAAGGCGCTCCGAATCCGGAGACTTGTTTGGCCAATCGTGGTATCCACGAAGGGCGCTCCGAATCCGGAGACTTATTCGGCCCTTAGGTGTCATTCACCCAAAGGGCGCTCCGAATCCGGAGACTTATTCGGCCCTTAGATGTCATTCACCCAAAGGGCGCTCCGAATCCGGAGACTTGTTTGGCCAATCGTGGTATCCACAAAGGGCGCTCCGAATCCGGAGACTTATTCGGCCCTTAGATGTCATTCACCCAAAGGGCGCTCCAAATCCGGAGACTTATTCGGCCCTTAGATGTCATTCACCCAAAGGGCGCTCCGAATCCGGAGACTTGTTTGGCCAATCGTGGTATCCACGAAGGGCGCTCCGAATCTGGAGACTTGTTTGGCCCTTAGATGTCATTCACCCAAAGGGCGCTCCGAATCCGGAGACTTGTTTGGCCAATCGTGGTATCCACGAAGGGCGCTCCGAATCCGGAGACTTATTCGGCCCTTAAGAAGCGTATGAGCTGAGGCATAAAAACGAGAAACTTTTGCATTTCAACAGAGTATGTACAAGTACCAAGCCCACAAATCGGGTCATTGGTAAAATTTTCGTAGATGCATTGAATTCCAAGGCCGTGGCAGGCTTCTTCCTGACATGTCCGAGAGCCGATATGCCCCTGTTCCTGCAATGGAGTCTACTTGATAGGGGCCGTCCCAGTTCGGACCCAGTTTTCCGTCGGCCGGTCTTCGGTCGGCTGGTAGTACTTTCTTCAGGACCAGCTCTCCTGGAGTGTAACGGCGCAACTGAACTCGTTGATTGTACGACTTAGCGAGCTGCTGCTGATACCGTGCCATGGAGGCGAGGGCGCGGTCTCTTCGTTCCTCAATTAGATCCAGGTCCAGGGCGAGCATCATGTCATTTTGACCCGTGTCAAAGGCTTGCGATTTCAAAGTCGGGATGCCGATTTCCAGGGGTAAGATTGCTTGGGTTCCGAAGCATAGAGCAAACGGCGTTTCTCCGGTGGACCTCCTCGGTGTTGTGCGATGCGCCCACAATACACTCGGCAATTCTTCGACCCATTTGCCTTTAGCTCTTTCCAGCCTCTTTTTGATGCCGTCCAAGATGGTTTTGTTGGAGGCTTCGGCTTGACCGTTACTCTGGGGGTACGCGGGCGTAGAGAAGTAAGGCACGATACCGTATTTGCTGCACAGTTCTCGGTACACGCCATAATCGAACTGGATGCCATTGTCTGAGATGAGAGCTCTTGGAATGCCGAATCGCGTAATGATGTTTCTCCATACAAAGCGCTTTATGTCGGCATTTCGTATATGTGTTAAAGCCTCCGCTTCGACCCATTTTGTGAAGTAATCCATTGCTGCGATTAAGAATCACTTGTTTCCTGGGGCCCTTGGCAACGGTCCTACGATATCAAGTCCCCATTGAGCAAACGGCCAGGGACTGGTGATAGAGTTCAACCCTTCGGCGGGCAAATGGGTTAGTGGGGAGAACTTTTGGCATTGTTCGCATCTTTTAACATAATTTTCTGCGTCGGCTCTCATTGTCGGCCAATAATACCCTTGTGTTATAGCTCAATGGGCCAGGGAGCGTCCGCCAGAGTGGGCACCACAACTGCCCTCATGTATCTCAGTTAGAAGCTCCTCCACTTTATCCGGGTGTACGCATTCCAAATAGGAACCGGAGAGGGACTTTTTATAAAGCCCTCCTTGTGGATCCAGATAGTATCGCAAGGCCTTATTACGCAGCTTGTGTGCTTCTTTTTTGTCCTCTGGGAGTTGTTCAGAAGAGAGGAATCCGACAATGGGGTCCATCCAGCTTGATGCGGATTCTATAACGTTGACGTGGGCTTCCTCCGAAGGGCCAATACTCGGCTCCGGGATGAAACCTACTTCAATGGTCCGTTTGAGCTCAGAATTGATGGCGGAGGCTAGGCATTCCAAGGCATCTGCGTGTGTGTTCTGATCACGTGTTATTTGGTTCAGTTCGTGATGGTCAAACTTCGTTAGCAAAGAGTTGGCCGTTTTTATATAGGCCGCCATACGGTCGTTTTTTGCGGCGTACTCCCCCTTTAGCTGGTTGATTACCAATTTTGAGTCACAAAATACTAGCAATCGCCGAGCGCCGAGAATATGTGCATTTCGTAGACCGGTTAAGAGGGCTTCATACTCGGCCTCGTTATTTGATGCTTCGAAGCCAAGCTTAACGGCCTGCTCTATTACTGCGCCGTCGGGAGACATGATTACTACGCCTGCGTCGCAGCCCCGTTGGTTAGACGATCCATTACAGTATAGCTGCCAAATATCCCCGACATAAATTCTCCAGTTCGGCTTTGATCGAACTTCAGCCTTTGGAAAAATGTCGGCGGGTTTAAGGTCGGAAAGCCCGCCTGTGAATTCGGCAACAAAGTCGGCCAGCACCTGTCCCTTGATTGCGATTTTGGGTAAAAACTGAATGTCATATTGGCCGAGTTCAAGAGCCCATTTTGAAACACGTCCTGATGCTTCTGCACTCCGTAGTACTGATCGGAGGGGATAATCTATTATCACCCCAATGCTATGTCCCTGGAAGTAGTGCATCAGTTTTCTTGCTGCCATGACCAAGGCTAGGATGAGTTTTTCCAGAGGAAGATAACGTGTCTCGGCATCGACCATTGCCTTGCTTACGTAATACACTGGCCGTTGCTGCCATTCCTCTTCTTTTAATTGTACGGCGCTGACGGCCCTATCGGAGACTGCCAGATACAGAATGAGGGGATCACCGGCAGCGGGTGTTGTCAAGAGAGGTACTGACCGGAGGTAAGTCTTGAGCCTGGTGAAAGCTGCTTCGCACTCGGCGAACCATTCAAAAGCTTTGCCTTGACGTAGCGTCTGGAAGAATTGTCTGCAGCGGTCTGTTGATCGACTGATGAATCTATTGTGTGCAGCGGCCATCCCCATCAACTTTTGGACTTCTTTCACTGATCGGGGGGAACCGAGTTCCAAGATCGCTGTGACTTGCCTTGGGTTGGCTTCGATTCCACGGTGGTTGACGATATATCCCAGGAATTTGCCGGAGCCGATTCCAAACGCGCACTTGGAGGCGTTAAGTTTCATTCTGTATTTGCGCAAGATGCCGAATGTCTTCTCTAGATCGGTTATGTGATCCTGTTCTTCTTTGGACTTGACCACTATATCGTCGATGTAGACTTCCATAGTGTGGCCGAGGTGTTCTTTGAACATAGCGGTGACCAGTCTTTGGTAAGTTGCCCCTGCATTCTTCAGTCCAAAAGGCATAACTTTGTAGCAGTAGATTCCTCTTGGGGTGAGGAATGCAGTTTTGTCCTGGTCATCTGGATGCAGGGCGATCTGATGGTAGCCTCTGTAAGCATCGAGGAAACTCATGCGTTGGTGGCGCACCGTTGCATCGACGAGTCGGTCGATTCTGGGTAAGGGAAAGCAGTCCTTGGGGCAAGCTTTGTTCAGATCCGTGAAGTCAACGCACACTCGCTAAGTTCCATTTTTCTTCTTCACAACCACTGTGTTGGAGAGCCACGTGCGGTAGGTGACTTCTCTAATTGCCCCGGCGTCAAGCAGTCTGTCGACTTCTTCTATAACGGCAGCAGTGTGCTATGCGGCAGACCGACGGCCTTTCTGAATGATCCGCTTACATGTGGGGTCGACGTTCAGGTAGTGTTGTGAAACTGATGGGTCTATACCCGGCATCTCGTACGGAGACCACGCAAAGACGTCGAGGTTGGCGAGTAGAAAGGAGATCAACTGCTGTCTATCGGCTTGATTTAAAGAGGTACCGATCATGAAGAACTTTTCCGGGCTTCCATCGATGTCAACTCAATCTAAACCTTCTGTGGCCTTTTCGCTTGGCTGCCGCCCGACGTCATCCAGGATTTCCCGATTGGGTACCTCAATGGAGTTTACCTGCAATTCCTTTGGCATTTTGGCAGCCAGGAGGTAACATGCCTGTGCCGATTTTTGGGAGCCCCGGATCTGCTCAATGCCGTGTTCCGTTGGGAAACGTAACAATTGATGGTAGGTGCTTGGGACGGCCTGCAAGGTATGCAACCACGATCGCCCCATGATGAGATTGTACGGCGATGGCAGCCGGACGACCAGGAATTCTATATCCACCGTTCTGGAACCCGCCCGAACGGGCAGGCTGATCTTTCCCATTGGGTATTCGGGATTGGCATTGAAGCCGAACAGTGGATAGGGGGCCGGAGTCAGGTCTGATTCGTTGAACCCGAGTTTGATGAAGGTTTTATAACACATAACCTCCGAAGTGCTGCCCTGGTCTATAAGAACGCGTTCGACGGTGAACCGGTTTACGCGTAGCGCGACAACCAATGGATCGATGTGAGGGAGTGTTACGCCGATCAAATCAGAGTCGTCGAAGGTGATGCTTGGCGATTCTCGGGGTCGCTTTGCTGGCATAAGTTGCTGCTGGGGGCCTGGGAGGGACTGGATTGCATGTACGGCCGGGGCTTTCGGTAGGTTGTATATCATATGGATGTTATCATGCGGAACACTCTACTGGAGACGTTCGTCTTTTGTCAACTCCTCAAAGTAATCGGCTGAAGCACAACGAGCGTCGGTGTTTTGCTGTCGGGCCTGAGACCATAGATCGCCTGCCCTTGGGGGTCGCTCAGGAACCTGGCGCGCTGTTTGTTTGGACGTTGTTATTTCCAAGACCAGATCGCGGCGAAGGCGCTCGTTCTCAGCGATGATGTTGTCTAAACTGCGTTTGGTCTGTTTGGCTCGTTCCATGATGGCGAGCATCGTCTTCTGTGCTGAAGCCGTTGGTGAATCGACATTCAAGGCACGCCTTGCAGCGATGATTTCCTTCTCGAGTGTATTTGCCGGAGTGAGGTCGACTCTCTATGTGATTGCGTCGGTGGCTATCGGAGGATCTTGAGTCACGCCTTCCATGGATGTACTCGAGTATTCCCACAGACGGCGCCAATTGTGGGGAAAGTGATTCTGGAAATACTTTTCAGATCCTGGGAGACGCTCTTGATCCTCAGCTAGTCACCTGCAAAGACTAACACTCTGGTCGGGGGTGCCGGGGTTAGCACTCCGACGGGCAAGTCAGTTCTTATACTCAAGAAAGCTTGTTTACTAAGTTTAGTGAAGTGATTCTTACATACCTTTCTAAATCTGAAGCTCTTGTATTTATACTCATTCTCTGGACCTCGGGTCCAGAGCCCACTTTTTACTTATTATCCTTTTGTTTATTCCCACATACATCTCCCCGTCTATTCGGCGATCTCACTGTATTCGGCATCTTAGTTGATTAGCACGGAGCCGAACAGTCTCTGACTTCTGAAATACATCCCTTCTAACTCTTCTATTTATTCGGCTCCCACAAAAACATAACAACTTTTAATTACAGGCTATTATCATTTTATTCTTAACTTAAAATTATTATATTTTTTTGATTTGTTTCAATTTAAACTTTTTTTTTGGGTTAATATTCCAACATGAAAAATCACATATATGCTGCACATGTCAATTTTATGACTGGAATACACATACAAAAGCTTATTTATTTACACATATGTTAAAAACATGTACACAGATTTTCATCTCCTATAAAGAAATATGAGAGAGGAACATACATATGCATGTTGCCTTCATGACCAAAGACGCAAATATTATATATATAAATTAATTTTTGAATAAATATTTTTATCATAAAATTGTCTCGTGTTACTTTTCCATTATTTTTCACAACATAATATTAATAAAAGGTTAAAATTGAAACAAATGTTAGCAAATTTTTTTTTGGGTTGATGGGTTAAAGTGCTACAATGTAATTTGTTTATAAATAAATAAATAAATAAAATTCATTTAAAAGTTAAAAAAATAATTTTAAATACATGAAAAAAATTTACAACATTATCTTTTAATGTTATAAAGTTCATCATTAATATGTAAATATATTTTTTAAGCAACAGTGTTACGTACACAAATTTTTTCCCATAGTCTCCGTAATGAGATGGCAATACAAAAGAATGCATGTAACAAGAGTTTTGAAAAAAAGTTTTTCTCTCAAGTTATCTCAATTTGAAAGAGTGCTTGGGTTCAGAAGGCTCATTTCGAAACTGATTTTCGATAATTCAAATCATTTATTTTTTTGACTTATTTAATAGAATATTCACGCAAAAAATAGATGATTAGACATCAGTAGCTATATATTTAAATCATATTTATTTTAAAAAAATAGATAACAAATATAATTTAAACAATAATCATTAATTTTTTATAATACAAATTTGATTCAAATATATAACTACCGATATCTCATTATTTTTATTTTTTATACAAATATTTTATTCAACGAGTCCTAAAAAGTAATTGGTTCGAATCATCGAAACAAGACTTGTGGTAGGCTCCCCAGGCCTCTCAAGTTTTTTTATGTTGAGATATAAATATGAAAGAAGCTTAATTCTTTGGAAAAAAATATTTGAATATGGATCAAATTTTTAAATTTTACTTGTCATGTCATTTAAAGAAGAAATTATGTAGATGAATCATTTTTTTTTTTCAATTTGCACTGTAATAAATATTTTTTGGGAGAACTATATGCAAGTGGAAGAATAGAAAAATAATTACTAACACATGAGGGGGTGCAAGGTGGCCCTTGCATTCCTACAGTCTTTTATTTGCACCCCATCACGGACACACTTCCACCTCTTATGTGCTAATAATTTTTTTCTCTTTCTTTCATCCGCATGTAGTTGGGTTTGGGATGCTAATGTGCTTTTAGCACAACAGCTATTGCTGCACACTTAAACAGCGTTGTATTTGTTTTTTTTTTTTTTTCATAAACAATTCCATTGCCTAAGATAAAAGGCATGAATGGTCCTTTTTCTTTTTTATTTTTAGTTGTCATTTACACTAGGTATACTTCTTATGCAATTTAATCTAGTTGAATAAAAATAAATTATGATCAATATAATATTTTATGTTATATAAATTTAATATTTTAATTTTTTATACAAATTTATTTAGTTGAATAAAAAGTACATAAAATAGAATTTTAGGTTTTTAAATACATTTTAATTTTTGGGTAGTTACGTGTTATTGAAAGAGTTACGCCAATGGCGGCTAAACAAATGTTTATTAAGAATTACATAGTGATGAAAGAGTTACACTTTCAATACAAATTTCATATATTCTCACTCACTTCTATATAGTTGTATGTATTTTTACATATTTCAATAAAAATTTTCCATACATACCAGTATTTCATTGGGCGGTGGTGAACATTTACTTTTTGAAACTATGGATGAAATTATTTATAAAAATTATTAATTTTAACTCAATTCCATTTATAAATTTTAAAATCAAATCCTTCTTTTTTTTCATTATTAGATTGATTCAAAAATAAAAAACAAAAAGATTAGATTATCTAAAATAACAAGCAAAAATATTAGGGGTAATTACACAATTAATTTTTTTTTATAGAGTTTGATTCTTGTAACAAAATTAACCATGATTTTTCAATTTTATCAATTTTAACTCTAATATTAAGATTTCTTTTCAATCTAAACCTTATGGCAAAAAAAAAAGAAAAAAAAAGAGAGTATTTTAGCCATTTGGTGTATATAAAATGACTAAAATATACTTTTTATTGAGTTTAATAAATAAAATATTATTTTTATGTTAGTTTTTTAAACAAAAATAGACAAATAATTTAGATTGAAAATAAATCAAAAAATAAGTATTTAAATTAACAAAATTAAAATTTAAAATTATATTTTGTTATGAGGATTAAACCTTACAATTTTTTTTATAATTACTTCAAAATATCATATTGATCATAATTTTTTATTTAACTAGATGAAATTGCACAAGACCTAAACCTCTAATGTAAATGACAATTAAAAAAAAGGGTAACAAAAGGACCATTCATCCCTTTATCCTATCCTAGGCAATGAAATTATTTATCAAAAACAATTATATTACCACACCGTTTAAGTATTCAGCTATTGTGTGTTAAACACAAACTATTTTAAAACGGTGGTTAAAATTTACTTTTTAATTTTTAATTCATTTTAAGTTACATTATTTCTCATAATTTTATATATTTTTATAAAAAAAATCAAAAAAATTTAAAAATCAACTTTTATTCACGTTCTCAAAACAACCTACAGCAACCTCAAGTTTTTTTTTTTTTTTTTCAATATTCTAAAAAAAAAACTATTTAGAGAATTGACTCACTTTTCAAATTATTTGGGAAACTAATTAAATCACTTTTCAAATTATTTGGAAAAATTAAATCCCTTGTTTTTGAAATCGTATTTTGAAAATGCGATTTTGAAATTAAAATGACATTTTCAACTTGTGATTTCAAGGTGAAATTACATGTTAAAAATGTAATTTTAATTTCAAAATCACATTTTTAAAATGCGATTTCAAAAATAAGTTAGTTTCTCAAATAATTTGAAAAGTGGATCAATTCTCTAAATAATTTTTTTTTTAAAGAATATTAAAAAAAAAAAAACTCCAGCAACATCCCAATTCCCATGTAAATCCCGAGGTTTTTTTTTTTAATATTCTGAAAAAAAATAATTTAGAGAATTAACTCACTTTTCAAACTATTTGAGAAACTAACCTACTTTTTGAAATCGTATTTTCAAAATGCGATTTTAAAATTAAAATTACATTTTTAACATGCAATTTCACATTGAAATCGCATATTAAAAATATAATTTATAATGACATGATGAAATTGCATGTTCAACATGCGATTTTAAAAGCAGATTAGTTTCTCAAATAGTTTGAAAGGTAGTTAATTCTTTAAAAATTTTTTTTTTAAGAATATTAAAAAAAAAAAAAAAACTCTGTAAATCCCCCTATGTTTTTTTCCCCAATAAATAAATAAAAAAAGTGTTTTTCGTGGGTAGGATCCACAAGCTGCATACATTCAATTCAACAACCGCGTAGGTGTAAATGTTTGGAGCTTATTTTCAACGCTACCACAAAAATTCCTTCTTATATCTTCGCAATTCATATCTGTTTGTTCTTCAAAGTTTGAGAAATCCCCAAAACCCATAGTTTCAAATCGAAAAAGAAGTAGAGGGTAAGAGTGAGTGAGTCTGCAAAATTAATCGAAAGATGTCGTGGCAAGCATATGTAGATGATCACTTGATGTGCGAAATCGAAGGCAATTACCTCTCCTCCGCCGCCATCATCGGCCAAGACGCCAGTGTCTGGGCCCAAAGTGCTGCTTTCCCTCAGGTCTGTTCATTTCAATTCAATTCCTCTCTCAATTTCTTCACTGGGTTTTTTTTTTTTTTGGATCAGTTTGGGTTTTGTTTGATCTGACTCACCAAGTCCTCTGTTTTACTTGTTTCACTGTAAATGATGAGTTTTTATTTATTGTTCAACTCTGATGATTACTGAATCGATTTTGCTATTTTCAATTTTTGGGTTTCTATCATGCTAATTCGGCTTTTTTAGGGTTTTATTTGATTTTGGTACTTGCGTTTGGTTTTGGGTTTGCTGTACTTTTTGAAGAGATTCGAGTATGTATATATACACATAAGTACTCGCTTATACACATACAAAGTAATTAGATACAGAAATTGGATATGAATTTGTATTTTGGAGAGCATAAATTTAGCAAGCTGATGATACTTAGAATTTTCATTCTTGAGTTTCAAACTTTCTGTTGGTCACTTGTTTGACTTGTACAATTTCTCATAACCATGAAAATCAGTTAAAAAAAGTCATGGAAAATGGTTGTAAAAATGGTCAAGAAGCCTTCATTTCAGTGTTCATGAAGGAACCACTTGTGATGACAACTTGAGTTATTATGGAAGTCATGATGTCACTGATTAATTTGGAATTGTTGAATTTATAAGTTTTGGTGACGAATTGGAGGAAAATTGTAGACTTCCTAGGAGGTGCTATTTTTACCTACACGAAATAATCTGTAATCATATAAAATCTGCTTTTCAGAAACTGAAAGAGTGTCCTTGATTTTATGGGCAGTTAGTTACATTGAGTGCATGATCTTCTTAACATTTCCTCTTCTTCTTCTTCTTTTGTGTGTGTGTATCATATGTTTGTATGCCGATTACATGTTTTGAAAAAATAATTGTTCCAATTAAATTAACGGTGATGTAGATTTCGGTTTTTTAGGCTTGTTTCAGTGATGAAACTGGCGTAGGGGTGGATAATTATCTGGTCTACCCCACTCAGTGTCTACAGATGCATGGACGTGATTTGTTATATGCTATTTGAACTTGGCTTTCTAATTATCTTTAGAATTCACATTAATTGTTTATTTGATTGCTTTTGCAGTTTAAGCCTGAAGAAATAAATGCCATTATGCATGATTTTACTGAACCTGGAGTGCTAGCACCAACTGGTTTACACCTTGGTGGGATAAAGTATATGGTGATCCAAGGTGAACCTGGGGCTGTCATAAGAGGAAAGAAGGTAATAAGTCAGTTGACTTGGCATCATTATGCTTCATTCTTGTACTACATCTTTTAGGAGGTCCTTTCCAAATGTTTCATCATTATGGATTGCTCAAAGATATCAATTGTTTATTTGCATTTATACTTCTCGATATCTAATAACTATTATATATTTATATAAAATAAAATAAAATAAAATAAAATAAAATAAAATAAAATAAAATAAAATAAAAAGATTTCTAATAACTATTACATATGGGAATCAAATAAGGCATGTTTGAATCTTAGTTGCACGAAGCGGGAGCGGGAGCGAGGAAGAGTGAGCCGATAGAAATTTCTTAGGTTGGGAGCGCCTCGGGAAGCGGTAATATATATATATATATATTTTAATGCACATTAGAAGTTTTTTTATAAATATTTTTATTTTAATACAAATTAATTATTTTATTTATTTATTATATTTTTTAAATAATGTGTTATTGTTAATTTATTTTTATTTTATTTTACATATATGTGTGTGTTTTTTTTATTAATATGTATAATATATACTCATATATATATATATTATATTTATATGTGTTAATGTTTTTTTTATGTAAATATATTATAAAGATTATATATATTAATATTTTTTTTATTATATATTTATATGTATATATATGATATATATTAAATAATAGTGTGTTAATGTTTTTTATTTTTTTTATTTTTTAAATATATATATTTATTTAAAGATTTTATATGTTTTATCTTATATATATATATGTATTTTACTTATAGATTATTAGATATATATCGTGACAGAACAGAAGGCCAGAGAGAGAGAGAGAGAGAGCGTGAGTGAGAGAAGGCAAAGATGAAGGCAGAGGAGACGATGACGATCAGCAAGGAGACGATCTGCGAGAGAGAGAGAGAGAGAGAGAGAGAGAGAGACGAACTGCGACAGAGACAAAAAACACAGAGAGAGACGAACTGCGATAGAGACGAAAATACAGAGAGAGAGAGAGAGACGACCTTCGAAGTGATGAAAGAAGAAGAAAAACGAAGCACAGAACATACCCAGACACAACCTTCAGGTTCTTCTTCACCTTCTTTCTCCTCTCTCTCTTTGTTGACCAACAAGCTAGGGTTTTTGTTCATAGCCACCAACGATCCTATCTTGGACAGGATTGCGTTTCTCTCTCTACAGAAACGCGATACCTACACGTTTCTTTCTCAGAAACGCAGAATCGCATTTCTTACGAAGATTCGTGACCTGGTAGCACGATTCCTGCAACTAAGGTTTGAATGGCTTAAATTACGTTGTATACATACTGTTTCCATGTAGATTTTTATCAATTGAAATGGTACTATTATATTTGGTAATCAATTGGTTTTGTTGTAGCTATTGTCTTTAAAGTACTAGTAATGCAGTTTATTATGTGGTGGTGACATATCACATCTATAAGGCTTTCTCTTGATTTTTTAAACCAGTGAATCCTATGCCACCATGAATTTTGAAATTGCCAACACCATTTGGTATTCTTTTGAGCTTGACTGATAATTTGCACCCTGAATTTTATCTTATGCCCGCAATTTCAGTTTGACAGAATGTGATAATATGGCCCCATTATTACATGATAATGTAATTTGCTTTTTCATGTCCAAATTTCTTATTATATTTGTGTAAAACTAAACTACTACAATGGAATTTTGTTTCCCCTTTCAGGGCCCTGGCGGTGTTACTGTCAAGAAGACTAACCAAGCTTTGATAATTGGAATATATGGTGAAACTATGACTCCTGGTCAGTGCAACATGATTGTGGAAAGGCTGGGTGATTATCTCATTGATCAGGGTCTCTAGTTGTGTTCTTATGTTTTCCTTGTCTATTATTTTTCTTTTTTTGGTGCAGTCGTTTTTGCTTTTTATTTTGCTTTTCAATCCCCTTTGCCCTTTCTCCTCTTTTCTTTGGGGAGCTTGTATCTACCGACCTGAAGCTGGAATTTTATTTTATTTTCTTTTCTTTTCTTTTTCTTTTCTTTTTTGGTGGGTCAAGTTGGAATTGTTGCATTGTAGTAGTATTTACATATTTCAAAGTAGTGGTAAGCATGTGGGGATTGCTAAAAAGGAAGAATATGGTCTTCTTCCTTGTATGAAGCTATTTGTCATTGTAACCCCGTCTGGAAGGGTGCATTTTTTTTTCCTTTTTTCCCTGACCTCCTAGTTAAGTGCAAGGGGGCAGGACAACTGGGCTAGCCCCAGTTGGTTCCGGAAGATTATGTTGATATTTATTGGGATATAATGAAATTTGGACTTTTAGGCTTGTGCGAGTGTTTATATTAAGATTGATATTTCAGATTGTTTGGTTGTGTTTTTGTTTTTTGTTTTGTTTTGTTTTGTTTTGTTTTATTTTTATTTTTTTTCTGTTCCTGAGCTCAGGAAAATTTTCGTTGGCCTACTTCAAGTAGTAATCACCAAAATCAAAGCATGGAAATCAAAACCAAACTGGAAAGATCTTACTTCTGTTTGGTGACAAAACATGGCATAAGGATTTTTCCATGAAAAAAAAAGAGAGAAAAGAAAAGACAGTAGAATATCGAAGTTAAACAGAAAAGAATGCCAGCAAAACAGGCAAGCTAGGTTGACCCTGGTACATATGGATTATGAAACTGTGTAGGGATTTATGGTGAGAAAGAAAAAATAAATAAATAAATAAAGAACATAAGGAGAAAATGAAATCAAAGAAGCCAAATTTATTTATCTTAATTTCTTTTTCTTTTCTTTTTTTGAATTCAAAATCCAAAATTATAGGAACAATGAAAAATGAACTAGAGTAGTTACGCTAGTTCCATGCCCAGTCTATTTGCTATTGTACTCTGAATAAGAAGTTAGAAGTGTCTTATTTATTAGACTACTTGAAGTGTGGCCAAAGGCCTGTCAAGAAAATTTAAAATTTTCTTGTAGTGGAAGAGCCACAAATTTTCAAGAACCTAGTAAAATAGGCCTCATTTTCTTTGTTAAGACTGATGCCTAAAAATACTCGGGCTGCCATTCATAAGATCAAGAGAAGCTATATTTAAGTGAACCATCACTCACTTGATCCAAAAACAAAACAAAAAAACTATCACTGTCACAATGATATAAGATCAAGACAAGTTATATGTAAGGATTACTGATAGACTGATATGTTAGTGTAATAGTGCATTGTGCTAAAATAGCACAGTATAATAAAAAAAACGCTTATTTTAATACTGTAGTATATGTTGTGCTAATAGTATCTCTTACAGGCTCTCTAATAGCTGACCATTCTCACTTTTTACAACCTCAACAAGGTCTCCAAAAGACTAGGCATTTATCTCGGAAAATGGTTATATATGCAAAAGACTAGGCATTTATCTCATCATTGGAGCGAGAGTTAACATATGCAAAATGGTTGAACAAAAATCCTTGTGCCAAGACGAGAACAATCTGACTCGGTACATTACAACACATTTATCTCGCAAACAGTACTGAAAAACAGTACTGACAGCAGCAGCAACACATACAACATAGAACACAAAGTAGTAAAACAGGAGGGGAATTGCAGTAGCACTGTATCAGATCAACAATCTCAGGTCGATGATTTATCATGCTGTGCTTCATAATGTGCATTCCTCCTTGCACATTCCAAGATGGTTTTGTCAGCAGTGATGAAGTATGCAGCAATGGATGCTGTTCATTAACAAACAAAGCTAGTCATCAAATTTTCCAAAAATCGGCACATAGCCATTTATGATGAGAGCCTATTAGAAATCAACTGAGATATAGATAGATTGCTGAATATATACAGATAGATAGCAACATATATAGATAGATTGAAACCCAACATGATGACCACCCTACCCAGATGACAAATTAGGATTAGAAAAACCAAAAAAGGAAACGGCTGATTGTTTGACAATAGCCTTTGCTAAACTTCCATAGTTCATATGATATTATATAATTCTAATTGAAAGTGTGACAGAATGATATATATATATATATATTAACTCTCATAATCATGGCGGTTAGAATCTTACAAACGATTTGATTCAATACGAGTTTCAATCAAAATGACTTGATTCATGTTGTTGAATCTTAAATCAAGTTATTTTGATTCACTGTGATTAAATTCTGTTTGCATAATGCGTTAAACATAGCCGTTTTCGCAAAAATTAAAAAAAATGAGATTAATTAGTTATATTAATACACGTAATTTTAAATGTATATACATATATACATTTTAGTTACAGTGATACTTGTTTCATTTTAAACACTATATGTGTATTTTATGTGTGTGTATATATAATTATATATTATGCTAAATAAATGACTTTTAGGATTCACGATTTAACAACAATGCTTATCATTGAAGAAACGAAGTAATAGTTCCACTTGAAGCCCCTAACTTAACTTCGTAACTCTTCACTTCCTAAAAAATGAGCATACATAGTCATCAATGTTTAAAAAGCAGGTTTTGACACGTTGAAGTCAGTTCAGTACCATATCAGACCAATACACCCCAAAACATCAAAAGTCCACAAAAATAACATGTAGATACAAATAAATACAAGGAAAAACAGCATGTTCCAATCTAGATACAAGTATGCATGTATTCCTCATGAATTTGTCAATATAAAATGTGATTTCCTCTAAATTATACTTCACCTAAAGATGATACCAAATCCTTAAATAAATGTCATGTATTTTGGAGCACCAGTAAAAATGATGAAACAAGGTTTGTTTTCCGTACTCCTCAATACTTCCATTGACACGAGGAGAGGGTAAATGAAAAATTCTAGGTTCAACTATAGAATAACAATGTTCATTAAACAAGTATACACTCTGATCGTACCAGCAGATATGATTAGTGCCTGAGCTGTATAATTGAGGTTTGCCTTTGCCCAAGGAATCACACGAACAGCAACCAACTGCCCATATGCAAGTCACACAGAAAACATTAGAATTTAGAAGATATGATGAGCTGCCACGCCATGTATCAAAGAGTAGAAAGTATATGTCAGCAAGGCCAGCCACAAAACATGCAACTACTATTTTTATGTCCTTTCAAAAATACCAATATCACACATCCAATATTCCACATCTGAAACTCGATACAAATAAAATTACAAAAACAAGGGTCTCCCTTAAACCTATATTGCCAAGTTTAACTCCATAAATGTTCTTTACAGCAGCAGCGAAACTGGGACTTACCTTCTGTTGATCCAGCAGCATTGAGATTATATTGACATGCTAGCGAAAATTCCTCATAATAAAACATAATCTCTGATTTTAAAATTTATTTTTTAAATATGAATTCAAAGTCAAGAATCAACATAGACATATATTGAGCTAGTTTTGTAGGTCAACAAACAAGCCACTGATAAGATAAGAGGTTGAGAAAAGACAACATGACGAGGTATGGTACTGTGAAAGTTAGGGTGACAGTTGGGTTTACATGGTTAACAGCTTCATTTTATAGGAGGAAAAATAACTCAGCAAGTCATTCAGTTCAAGACAGGTATTCCACACTCCATGCCATTCATAAAACTGCTGGAGACAAGATTGGTACCTTCTGTGCTTTACAAATAACAAGCACAAGTTATATGGAACAAACATGCTTACAACAACTGTGAATCTGACAGGCATAGATTTATCCACATATAGAAAATGTTCATTCAGTGAAAAAAAGAAAGGAAAAGAAAAAGAAAAAAAAAAAAAAAAAAGAAGCTATCATCAACTGCATGTACCAATCCTTGTGATTTCTGTTAAGTTACAAATTTTCCCAAAAACCTAAGCTATTGGGAAATGGGCCCAACAATAAATATCAAGCTATTCAACACCCTCCCTCATGTGCAACCTCGTCTTGCACGTGGAGAGACAAACAGAGAACCAAGCTGAAGGAGAAGCAGACAACCAAATAGAAAAGAAGAAATCAAACGGGGACTGAAACAAAATGTCAATATAGAGACTTGAACCCAAGACCTCTTTCAACCATTGCTTTGATACCATATTAAGTTATCAATTTTCCCAAAAGCCCAAGCTATTAGGAAATAGGCCCAACAATCTATATCAAGCTTTTCAACAGTTTCCACATTCAGAAATGGGAACACTTCAAAGCTTTCCTGTCATACATTATCTGGTCAAGGTTACGAAACAATTTAGAGCAATAATAAACCAACTTTTGTACATGGTGATATATTAAATATATGTTTTTATGTAGGGTGTGAAATAATGAAACTAAGTTAGTGTAACATTCAACAAAACTCCACTTGATATAGGATGAAAGAAACATCCTAAAACTGTGACCCTAAGCAACAGTAAACTACATTCCCTTGCTCTGCACAACTAGGTGATGTTATGGTTCGTTGGAATGATTTTGGGCAGGAATGTAGTGACTATTCCTTAGACAACTCCAATGGAGTTGCTATATTATAGCAACTTCACCCAAAAATCAAGCTCCAATGGCATGCCAAAATATGGCATTGCCAAACTTTGTGCCAAATTTGGCACAAGATTTGGCAAAATACCAAATTTCAGCTAGAGCACCTCCCCCTTTCCCTTTCATAATGGGACCCACAAATGACATTTTGATTTTACCTTTTGTAAAGAAAATAGAAGAAATGGTTAGTGCACCAATGGAGCAACATAGCAAAAATTTAGTCAAAGCCAAATTTTTGCATTGCTACAATGTAGAAATGCTAAATTTTAGCAATATTTCTCTAATAATGCACTAGCCATTCTTTTATTTTCTTTAAAAAATATTGAATCAAAATGCTATTTGTGGGTCCCATTCTCTATTATCAAAATGTTACGATTCACGATTCAATTTACAATTCAATTCGCGATTCATGCATAGATCAATACGAATCTACAGGTAAATCTATTTTGGAGATAGAATTTATAGTAAATCATATAATTCACAATCGATTCACGATTTAATTCACTTTTCACAATTCATGCAATTCTTAAAACTATTGTGTTTGATAGTTTTCTACGATTTTTTTACTTTTTTTTATAGTAATAAAAATGATATAATACAACTTCTAAGAGTGTTTAATACGAAAATAATTAATATATATGCATGATTTGTTATTATTTTGGTGATTAGAGGTTTTTAATAGGATTCAAACAGATTCAATCAAAGCCACCATGTCCTAAAAATCTTTTTTCCTTAAAAAGAATATCATAGTATATCTTTTAAGGATGTTTAAGGTTAAAACAACTTGCACTTATGAATTATCTATTGCTATTTAGTTCAATAAATATAGTTCAATATTACATGGTTAAGTCAATCAAACTTGATGGTTTCACAATTTTATTTTATTTTAAAACTTTTTTTGAACAATAAACATATATACCTCTTAAAGTGTTTTACGTTTTAAAATAAAGAATTTCACCTAATCGTTCTTCTTATTATACTCTATATAGAGTTCTCACGCCATTTTTTGAATGTCAAGAAAAATTAGATTACGGATTTTGAATAATTTTTATGGTTGTTGGGATTTGGACCCAAGTCTCTCTTGCTACGAAGGAAATGCCTTCCCAATTGGATGGTGTAAACATGTCCTTAAATGAGAATTATTTTATAATATATGCCAAAATCAATTTATTTCATTTCTTTTTCATATATAGAAATGTTAGATATCATTTATTATAGTTTGCTGTACCGAATCTTAATGATTCTCGATTCAATTCACGATTTGCAAAATTAAGATTTCGATTCACGATATGATTCTTGATTTGACAACTATGGTCCGGTTATGAAAGAGAAAACTGAGCTCTTACTAAAATTTGGCATTTTGTCAAATCTTGTACCAAATTTAGCACAAAGTTTGGCAACTCATTTGGCGAGTGGAGGTTCTATAGTGATTGTTATTGCCAAATTATAGCAACTTGAAAAAACAAAACAAGCTCCAATGGCATGCTAAAAGGGTTGTCAAAATATAGCATTGCTAAACTTTGGGCCAAATTTGACACAAAGTTCGGCAAAATGTCAAATTTTAGGTAGAGCGCTTTTTCTCTCTTTCTTAATGGGACCCACAAATAACATTTTGATTTGATTTTTGTGAAGTAAATAGAACAAATAGTAGTGCACCAGTGGAGCAACATTGCTAAAATTTGAAATTTTCACACTATTGCATTGCCAAAATTTAACTTTGACTACCTATTATAGCATTTTAGCATTGAAGATGCTCTCACAAGAGCTTGCTTTTTTGGCAAAGTTGCTGTGATTTAGCAATAGCAACAATTATACCAACTCCATTGGACATGCTCAAAGGAATGGCCATTTTTCTAAATTGGTGAATGGTGATTCCATTGGGATGTACATTTCTTTCGTTTCTACTGAACCAAATTTAGGAATGGGTATTTCAATGGAGTGATCATTTCATACCAACCTTCATTCTAGCAAATCAAACACCGCCCTAGTTCTTCTCCAATTCTCTTCAATGACTATGACCATTATAAGGCAAGTGGAGGCAATTACCCCCACTATGCTTTGGGGAAATGAGTTTTTTATCTACGGTTTTGAAAACAAAAGTGCCCCCACTAAAAGTTTGAAAATATCATTTTTGCCTATAGTTTTTTTTTATCATTAATTTATCCCCACTAAAAGTCCAAATATTATTTCTATCGATAGTTTCAAACTTATTTTTGATTTGCCCGTATGAAATTTTGTTCTTGCTCCTCCGGAATTTCCACATTGGCCACATATATTTGGGATTTTCTTCATTTAAGATAATGAATATGAGATAGTCAAATAGGAAAAAGTTGTGTATAACTTTGCCTCTCTCAACAAAAATTCTCTCTCGGCCCCCCTAAAGCAAGTGATTGTTTTCTATCTCAAATGATACCTACCCATTAGGTGGTTTTTATGTGAATCAATCTTGTTATTGAACAGTTATGAATGCCAAATACCCACATTGAAAGTGTACTGATAAACCAGTAAAATGTCCCAAATAAATCCAGAAATTGTGTACACAGGGAACACAGAAAGTAGTGACAAAGATTACATACAGTAGGCACAGCACTGGCAACACATGCAATGGAAGCTGCCTTCACTCCTGCTCGAACACCCTCTGCAAATTACAGAAACACCATTCAATATCAACCCGTGATCTAGAACAAATAATAGCATTGGTCAAATTAAACCCATGAACCATACATAATTTCCGATTTTCTCATCAACCAAACACTCAAAAACTAGTCAGAAACAAACCTTGAGTGCAACGGCGTGAATTCAGAATCTTCTGATCCTCAGCGGGTGAAGCAATCAAAGGCGAATTTCTTCGGTTTGCCCAAGCGTCCCTCATCGTCGATGGAATTCCCATTTCGGTCTCGGATTTTTGAAGCTCTGTTTCGATTAAATTGAATAGAATAAGCGTCGAAATCTGAGAAGATTAGAGAGAGGTTGAAGGGGGATTGAGGACATGAGAGTATTTCGATTTCTTACAATAAATAAATGAATAATCTAGGACCAACCTCGTTTGAAAAAAAAACAAAACAAAACAATTTTAGAGACGTATTAAAAAAAAGAAAAATTAAAGAGGGTCATATGATCATTTATAGAAAAATATTTGGTCTTTTGAATTTGCATGGCTTGAATAATTCGAATGTATTAATTGATATCATTTTACACTCAAAATGACATTATTTTGAGTGTTTCAAGTCATTCAGTCATGAATTTTCGGATCATATATCATTGTTGTAATTTATAATAATTTTTTTATTAAAATATTGGATACATTATAAATACACTTCTGAGATTTGATTAAAATATGAATCACTTTATGTGGTTTTAGAAATTACATTTTAGCTCTTAAGGTTTTTAATTTCGTAACCAATTGTCTATTTTATTAATAAATCATGAAGTCAATTAACAGTTTTTAATGATATTAAAAATATATTTCAATTAATAATTTAAGTAATTTTATTATTGTATTAGAAATTAATTATGAATTTTATTTTTTAATTAATTCTGTTAAATAAAAATTTTTGATAAGAAAATATTTATAATTTTTAAAATTATAAAAAATAATTTATATTTTAAACAAATTTTAAAAAATGTATTTATAATTTACCTTGAAATATTAACATGTGAGAGAGGGAGAGAGAGTCGTGTGATAATGGTAGTGGCGTTTTTCCTCGTTAGCCTACACTTTTGTTGAAGTGAGAGTTGAAAATTGCAAATTGAATTTTGAAGAACAAAAGTAGGAGAATAATACCGACGGAAAGGCTAATGTACTTTCTAGTTTTATAGTTGGCCTCAGCCCTTCCAATTCCGAAAGGTCGGGTTCAATATCAACGACCCGAGTTTAGTTTTTCTTTTTTTAGAATTTGAGTACAATATTTTTAATTTCGGTGATGATGTGGTAAAAATTTAAAAGTTTAAGTAAAAATAAACAATCGATGAACTGAGTTGATTGATTGAAATCAATCAAAATTTAAATTTTTGGTTTGTTTTTTATAATACGTGATCTATTTCGAGTTAACCGGATATTACATTTAAATGTTTTTTTTTTTTTTTTTTAATAGTAATTAATATAATATACTTTTGTGATAAAAATTAAGAGAAAAAATTTATAAAACAAATTTCATGTACTTTTTATTTTTATTTTTATTTTTAATGTACAATTCTATAATCTTTTATAAAATTCTTTAAAACTTCATGTAAATTTCTCTTCTATACCAAATCAACAAAATCGATAAAACCGAATCATAGCATATAGTCTGTATCGACTTCTCAAACATGAAAACTAAAATGATTGATTTAGTGCTAAATATGTCATCAATAAACCGATCAAACTAAACCATTTACACTCATAAGTTTGAATAAAACACCAAATAACTCATGCAACGCAAAGCTTGAATTGTATATATAAACATACATATAAATTGTTAGCCATTTGAATAATGTTTGTCCACATATATACACATATTATATACACAATTAATCTAACACGAAGTCTTACTATTTTAGTTTATCACTCAAAAATTAAAAAAATCGCCGTATCTTATCTCTCTTCTCTCCATTTATCTCACAATATATAGATTTATTGTTTAATGCTATTAATAATTTTATAAAAAAATATTAATGGAATTTAATTTTGACAAATTAATTAATCTAGTTGCACAAAAAAAAAAAAAAAAAAAAAATTATGTACATTCCAAGCAATTCAGACAAATTGGGCCTATTTCGGGGAGGGATTAGGCATATAACTTTTAATTATAATTCGAACTTTGATGGACCTAAATAACTTTGTTGGCTATATATTTTGTACAGGCCAATCACAACTTAACATGTGGCTCGTGAAGGGTGATTTGGGGAATTAATGCAAGTCTCCAATCAGCAATAAACACGTGACAGTTCATATTAGTAATGGTGGATCTGCGTTACATGGAAGCAGTTGGAAGGCGCAGGGTAACATGGCCTAACGGTTACTCAAAAGTTTGAATTCAAATACAAGAGGAAAGCCTAACTGAAGGAATGGCATAGTGGAAGCTGATTGTGCGAAGTCATGACCAAAGATCGTGGAAATGCATTTTGACGATTGAAAGAAGCTCATTTCGACAGTTACCTTTAGAAAGTATAAATAGAGAAGAAGGCCCTAGAATACAAGACCTCAACTCAGATCCAGAAATCAGTTTATTTACTTTATATTTCTTTTCAGTTTTACATTTCCAGCACTTCAATTTATGTACTGCACTTCATTTCCTATGAGTAGTTTCAAGTAGTTATTACTGTAAACCTTTTCAAGGCTGGGTCATTTCATTGTAAGTTCCTATTTACTTAATGAAATTCAGTTTCTGAATTATTTTGTACTCGTTATTTCTTATAAATTTCTCCTCAAACAAGCCACCAGTAAAAGTCCTCTTCGTTGAGGCTAAAAGAACTTTAACACAATTCTCTGATAATTGGTTGGCAATTAAAATTCTATAAGGACTGATTGATCATTGCTGGCACGCTTAAAATAACATAATTAACCTTCAAAAGTGTCACGACCCAAACCCGCCCCTGTAGGTTAGGCATCGTAACCGGCCAGTAATCCGTGGATTACCAAAGGCCTTTGAACAGATTAGCAAATAATAAGGGGCTGCGGAAGCAAATATATAAAATAGACAAGGTCCAATGAGCTGTGGTAACGTACATGAGACAGTAGATTTCAAAACTTATATATATATACATGAGCATGCCAGTCAAAGGACGCCAATATTTACAAAGTATTTACAGAAGTGTACATCCCAAGACCTGACTTTACAAAATAGTCACAGAGACTAGCATGAATACAAAAACAGCCATGGCATTAGACTTCGATCGGAATCTCCTCAGGAGGTACAACGGTTGGCTGACAAAAAAACAGAACAGAAGGCCGTCAACTCTGGCTCTGGTCATACGCTGGCTCACCTATATACATAATATAAACTGTGAGCGAAAGCCCAGTGAATAATAACAGAGTAAAGAGGTTTCAATGAATGAGTCCGTACAGATTCAGAAATCATAATTCAGTTTCGTATCAAATCCATAATTGGTCCAGATCATATACAGAAATAATAAGTCATGCTTGAGTTTACGTGATACGTCCATTAGCAATAACAGAGCAGATATAGAACAGAGGCAGACACGTGAGGGTTACAAGTAACCAATTCCTTAAAGGAACCTCCAGATTCGGGTAACAGAACAGAAGCTAAGCCCCCATGACGGGGCCTCTGGTACGGGTAATAGAGTGCAGACGGATATAAGTTTCATAAAGGAACCTCCGATACCGGGTAACAGCCAATAGATATCACATGATGCTAAGGATGTCACGAATACATATCAGAAATTGAACAATCATTCATTGTACAGAACATATCATTTCGGAAAACAGATCTTATTTTATCACACAGAAAATAGATACAGTTGAACATAACTTTACTAAGTTATTACTCACTGTTGGCCTTGAGACAAATAGACGGAGCAGATTAGTCAGATAGAACGCGGCACGTGACCTACATAACACATAACAGATACACACTTGAAACACACGTTCTAATTGTACAAAACTTACGTCGTTGGCTCTTAGTGTGTTGCTAACCTTTAATCCTCATTAAAGGGTCTTAAACATGGCCTAGGAATGCCTAGGATGGAATGAGGATGCAAAAAGGCCTTGAAAATCATTTCCTAAATTTTGCTGAAGATAAGGTCCACGCTCGAGCGTGGATTACCCCGCTCGAGCGGATATGCAGATATTGAATCTCTGCTCGAGCGTGAATTCCTCGCTCGAGCGGACTGTAAAATCGACAAAAGTACTGGATGCATGATTTTCACACTCGACGGGCGCTCGACCCCTGCTCGAGCGTGACCGCTCGAGCGTGAGACTCAGAGTCTCGCTCGAGCGTGGGTTCCCCCGCTCGAGCGGACTGCAAAACACACAAACTTCTGGGTATACGCATTTTACGCTCGAGCGTAACTCTCGACGCTCGAGCGGAAGTGCATGTACTTAGGATTCACGCTCGAGCGTGAAAGTCCCCGCTCGAGCGTGGGTCAAATTTCTGGAAAATCCAGATTGACTTCCAAGCATGAAACTCAACCTTTAAGTCTTCAAAACTCATTTTTCTGGGCCAATATTTGAGGAAACATATAATAACTCATAAAACAACATGTATTAAAAATCATTTCAAAAAATCATGGCCCAAGAGCAACCCAATTTGTGCAAAATCAACATGAACTCTATGAACATGCCATTAATACAATATGCAAGAACCTCATTGAATCCAAACCCTCCAAAACATGACCAAACTTGATAATTTGATGGACAACAAGATGAATGACTATAATGTGAGTGAAATTAACACATGCACGGAAGAAATCTTAGAATTCAAACTCAAAGCATGGAAATTTATGCATGCATGCATGGATGGACTCTCAAAACCACACTTTGAGCTAAATCTTGACTTTAAATACCAATTTCACCATGAACCTAGCAAGAACAACTCACATTCATAATTAAAATGATGAATTCTCTACCTTTAGGTCTTCAATTTCAAACTTAGTAGCCTAATCTTCCAAGTTGCCTTCAATTCTTCTAAGTTCAAGCAAAATTCTAGATGAACTCAATCTTGTTCTCCTACTCTCTCTCTCTCTCCTACGGTTTGGTCAAGAAAAGGCTGAGGAGAGATGCTTCTACGTGTAATAAGGTGTGATAAAGTTGGTCTCAAATTAAGCCACTAAGTGGCATTTGTGTAATTAGGCAAACTAATGCAATTCAACATTATTTAATCTAATTTACACATTCCAAATCGAATTTTAATTAAGCCTACCATAAAATCACATAAAATCTAACTAGTATAACACACTAATCAATTTCTGAATCAGTCACCGATAAGGCTTTCAATTCGCAGTTTAAAGTCAACACATAAACAGATCACTTTATAGCAAACAGATAGAAACACAGAATTAATGCAATACATATGCAAATTAATCCTAGATTCCTTCTAAATTACTATTAGGCATAATTAAGTGCGGATTAACATTAATCAGAGGTCGGGGTTATTACAGTCTTCCCCCCTTAAAAAAGTTTGGTCCTCCAAACTCGAATTACCTTCATTCTAAATTAACATTGGGTCCAATGAGAACAAATCCGGATATCTCTTTACCATGTCTTCCTCTGTTTCCCAAGTTGCATAGGTTCCTCCGTGGTTTTGCCAATCAACTTTTACCAACGGTATTTCTTTATTCCTCAACTTTTTGATCCGACGATTCACAATCTTGATAGGTCTTTTCTCATAAGTGTAGTCATCTTTCAAAAGCACATGTGTCGGTTCAATGACGTAGAGTGGATCCCTCAAGTATTCTCGTAGCATCGATACATGAAAGAAGTTATGCATATGTTCCATTACTAGGGGTAAGGCTACCCGATACGATACCGGATTGATCTTTTTGAGGACTTCATAAGGTCCAATATACCTTGGCGCCAATTTGCCCTTAACACCAAACCGAGTTTGACCCTTCATCGAGGTCACCTTAATGAACACATGATCTCCAACTTCATATTCCCTATCTCTTTTTCAAACATCGGCATAGCTCTTCTGCCGACTCTGAGCAGTTTTTAGAAGCTGCTGTATCAATTTCACTTTCTCGGTCGTTTCTTGCACAAGTTTTGGTCCCAATAAAGGTTTGTCACCTACTTCAGCCCAACATATCGGAGAGCGACACCTTCTTCCGTACAAGGCTTCGTAAGGAGCCATTCCAATACTAGAATGGTAATTATTGTTGTACACAAATTCAGCTAATGACAAGTAGGTCTCCCAATTCCTTTGGAAGTCTAACACACACATTCTGAGCATATCTTCTAGAGTTTGGTTAGTCCGTTCAGTTTGTCCATCTGTCTGTGGGTGATAGGCACTACTCAGTCTCAGTTCAGTTCCCAAGGCCTGTTGCAAACTTTGCCAAAACCTCGACAAAAACTTTGAGTCCCTGTCAGACACAATAGATACTGGCACTCCGTACAATCTCACAATTTCAGTCATATAAATATTGGCCAATTTATCCGCATTATAAATAGTTTTGACAGGCAGAAAATGGGCAGACTTAGTTAAACGATCAACTATAACCCAAATAGAGTCCATACCTCGGGAAAAGCGAGGCAATCCCACAATGAAGTCCATGGTAATGTGCTCCCATTTCTATTCCGGTATTGGGAGTGGTTGTAGCAAACCAGCGGGTCGTTGATGTTTAGCTTTAACCTGTTGGCAATATAGACATCTAGCCACGAAATTGGCAATACTCTTTTTCATTCCAGGCCACCAAAAATTCTGTTTCAAGTTGTGATACATTTTCGTGTTCCCCGGGTGCATGGCAAACTTACTGTTGTGAGCTTCAGTCATAACACGTTTTCTCAAATCACAACAATCAGGTACACAAAGACGGTCTTGAAATTTTAACACATCATTCATCAAGAATTGCAGGTTGAGCGAAAATAGCAGTTAAGGTTCCACCTTGTTCTCGCACGACAATCTCAATCTCCTGCTGTTCCGGGTCATCTAGCAATTCTTTTCGATTGGATAACAAGCATGACCAATTCGCACTGGATTTTCGGCTCAAGGCATCTGCTACGGTATTAGCTTTCCCTGGGTGGTATAAGATCTGCAAATCATAATCTTTGATCAACTCTAACCATCGCCTCTGTCTCATATTCAATTCCTTTTGGGTGAAGAAGTATTTCAAGCTTTTATGATCAGTATACACCTCGCAAGTTACTCCATATAAGTAGTGACTCCAGATTTTCAAAGCAAACACCACGGCTGCTAGCTCGAGATCATGTGTTGGGTAATTCTTTTCATGGGGTCGGAGTTATCGAGAAGCATAGGCAATCACTTTTCCGTTTTGCATTAGCACGCACCCCAACCCTTTGTAGGAAGCATCATTGTAAACTTGAAACCTATCAGTGCCATTAGGCAAAGTTAAAATTGGTGCAGTTACTAACCTGGTTTTCAACTCTTGAAAGGCTGTCTCTCTTTGTTCGTTCTAGTCAAATGGCACATTTTTCTGAGTTAACTGGGTCAATGGCATGGCAAGCTTGGAAAAGTCTTTTACAAATCTCCTGTAGTAACTTGCAAGTCCCAGAAAACTTCTAATCTCTGTCACATTTGTCGGTCTAGGCCAATCCACAATAGCTTCAATTTTCTGAGGGTCAACAGAAACACCATCCTTGTTAATTACATGGCCCAACAATGCCACACTGTCAAGTCAGAATTCACATTTAGACAATTTAGCATACAGCCTCTTTTCTCTCAAAATCTGCAAAGTAGTCCTCAGATGGTTCTCATGTTCCTCCCTGTCTTTAGAGTAAATCAGAATGTCATCAATAAACACAATAATGAATTCATCAAGGTATTGTTTGAAAACCCTATTCATTAGGTCCATAAAAGCTGCAGGTGCATTTGTTACTCCAAAAGGCATTACTAAAAATTCATAATGTCCATATCTAGTTCTGAATGCAGTTTTCTCTACGTCTTCAACCTTAACCTTTAATTGGTGATACCCAGATCTGAGGTCAATTTTGGAAAATACTCGGCTCCCTGAAGTTGGTCAAACAAGTCATCTATTCGGGGCAAAGGGTATTTGTTCTTGATAGTTACTTTGTTCAATTCCCGGTAGTCTATACATAGCCTCAGAGATCCATCATTCTTTTTAACAAACAGGACTGGAGCACCCCAAGGTGAAGTGCTCGAACGGATAAATTTCTTATTCAACAATTCCTAGAGTTGAGTTTTCAGTTCTTTCAATTCTAAGGTAGACATTCTATAGGGAGTTTTGGAGATAGGTTGTGTCCTCAGAAACACCTCAATAGTGAATTCAATTTCTCTATCAACTAAGTCCCCAGGTAAGTCGTTCGAAACACATCGGGAAATTCACAAGCAACAGGGATAGTTTTCTACATTAGTACTGTCAGATGGTGTAGTCAGTATACAACACAAGTAACCCCTACATCCCTTCCTAAGCAGTTTCACAGCTTTCATAACCGAAATCATATATGGGGGAGGTACTACCCCCTTTCCAGTAAAAGTAAATTCAGGCATACCCGGTGGTCTAAACACAACAGATTACTTGCATAGTCAATGGTAGCACAATATTTAGTCAACCAGTCCATTCCCAAAATACAATCAAAATGATCAATGTTCAAGGGCAATAAGTCAATATATAACATCACATCGCAAATCATAATATCACATGCAGGATAAACATGAGCACACATCATAGAACTCCCAGACGGCATAGATACAGATAACACATGTGTCATAAGTTCTAATGGTCTAGTCAATTTTCGAGAAAAAGCATGCGACACAAAGGAATGTGTAGAACCAAAATTTATCAGTACACATGCATTTTGAGAACATACAGATTGTGTACCTGACACCACAATATCGGTGTTTGGTACGTCACCAGGCACTAAGGCAAACACTCGGCCTTGTCTCAGAGGTTCTTTCCCAGCATTGGCTTTTGCATTTGTTTTGGCCACAGAGGCGGATCCCGTTGAACTTGCTGCAGGACGGCTAGTAGTCTCAAACTTAAGCGGGCAATCTTTCACTACATGGCCTGACTGGCCACATCGGAAACAAGCACCGGATACTCAGTAGCACACACCCCTGTGCCTTCTACCACAATCAGAACAGACCGGGATAGACCCACTACTCTGACTCGAGTTGCTTGTAGACCTTGTGTTTTGTTTCTTACTGACAAAGGACCGGCCTCTTTTAAAACCAAACCCGGATCTTTTTCCTCTCAACTCAGTCGCTGTAGTTGCTGGGGCTTTGCTTTGTTTCATGGCGGCTAGGGTAGCCTCTGCCATTAAGGCTCTGTCTAGAACTTCCACATTAGTAGGCAATTTCAGGACGCCTACTCGATCAAACACCTCTAAATCCAGTCCACCTTCAAACTTTCGTGCTTTCTTGTAATCAGTATCCACTATATGTGGAGCAAACCGTGCCAGTTCGGTGAATTTAGCTTCATATTCTGCCACAGACATCCTTCCCTGTTTGAGTTCCTGAAATTCAGACACTTTCAGATCCCTGAAACATTGGGGAAAATATTTATCATAGAAAATAGCAATAAACTGTGCCCACGTCATATTCCCATTGCCACTTCGGATCAGTAACCACCACCTGTAGGCTTCATCTTTTAGAGTGTAGGTGGCTAGGAGGACTTTCTGGGTTTCAGAATAAGGAAACACCTCATATAGCTTCTCCATTTCCAGTAACCATGTTTCTGCTTTCAACGGTTCAATTCCACCACAGAATGTCGGCGGTTTCATTTTCATGAATTTCTGTGTCAAGTTGATGATGTCATTATTATCTGCTTCGGCTGGTGCCGGCGGAGGTGGAGGGGGTAAAGGTTGTTGCCTTTGCTGTTGTGTCAAAGTTTCAGTTAATGTTGCAAGCATTTGTTCCATTCGGCCCATGCGAGCCTCTGAAGATTCACTCACATCACTTTCTTTTGCATTCTCCATGTTACTATACAGACATCAAATGATAATAAACATAGGCATAATCTTATTCGTTCCCTTCAATTCAATTGTTCAAATTTATATTCAGTTTTCATGTTCATTTAGATTACCACACACTCACACATGCAGATAGAATGCCCCTAATTCTCACTAGGACATCCTAAGCTTATACGGACCTGTGTGTGCGGTAGAACACGTGCTCTGATACTACTCTGTCACCACAGTATAATTATTGTCCAATGAAAAATGAGTTACCTAGGGGAGGAATTGAAGTGAGATCAAGTTATATGACTGATTTTCTGTACAAGTATCTTAAGTTTGGAGGACCAAACTTCCTAAGGGGGGAAGGCTGTAACGACCCCATCACGTATAATGTCTAGTACTTGGGTAATTAAGAGGGTTTGAAATTTAAGTGCCGATTATTATAATTTAATCTGGGATTCACGAAAAGTATAGAGATTGATTCATTTAAGGTTCTATTAAGTGCTTATTTTGGGAATTGGAAATTAAGGGTCCAAATGGTTTAAAGAAATGAAATTAAGAAGTTGAGTCAATTTAATCTTAATTATGGACCCATTTGGGAGTTTAATTAAATATTCGTTCCAGTTTAGTAAAATTAAGGTTCGATTAATTAGATCCAAATTGGAGTTAATTAAGCTAATTAAATTATGAAGATTGAGAATTGTGACTATTGCGAATTAAATTTATTTATGGGGTGTCCTATTTGAATATGTAATTTAATTGACGGAAACTTGAAGTCTGATCAGAAATTGAAGACTTAAATGATTTAAGAAACCAAAATTGAGGTTGGAAATAAGTTTAATTTAATAATTGGAGCATTTTGGGATATGGATTAAAAATCTGATTTGGACTGATAAATTTAAATATATTTAATTAGGCTCTAATGAAAGTCAAATAGCTTAATTAAATTATGAGAGATTTATGATTTGTTACAATTAATTTAATTATGTGTTAATCAATATTTATTTAGATTAAGCGTTGCCTAATTAAGTTAATTTTAATAATAAATTGAATGATGTTAAATTTGAGGGTGTATATGGGTGTGTGTACAAAGTAATCTCTGTGTGTGTGTGGGGAGGGGGGGCGCATGTGAATGATGCGTTGGTATTCAAGGGTGAGTGCACGTGTGCAGTGTAAGGAATGGTGTGTGTGTATATGAGGAGAGAGTAGGCAACTCTTTTTTTTTTATTTATTACTTATTGGAAGCACTCTTGTGCTGGAGTGAGATTGAAATCAAGAGAGTGTAGCTTCATCTTTGTGTGGGCAACCCGTGAGAGAGAACCAAGAGAGAGAAGGAGAAATTTCAGCTCAAGAAGAGGAGAAACTAAGGGAAGAGAAGCTAGGGAAAAGTAGAGAACTAAAGAAAAGTTCAAGAATTTGCCAAGAAATTCATCAATTTGAAGACTTAAGGTAAGAAATTGAGACTTAAATTTTGTAGATGATTTATTTACAAGCTGAAATTGAGGGGTAATTGGGTTTAATTTCATGACATAAGAAAAGGATGTAGAAGGTTTGGGTTAAGTTTGATAATTAAATAATTGATGTTGTGATTAAATATTTGAGTTTGATTTTCTTCATCCTTCACATATTTGAAGTTTATCATTACATGCATGGTAAGTTTTCAAGATTTTAGAATTTAATTCATATTTTAAAGTTTTTGAGCTTGAGATTAAATTGTGATATAAATTAAGAAGTCAAATTATAAATTGAGCTAGATGATGTAAAATTGGTTGGATTTGATAAGTGTTTTATACATGCATTATGGATTTTGAGGAATTTAAGGTAAACAATTTCATGTTTTAAAGAGAAGAAGGAAAAAAATTTTATAAGAAAAATCAAGTTTATGGAAAATTAAACATTGATTTAATTTTGAGTATAGAAAATTAATTAGTTTTAATCTTAATGGCATACATGCAAATATTTTCCTAAGGGTCCTATAACTTCAATTTCATGTACATTAAAAGGAATTAGTAAAATGGTGTAGGAATTGAATTAGATTCAAAATCATAAAAGTTAATTTGAAAATAACCATTTTGGGTTTGAATTTATTTGTCTTATATGAAATTGAGTTTCAATCACACATGCATCATGCAATTTCAAGACTTGGAAAGCCTAATTTATATCTTAGAATTGTGGGTTGATATTAATAAGATGAATTAAAACTAAATTTGGACAATTGGAACATGATTTTGAATGAATGTTTCTAATTGGAAGTGTTTACTAAATCATACAGTGGTTCTCCATTTTTGTGTACCAAAAATACATGTTTTGAGGCTTTGATTACCAAAATTGAATTTAAATTGCAATTCTGGAATTTTCAGAATTTACGTTGTCTGCTCGAGTGAGGAAAGTCTCGCTCGAGCGTGGAAATTGAGCTCCCAAAAGTTTTCAAATTTTACAGTCCGCTCGAGCGACCAAAGTGGCGCTCGAGCGGAGACCCATTTTCAGCATATTTTGGAAAGTTGCATTTAGTTCATATTTTTATCCTCATCTCTTTCCAAAGCACTCTAGACATGATTTGTGATTCAATAAAGATTAATAAGCTACCAATCAACATAAATTAGTTAGTTAAGGAATGAAATTGATTTAGTGGTAATTGTTTAAGAAGCCAAGTAAAAGATCAATCTATTTGGAAAAGAAGGGCTTAGTAATGAAAGAATATGTGAAATAAGAACCGGTTTATTTGAATGAAAAAGAATAAGCGTAATAGAACTTCGGACTATTTAGACGGAAAAAGACTAGAAAAGTCAAGTTTGATCAAGGGAGTAATATTATATTTCAATGTGTATATGTTATGTGCTTGTGTAGGTCATGCGCCATTGTCTGCCTGATTTATCTGATATGTCCCGTCCATCTGATTTGCTTCTACAGTCATCTGTGAGTAATAACTTAGTAAAGTTATGTTCAACTGTACTTATTTTCTATGTGACAAAATGAGATCTGTTTTCTAAAATGATATGTTCTGTACAATGAATGATTGTCCAATTTCTGATATCTATTCGTAACATCCTTAGCATCATGTGATATCTGTTAGTTGTTACCCGGTATCGGAGGTTCCTTTATGGAACTTAATCGGTCAGCACTCTGTTACCCGTACCGGAGGCCCCGTCATGGGGGCTCAGCTTCTGTTCTGTTACCCGGATCCAGAGGTTCCTTTATGGAACTGGTCATTCGTGACCCTCACGTGTCTGTATTTGTTCTGTATCTGCGCTATTAATGCTAATGGATGTATCACGTATACTTAAGCATGACTTATGATTTCTGTATATGATCTGGACAAATTATGAATTTGATACGAAACAGAATTATGAATTTTGAATCTGTACAGACTCATTCATTAAAACCTTTTACTTTGTTATTATTCACTGGGCTTTAGCTCACTGTATTATTTATGTATGTAGGTGATCAGGCGCGTGACTAGGCTTAGAGGTATCTGCCTAAAATCTGTTTTGTCAGCCAACCTATGTGCCTCCCGTGGAGGTTCCGGATATGTCAAGTGATTATCACTATGTGATTTAAAGTTTAAGTTTTGTTTTCGTGATTTTCATGCTCGACGGGCGCTCGACCCCCGTTCGAGCGTGAGACTCGGAGTCTCGCTCGAGCGTGGGTTCCCCCGCTCGAGCGAACTGCAAAACACACAAACTTCTGAGTATACGCATTTTACGCTCGAGCATAACTCTCGATGCTCGAGCAGAAGTGCATGTACTCAAGATTCACGCTCGAGCGTGAAAGTCCCCGCTCGAGCGTGGGTCAACTTTCTGGAAAATCCAGATTGACCTCCAAGCATGAAACTCAACCTTTAAGCCTTCAAAACTCATTTTTCTGGGCCAATATTTGAGGAAACATATAATAACTCATAAAACAACATGTATTAAAAATCATTTCAAAAAATCATGGCGCAAGAGCAACCCAATTTGTGCAAAATCAACATGAACTCTATGAACATGCCATTAATACAACATGTAAGAACCTCATTGAATCCAAACCCTCCAAAACATGACCAAACTTGATAATTTGATGGACAACAAGATGAATGACTATAATGTGAGTGAAATTAACACATGCACGGAAGAAATCTTAGAATTCAAACTCAAAGCATGGAAATTTATGCATGCATGCATGGATGGACTCTCAAAATCACACTTTGAGCTAAATCTTGACTTTAAATACCAATTTCACCATGAACCTAGCAAGAACAACTCACATTCATAATTAAAATGATGAATTCTCTACCTTTAGGTCTTCAATTTCAAGCTTAGTAGCCTAATCTTCCAAGTTGCCTTCAATTCTTCTAAGTTCAAGCAAAATTCTAGATGAACTCAATCTTGTTCTCCTACTCTCTCTCTCTCTCCTACGGTTTGGTCAAGAAAAGGCTGAGGAGAGATGTTTCTAAGTGTAATAAGGTGTGATAAAGTTGGTCTCAAATCAAGCCACTTAGTGGCATTTGTGTAATTAGGCAAACTAATGCAATTCAACATTATTTAATCTAATTTACACATTCCAAATCGAATATTAATTAAGCCTACCATAAAATCACATAAAATCTAACTAGTATAACACACTAATCAATTTCTAAATCAGTCGCCGATAAGGCTTTTAATTCGCAGTTTAAAGTCAACACATAAACAGATCACTTTATAGCAAACAGATAAAAACACAGAATTTATGCAATACATATGCAAATTAATCCCAGATTCCTTCTAAATTACTGTTAGGCATAATTAAGTGCGGATTAACATTAATCAGAGGTCGGGGTTATTACAAAAAGCCAAAAAAGCCAATATATTTTTTTGGCACGTTCAGTGAGACTATTAAAAATGGCTAGACGTAGAACAAAAGGAGAAAATGAATGCTTGGAATAGGGTGTGGAAGAAGAGGTAGAAATACCTAACCCAGAGGATAATGTAATGGATGCACCTATCCCATCAGATCCTCCGCAAATGGTCGAACAAACCAGCACTTCAGAATATACAACACATGTCCAATATACTAGATAGGGCCATGAAATTGGACCTTCAACTGTCTCTTCTACCCAACCAATAAATCCATGGGGAGGTTTAGTAGTTACTATGGGACAACAACTAAAGTATACAATGGAAAGACGGGCAACATCCTTTTTGGATCGAATGAACTCTCAACAACCAACTGTTGCAAGACATGCTGAAGAGAACGAGAATTCCCTTCAGCATAGATTGGCTCGAAACAAATAACCTATGCAAAATAATGGTCAAGCTAATAATCAAAACCATGAGAGAATGTCACCTGTGTCTCAATCATGGTACGAAGCTCCTTTGAGACCACTAGCAAACCAAAATGTACCATTGCCTACCAGCGAAACCATACAAATGGTTGGATCTGGGCCAGCACAAGGGAATGATATGAGGATATTTCCAAATCCTATGTTCGAAGCCATACCTAGCACACGGGGTTTCACTAATCCTGTGTTTGAATTTGCACCCGGGGGTTAGAAGGATTTCCTGCAGTTGGAAGAGAAACAACACATGTTCCTCCTCTTGTAGCACCTTTCGTAAAGCCTTTCCCAGGACAGATTCCAAGAGGTCAACCATACTTCCAACAGCAACCAGTACAATAAGGACAGCCAGTCTTGAATGTACCTATATATGGGTCAAGAGGCCCTCAAGCACATGGAGTTCCTCTAAACCTTGTGTTTGTTCCTCCAGTAGTGGTTCAACCAGTACAAAATATGGTTCCAATGGACCAAATTGCTGATATAGTTAGAGAAATGTGTAGACCTATGGCTCGGGGGGTCTAGACACCAGTGTACAGAAAACCTTACCCAGAGTGGGTAGATAGGGTACATGAATATCCAAGGGGGTTTAGAATACCAGATTTTGCCCTCTTTTATGGGAATGGAAACCAGTCAACGGTGGAACACATTGCTAGGTTTACAAGCCAGTGTGGTGAGTTCGCAAATAATGACTACATGAAACTAAGACTTTTTCCAAATTCTTTAACTGGAGCAGCCTTCGTATGGTATAGAAACCTTACACCTGGTTCTATCCAAACTTGGCAATAAATGAAGAAGATTTTTCATGTCTAATTTTTCCAAACAGAACCTGAGGTTTCCATAGTAGACTTGACATGATTGAGCCAAAGTCTTAATGAGAAGGCTGCTTAGTTTATTACCAGATTTAAAAGGGCACGAAACAAATGTAAGGTCATGCTACCCGAGCCTGAATTTGTGAGATTGACTCAAAATGGGTTGGAGTTTAGGCTTCAAAAAAAGTTTTATTCAACTAAGTTTTGAGACTTAGTGGAATTAACCTATAAGGTGTTCAGATATGAAGCTTTACTTGAGGAGGAACAAGATCGAAGTAATGTATCATATAAGACCTACTATAGGGACCCTAACTATGAAATTAATGCAACAGAGACCTGTGACGCATTAATTCAGAAAGACAGTACAATAGACTAACAGTTTAAAAATAAAGACCTTCATAGGAAGTATTCTTTTGATTTAACAAAAGCAGATGACATTTTTAATCATTAGCTTGCAGCAAATTTCCTAAAGTTACCAAAGGGCGTTAAGATCCCAACCCCTGAAGAACTTAAAGGAAAACTGTACTATAAATGGCACAATTCTTGGTCTCATTCAACTAAAAACTGTATTGTTTTCCGAAACATGATCCAAGAATAGATTCGGAAGAGGAGGCTAAAGTTTACAGTCAAGACTGAGAAAGCTATGGGAATTGACACCAACCCATTTCCAGAGATTGGGAAAGCTATAGCCAATGCTGGTACGCCAGATTTCCAAAACCTATCCTTGAAGGAATTTTAGGAAGCCACTGTACAAATGCATGTGGCTAGCCAGGCTGCTTTTAAGAAAGACACTAGAAGTTCACTAGCAAGTGGACAAAACTTTGCAGGCTAAAGGGATGGCTCTAGTGAAGAGATATTGGATGATGACTCCCTCGAGGCAGTTGTAGTGCAGATGATGTGTCTTAGATGTAGGATGAGTTACAAATGGTTGAAGGGGCTCCCAGTTGATGGGAAACAGTATTATAAAGATGTACAGAATGATCGAAAACGAGCCAGCACCTACAATAGAAGGCGATATCCAACTGGTCCTATACAACATTCATCTTTGGCTGGTCCACCAGACACCAGGATGCACTCAAAGGGTAAGAGGTCTCTGTATGAAACTAAGCCACCAAATTATTATAGGGTAGACTACCAGCCTAAAAGGAAGCATGGATTCAGTGCAAGACATAGGACCAGAACTGATGATTAGCCCCCAAGGACTGCTTCAAAGAGTGGGACAGTAGATCCAGCAGCCAGACCAGTGGGCTCATGGGTCCCAGGAGTTCTAGATTGGTTTGTCATGCAGAACAAACCTAAGGAAATGCCTACCCAAAGAAAGGCTTTTGGAGACCAAGGAAAAATAATCAAACCTCCTTTGGTGGCTCCAAACAATTGGGTGTTATTAAAGAACCCAAAAACAACGGAGCCAAATGCGGTTCCTATGATTTCTAGGTCTCAAAGGAGGAAGATCCAACGAAGATACACCCAGTATCAGATGGATCTGAAAGAAAGTGGAAATAGCACTTCCATGGCACAAGCAAAAGACCAGACAAATGAGGGGATAGGTTCGAAGCCTGTTCTTAAGATCAAGAGGAGTGCCAGCATAGAGCAATTGGCTAAAGTTCATGCTGAACTGAGAGCCAAAGAAAAATCCAGTTTAGCAGGCCTCGAGAAGGCCTTAATGGAGAGTGATGATGAGACAGATGAATGGACTAAGCTAGGCCAAGAGAGAACATTGGTTGAAGATTAAATGTTTGAGGCCTTCATGGCTGAACAGACCTTTCTAGTTGATAAGCCAGCAGAGATAGATCACCAGCAGGCTGCTTCGAAGGAACCTGTTAGCACAAAGGTACTAGAATGCATCATGGAATATGCTTTTGAAGCAGCAGAACAAGCTAATTTGGAAGGGAAACAAGTACAACCAGTAATTCAGTTTGGCACATTTCCTCCAGTGCCAGTAAATATGGTATATATGCTACCACAAGAATTATATATGCTACCACAAGAATTCCAGGCTGAAGAAGGAAACCAAAAAGGTTAGGAAGATGACCACATTCCTGTTTCTAGTGAAGATTCACAGGCCAGCATGGTTCAAGATGAGTCAAAAGTGGCCAAGCCAATAGAAACTGATGAAGAAAGTGAGGAGGTGAGTATTAACCTCTCATATCCCTTTGAGTACCCCACAATATCTATGACCCAACATGTTAAGTCTTTGTACATCAAGGCTTACTTCGGTAGGATACAAATGAATAGGGTATTAGTGGACAATGGTGTAGCAGTAAACCTGCTTCCAAGGTCCTCTTTGAAGAAGTTAGGAAAAAGAAACCCTAGGTTGATCCCAACCAGCACAAACATTGTTGGTTTTGCTAGGGATAAGAAAATGGCTCAAGGCATTTTGCCCATCAACCTGAATGTGGGAACTAGAGATTGCATGACAACATTCTTTGTTATAGAAAGTAATGCCAAGTATAATGCTTTGCTTGGCAAAGATTGGATCCACACCAACAAGTGTGTGCCTTCCTCTCTACATCAGAAGATGATGATAGCTCTATGCAATGGGAAAACAGAGGAAATCAATGCGGATCCGCAGCCTTGTATTGCTTGTGCTGATTTTGCTAAGGCCAAGCTATACACTGAAGGAGTTGTACCACTCAGTGTGATGAGGAAACCTGATAGAATAGTCGAAGTGACGGCTGATGAGGAAATAGCACACCTGAAGTATTTAGTGCAGGAGAGTGCTGATGAAGAGTTCGTCACCAAAGATGACAATGAAGCCTGGTTGTAGGCAAAAAGATCAGGACCAAGAAGCCAAACCCTTAGCCTTAATCAAGTTTTCAGCATTGGACGTAAAGTCAATAGTCCAGAAGGTGCAGGAACAAGAAAAGGAAGCCATGGTGATTGGCTGTAATCAGGAGCAACAAAAGGCCAGGCCTTTGGCCCTTGATAAGTACTGTGCATTGGACATTGATACAAAAGTCTAAGAAATACAGGAAGAAGAAGCCTTATGGACAGATTTTGTTTATGAGAAAGAAAACAAAGATGTTGAACCAGAGAAGGTAGAAGCAGAACAAACTGAAGAGGTTGCTTCAAAGGTAGAAGAAGTCAAAGGGGAAACATCAGTAAGTGCTCAAGTACAGGACCCTTTGGAATAAGTCAACTTAGGGAAGGGTTTTGCACATCAACCTACCTACATCAGTGCTTGACTAAGTCCCATTGATAAGAACTAGTTGTTGGTAGTCTTAAAGCAATATAAGGATTGTTTTGAGTGGTCTTATAATGAATTTCCTAGACTGGACATGTCATTAGTGGAACATAGGTTCCCTATGAAGCCTAATTTCAAGTCACACAAGTAGAAACCAAGACGAATGAGCCCGGAAGTGGTTCAAAAAGTGAAAGAGGAGATTCTTAGGCTCTTTAAGTTAGGCTTCATTAGAACAGATAGGTATGTTGAATGATTGTCTAATATTGTGTCTGTGGTTAAAAAGAATGGCAAGATGAGAGTATGCATCGATTTTAGAAATCTGAATTTGGCAATTCCAAAAGATAAATACCCTATGCCTATAGTTAATCTATTGGTAGACAATTCAGCAAAGCACAGGATTTTGTCTATGATGGATGGGAATTCTGGTTACAACCAGATCTGCATTGCAGAGGAAGATGTCCACAAGACAGCATTTAGGTGTCTTGGGAATATTAGCACATTCGAATGGGTTAAAATACCATTTGGTTTAAAGAATGCTGGGGTAACATATCAGAGGGCAATGAATACTATCTTTCATGATCTCATTGGAGGATACCTAGAGTGTTACATTGATGATATTGTCGTAAAGTCCCAGTCTATGGAGGAACACCTGGTTTACTTTCGAAAGAATAAGAAAGTTCAAGTTGAAGCTGAATCTTCTCAAATGTGTTTTTAGTGTATCAGTTGGAAACTTATTGGGGTATGTAGTGCACAAGAAGAAAATACAGATTGATCAGAATAAAGCCAAGAGATACTAGACCTTGGTATGGTCAATGTTGAGCCATGACAAATGTGGTTCCATGGATCAAAAGCCAATGGTCTGGTTAGAATTGGTGTTGTAATTAAATTACCACATGGGGTAGAAATCACACATGGTTTCAAAGTTGATGAAACTACTTATTCCAATAACCAAGTTGAGTATGAAACTTTAATAATGGGACTTGAGATACTTATTGGATTACAAGCTCATGCAGTTGATATATTTGGGGATTCTCAATTGGTAATCAACCAAGTTAAGGGAATTTTTAAATGTCAAAGTGCAAACATGTTAACATATTATGTTGCTACATTGCATTTTCTTTCTCAGTTTTAGATAGCCAATTTGACTTATATCCCAAGATTCATGAATCACAAGGCCAATGATGTAGCCCAGAAGGCCTCGAATTTAAGAAGAAATGGGGACACCCAAGTGGACATAAGTCAAGTAACATATCAAAAGTTAATACCATCTTAGGCTAAAAGAGGTATCATGGTAGAAGTTAGCCAGAATAACTTAGAAGAACATGATTGGAGACATCCAATCATTCACTATTTAACTGACCCTTCTTTAAAGGCATGCAGAAAAATTAAATTACATTCCATGCAATATATAGTATATGGCAATACTCTTTACAAAAAGGGATTAGATGGATTGTTGTTGGAATGTTTAGGGCCAAAAGAAGCACTGATTGCTATGGCTGAGGTGCATGAAGGTATTTGTGGTGCCCATCAGCCTGGTGTGAAGATGAGATGGTTGCTTCAAAGGCATTCCTACTATTGGCCAACCATGTTTAAGGATTGCATAGTGTATGCAAAAGGATGTCGGGCATGCCAAAAGTATGGTATGATAAGACATCTGCCAATAGCTGATTTGCATGCAGTAGTAAAGCCATGACCATTTAGAGAATGGGCAATGGATATGATAGGAAAAATATATCCACCATCTTCAAAGCATCATTGTTTCATTTTAGTGGCCACAGATTACTTCACTAAATGGGTCGAAGCTAAGCCTTATAAGGCTATGAATCAAACTGAGGTTATTGGATTTATCAGAGAATTAATCCATAGATTTGGCATCCCTCAGACCATAACTGTAAATAATGAGACTGTGTTTGATGAAAAAATGGTGAAGTCTTTCGTAGGAGAATTTGGAATTAGTCTTATCAATTCTACCCCCTATTATACACAAGCAAATGGTCAAGCCGAATCATCTAACAAGTCCTTGAAAAAAGGAATACAAAGAGTTATGAAAGATAATCCCAAAGATTGGCATAACTTGTTGTTAGCTGTGCTATGGGCTTATAGGACTTCTCTAAGGTCAAGTACAGAGATCACTCCTTATGCCTTAGTATATGGACATGATACAGTATTGCCTATAGAAATTAACATTAAATCCTTGATGGTAAAATGTCAAGACTAGTTAACTACTAAGCAATATCATCAAAGCATGTTCTTGGAGATAAAACATGTGGATGAGGCTAGAATTTTGACATTAAACAATATCCTCTTCCAAAAGAAAAAGGCAGTCAGAAGCTATAACAAGAAAGTTAAGCACATCAGCTTTGATAAAGAAGATTTGGCATGGAAAACAATACTGCCAATAGGAATTAAGAGCCATAAATTTGGCAAATGCTCACGTAATTGGGAAGGACCATATCAAGTTCATAGAGTCTTGCCAGGTGGAGCGTACCAGAGAAATCTAAATGGATATGTACATCCCAAGAAAATCAATGTAATTATTTGAAACCTTATTATCCAACTGTGTGGAAAACACAAGAAGTGTGAGAAATGCCAAGTAAGAGTAAACAAAAGAGCATGAAACACTCAAATAATAAATAAGGATTTCATTTCATAAAAAATTAAATACATGCAGCCACAATTTGGCCCAAAAATCAGTACAATATTTTAGTTGTTCCCTTACAATTAATTCTCTACTTCTAAGGCATGGGAACAACTGAATGGTTGTAGCCATGTACTGCTTTCTGTCAGCTCGCCGTTGGTTAGTAATTTGCAGTTTTTTAGCATTTTGATCCAAGGCTAGGTTGACTGCTGCTAGTTGCTCTTCCAGTTGGGCTTTGTTCTCCAAGAGTTGGGTTCGAAATTGAGAGGCATAGGAATGTTGTCCCTTTAATTCAAACACCTCAGCATATATATGTGTAACAACCCCGACCTCTGATTAACGTTAATCCATGATTAATTATGCCTAATTAGTAATTAAGGTGAAATTCTGAATTAAAATACATGTGTGTGTTGCATTGTTTGTGTTTATATCTGTTAGGTGTAAGAAGATATGTTCATGTTTTAGTTTCGATTTGCGAATTGAAAGCCTTATCGGCGTCCGAATCAGAAATTGACTTGATTTATGTGCTAACTAAGATTTATGGGAATTTATGGTAGGTTTAATTAAAATTCGGTTCGGAGCGATTAAATTTGATTAAAATATTGTCATTTGATTAGTTTTGATAAATTACCACCTATAAGGCCATTTTGTCACTCCACTCATCTCCTTTCCTTGAATTCAAAGCACTTGAGCCTATTCAAAAGGGAAAAACGTGAGAGAGGAAGAGTAGAGAGAGATTGAGCTCAAGTAAAGAATTGATTAAGAGATTGAAGACAATTTGAAGCTTTGGGTTAGGATCACACTTGAAATCAACCTTAGGTAAGAACTATACTCTTAAACCTTGTATTTGAGACATTAAGTAATTGAACTCAAGAAAGTTAGGTGGTCAATTACGCTAAGATTGGAGAATTGAAGCTCAATGCATACATGCATGTGTAATTCATGGCATTTGAGGTTTTTTTTCTAAGGAATTCTTGCATGCATGTCTTAATCCAAGCTTTGTTTTAGAAATTCTTCATGTTCTATGTCATATTGTCATAGTTGATCATGTTTTTGAGTTGAACATTGTATTTGGTCATGTTTTGGGGAACTTTGGTTCAAAGAATTGCATTCAAGTCATGTTCATGAATTAGTCTTGAGTTTCAAGTTGAATTTTGCTCAATTGGCATGCTTTTGGGCCATGATTTCTTGTTATGATCCTTCAAACATGTTGTTTTATGAGTTTCTAAGTGTTTTCCAAAGTTTTGGGCCCAGAAAATTGAGTTTGATGCATCTGAGGTTGAATTTGAGCTTAGTGATCAAATCTGGAAATTCCGGAAATTTGATCCACACTCGAGCGAGGAACTTCACGCTCGAGCGTGCACTCTGAGTACATACACTTCCGCTCGAGCGTCGATGGTTACGCTCGAGCGTGAAATGCATATACCCAGAAGTTCATGTGTTTTGCAGTCCGCTCGAGCGAAGTAATTCACGCTCGAGCGAGGTTCTGAGTCTCACGCTCGAGCAGAGGTTAAGCGTCCATCGAGCGTGAAAAACATGCAAATAGTACTTTTTCAAGAGTTTACAATCCGCTCGAGCGGGGAAAGTCACGCTCGAGCGGAGCTTCATTGTCTGCATGTCCGCTTGAGCGAGGAAAGCCACGCTCGAGCGTGGACCTTATTTTTAGCAAATTTTGATAAATGTTTTCCAACACATTTTTGCATCCTCATTCCATCCTAGGCATTTCTAGGCCATGTTTAAGACTCCATAATGAGGATTAAAGGCTAGAAACGCACTAAGACCAAACGAAATAAGTTATATACAATTCGAACGTGTGTTTCAGGTGTGTATCTGTTATGTGTCCTGTAGGTCACGTGCCGTATACTGTTTGACTAAGTCTGCTCCGTCTGTCTGCCTCGAAGCCAACTGTGAGTAATGACTTAGTAAAGTTATGTTCAACTGTATTTATTTTCTATGTGATAAAATAAGATCTGTTTTCTAAAATGCTCTATTCTGTACAATGAATGATTGTCCAATTTCTTATATGTATTCGTGGCATCCTTAGCACCGTGTGATATGTGTTAGCTGTTACCCGGTATCGGAGGTTCCATTATGGAACTTATTATGTTTGCCCTCTGTTACCCATACCGGAGGCTCCATCGTGGAGCTCAGCATATTTATTCTCTGTCTCTGTTACCCGGATCCGGAGGTTCCTTTATGGAATTGGTTATTTATAAACCCCATATGTTCTGCATCTGCTCTGTATCTGTTCTGTTGGCGCTAATGGATGTACCACGTATGCTTAAACATGACTTATGATTTCTGTATATAATCTGGACAAGATCATGAATTTGATACGAAACTGAATTGATGATTTCTGAATCTGTACGGACTCATTCATTAAAACCCTTTACTCCGTTATTATTCATTGGGCTTCCGCTCACTATTTATATTATATATGTAGGTGAGCAAGCACGTGACCAGGGCCAGAGTTGACGGCCTACGTTCAGTTTTTGTTAGCCAACCTTTGCGCCTCCTGAGGAGGTTCCGGACGAAATCTTATGTTGTGGCTGTTTTTGTAATCATATTAAACTCTGTTTGTTTGTTAAGTTGGGCTGGTTTTCCCATATTACCCTTATGGGAGGGTTATGTAATTTCTGCATCTTTTGGGTTGTCACTCTTATGTTTATGCAAGTTTTAAATTATCATGTCCCATGTATGTCGTCACAGCTCATTGGACTATTTATATTTTGTATATTTACTTCCGCAGCCCCTTATTATTTGCTAATCTGTCAAGAAGCCTTTAGTAATCCAAGGATTACTGGTCGGTTACGATACTAAACCTACAGGGGCGGGTTTGGGTCGTGACAATATGGGAGACAAACTCTTTATCTTTCAGCAGGTTCTTTTCTGCAGCTTTGGCAATCTGACAGATATTGACATAGAAATCTAAGGTGCCTGTTGCTTGGGATAAGTGGCTTGAGAAGGCCATATTGGATTGCTTGAACACTTTGCAACACTTAAGGAAACCATTTTTAATGATAGGTTTTTGTAAGGCTTTAAATGGAATCCTTTAGAATGATTGTAGTAGGTCCAAACAGGTGTGCAAGTCTACCCGTGGCAAGGAGGCTTTAGTAGCAATGGAAGAGCTCTCAATAACCTCCAAAAAGGAGTCTGCAAGGATCAATGGCTCAGTCTCACTGCTTGGTGCTCGAACTGGTGAAGATATACCAAATAAGCTGGCCAGTTGAGCCTCGAAGATGTCCATCTCTTCCTTTGACATTAGTAATACAGAAGAGTTACTGGTTGAAGAAAGAGATGAAAACATGGGGACAGGAGAAGTAGTAGAGGAATCTCTAGCAGTGTCTATGGTCCTGGCTACCAGCAAGTCAAGAGAAGAGGGACTAGAGCTGGATGGTAGAAAGGGAATTGGTGAGCCACTAGTGTCTTATTTGGGAGTACTAGCTACCACTAAAGATGACGTGACAACTGGAATTCTCTCAGGTGATAGAAGGGCAACTAGGACTATAGGAGGAGTAAAATGAGAAGAGATGAAAGATAAATGGGGCAGATATGGATTTAGGCTTGGGCATGAGGAAAGTGGGATGCTTTGCTTCAAAAAAGGAAAGGAATAAGGCATGGGGAATATAGAGCTGGGAAGTGGAAGTATCATTTGAATGGGCTCTACACTCATTGGCACTTCAGTGCTGAACTTTTTTCTCCCTCCTGAGGCTGCCTTTAGGAATGGCAACGGGACAGGGTGAGACCCGACGGAAAACCTATCACCATCTCTGTCCCCGCCCCTTAACGGGGATCGGGTTTCCCTGACCCCGAAAATTCCCTGGACCAAAAAATAAAATAAAATAAAAACAAACAAACAAATAGCACAGCAACGATTCAACATCCTTAACATCATCAACAACAACATCATTAAACAACATCAACAACAATATCATCAACACCATAGAGAGTGAGAGAGAGAGAGAGAAAGATATGCTCAGATCGACTCTGGCATTACGGTAGAGAAAGAGAGATCGATTTGGTGCTCTGGCATCGTGGCAGAAAGAGATCAGATTCGGTACTCTGGTATCGCAACGACTCTGGCATCATGGCATTGCGGCGACTCTGATTCGAAGCTTTCTCTCTCTCTGAGTGAGTGAGAAGGAAAAAGAGATGAGAGACGATGAGGAAGAGAGAGAGAGAGAGAGAGAGAGAGAGAGAGAGAAAAGATATGAAATGAAAAAGATGAAATGAATGAGAGAAAGAGAAAGAGTTAATCAAAAAGTATATATATATACCACTTCAGTGACAAAATGGGGCTGAGGCCGGGCTTGGACACTTATCACCGTCCTCGGCCCAAAATTGATCGGGGATTGATTTTTGAATACTATCCTCGTCCCGTCAGGGATATTTTTCAAAAAAACCGTTCAAATCGGGATCAGGGGATCGGATCCCCGTGTGGTCGGTTTCAAATTGCCATCCTTAGCTGCCTTTAAGGGCCTTTCATCCATAGGCAAAGAATGAGAAACCGGTGTCAAATGAAGAGGAAATGGACCGACTGCTGCTGCATTCCAGAAAATAGAAAGATGTTAAGTGCATACTAAATCCTGAGAAGGGAAATTGGTAGAATGGACTAATAATAATTACTAGCTTCAGTGGTTGCCAAAGTGATGGTTGGAGAGCTGCGAAAGAAATAAAGCTCAGTAGTTTATTTCTTCATTCCAACTTCTTTTTGTATTGCTTCAGTAACAGCAACCTCTTCTCTTTTCATTTGTTGCTGCCTTCTTTTCTCAAACCTCTAGAAAACAATAATTTCCTTAGAATGCTCTTGCTCCACTGCCTTGGCAGCTACCTCCTGAGTAGGGTCCTTAGAAAAATCAGAAGGAGAAGCTGTCATTTTCTTCCTCCTTTTAAGTGGAGTTTCTTTTTCCTTTTCTGTTTTCTTCTCCTTTTCTGTAGGAGTTTCAGTTGTCTCTTCTTTAGGATTAAGTAAGAATTTTTTTTTCCTCTGTTGTTGTTGTTTGCCCTTAAGAATGCTCAAAGCTTGAGCTCTTTGAGGAGAGTTTTCCTGTGGAACTCCTGCACCAAGAATAGAAGCTATAAGTAAATAAGCAAGGCATCATAAAAGAAAGAGAAAGGGAAAATAGAACTGCATACCTTTCTTCAAAGTAGCGCTGGTGATTCTTGGAAGATGAGGTGAGGCAGCAGGAGCACTGAGACAACAAGAGTAAGAGCTAGGATGATAAAGGCAGTGGAGGCAATAATAGTGGTCCCAGTCTCTTTGGACTTAGCTTGAGAGGGCACATCTAGGCCTACCAACAGATCCTAGGGAGAGATATCCAGGAGCACCTTCATATTGGCTATCCACCAATTCTGACACCTCCTCAATGAAGTGCTATGTGGAATGAAGGAAATGAAACTAAATTCGACCAAGTCTTGTATCAACTTGGAAATTGTCTCAGCCAGCCTGATTCTTGGTACTTTCAGCTCTTTGGTTGCAAGATTGGGGTTAGTTTGGCTACAAAGAGGGACAGTAATTCCTTGAGTAAGCCTCAATTGCCTAGCAAATTGGACAGGGCAGTAGGGTTCAACAATACACTTATAAGCTTGAAAGTTCAAGGTACCAATGTAGAGCTCCCTTGGAATCAAAATCGAGGCCTACATATCTCTGTGAATGGGGTTAGAGCAGGTGTTGTCAGCCAGGAAAGTCCTCGGTCATGTTGGCCCTATGTTCGCCGCAAAGGGGTAGAAGAAAGTGGAAAGGGAGGAAGCTGGGAGTTAATGGAAAAAAGTAAGGTAATAAGCAAAGCTAGAAGGGTAGAGTGAAATTCTGGCATACTTCATTTCATAGGTGGTGGGGTCTTACACCAAGAATCTTAAGCACCTGGAATACAAGTTAGTGAAATAAGCAAAAAGCCAAAGTTACAGAACCCAGAATGGTCCTCATTGGTTGGCATCTAGAGGTTTCTCACAAAACTAAGAGCAAGCTCTATATACATGACCTAGTACATAAGGAGCTAAAGCTGTCTTCTTAGCCGAAGCAAAAGCCGTGGCAAGAGGGGCAAACTCAGGCATAATCCTCTATGAGGAGGTACAAAATAAAAATTTGCAGAGCTAATGTAAGAGAAAAGAAAAGAACTCCCCATCGATCACAGGGCTTCCCTTTTATTCTCAGATTTTACAAAATCACTGAAGGAAGAGATCAGAGGGGGAATAGAGAAGGGAACATTAAGATAAGGATAATCAAGATCGAAGGGAGTACCAGCAGGTGATAACCCTAGAAAATGGCACATGTCAAGGACAGTGGGGGCCATCATGCCACACCGAAATTGGAAAAAATTGAAAGTTGGGTTCCAAAAACAAAGTGCAATAGGTATGAGAAAAGGGTCTTCAGGAATGGAAAACCTGGCTAGTCGAAGGGCGTCGAGGAGACAGAGTTCTTGGAAGTCCAACGTCCTGGCAAGAACAACTCGATTGTACCATTCCTCTCATTTTGGCCTCAATGTGGGCTAGTAACGATGGAGACGGTTCATCTTCCAACTTCCCCAATCAAGGCCACCCTCGTAAATGAGGCATTGATCCTCTAAGCGCGGATACAAAGCAGGAAGTTGGGTGGGAGCTTCTCTAAAAATGAGTCTAATAACAAACTCCCTTTGAGCATGGTGATGGGGAATAAAGATGCACCCATCGATAGCACACCGTTCACCGGCCTTGTATTTGTCACATTCTTCGTTGATGATTCTCCTCAAAGCCACAGATGGGCTCACACGCTTGACGACTGGTATTTTAGAAGAATAAGCCATTAGCGAGAGATTGAAATAAGAAAGTGAGCAGAAGGGCAAGGAGCTGCAGATAGGAGCAACAAAGAGTGAAAGAGAGACTTTGGACAAGCATGTAGATAAAGCGTGGGAAGAGGGGGTTTTAAACCTTTTTGTCCAAAGTTACCCATTTAATATAACAGGTTAAATGGACCAAGGTTCTAACCCATGTGTGATTAAGGCTTTCATTTTAAAATCCCTAAGAACACAAGGAAGAAAACTATCTTCAAACCAGTATGTAGATACCTTATGAAGGAGGGAAACACATTTCAAACACCCAACTTGACTTTGACTATTATTAGTTGGCTTCGAAGCCAGTTTTCAAATACTTAGCTTAGCTTTAAAAACAGGTAGTTGGCTTCGAAGCCAGTCTTATACGTTAAATTCAAGCATAGTTGAGATTTGTTCACTTTAGGAATCCTGGAGGTATGCTTTTAGACTTTCTAACGAAGGAAGTTTCCTTCGAAGGGATCTTTGTAGTGACCTATGATTAGAATATGCTTCTTGCCTATTGTTTCAGCGTACATAAGCACTATGGAACCAATTCTTGGTTAAGCAATATAGAAAGTCCAAAGGCCAAAGGACTTGTCTTACATTTTTGCTTCTATAAGACCCTTCGAAGGCAAATATGGCCGTTTTTAAGAGAAATTTCATGCTTCGCAACACTTAAACCAGGCCTCGAAGCAAGATTGGTTAGTTCAAAGCTGTTATTTACACAGATTATATTAACTATATGATTAGAATGTGAAAACCTAAGACAAATACTATCACTCCTATGAGGAATTTTATGATTTGAAGCATTTGAAACAAGGCATCAAAGTAAGTTGGTTGCTTCGAAGCTATTATTCACATATTACATAGAGAGAGTAAGGAATAAAGTCATATTCGCCATGCATTCGATCATTCAATTGGAATATAAAACCAGATCATGACAGATGAGATTGGAAGAACCCAGTTTTATTGATATGCAATATTTACATTGGGAAAACCTACTTGGTTACATTATTAATTTCATAAAAAAAAGAAATGGACAAAGTCACAAGATCATGAAACTTTGTCCAGCAAAATTCAATAAATACATACTCTTTTCCTAACCTATCTTCTATCCTATCTAAATTTGGTTTATCTAACTGATCAGCCCTTAGTTAGAAGAAGAGTTTCTAGGCCTTCATTTCAAATTCTGTTTGTTTAAGAGCCTTCTCTGTTTCATTCATTCCTTCTTCCCCATGTGCATCGCCCATAATGGCATCTTCTCCATACTTTGAATTTTCGTTCTTAAAGTCTTCATATTCTTCAAGAATATTCTCTGCTTCATACTGAATTTGAATACGAGCAGCAGAGATGTTCTCCAACAACTCACTGGTAATAGAAGCATTTGTGTGCCAGTTGAGTAGAAGAGAAAGTTGATCCAAGAAAGTATGAAGCTCTGCTTGAGCTATAAGGTTAAAGATATGGGTTTGAGTGATAATATCACAGGATCACAACAAATTCTTGTGAGGAATGTCATCTCGAAGGACCTCAAAGGATAAATGAGAGAAAGCGGCAAGCAGAGTCTGGGCTCTATACTATTGGTAAGCAATAGGAAGAACTGGAGCTTGGTAGGGAGCAAAATGCCAGCTCTTGAAGAGGATGAGTTTTAGTTCTTTAACCCGGTTAGGATTGGAGGGCAATGAATGAGCAGTTGGGTCCTCTCCAAATGAAGGTGGGAACTTAGGCTTGTTCACACATTCTAGCCAATCAGAGGAACAGAGTTTTGCTTTTTTGGCTAGGAGTGCATGACTGATTCCCAAGGCCTCAACAATGTGTGGAGTCCTTTGCACTATTCTAGACGGCAAGGTGGAAGTATATCATGCCGAAAGCAAGTTGTCTTCAAAGCTGCGAAGACAGTCGAGGGGGACGTATGGATATATTACAGAACTACACATGGAGGGATGAATGACAGTGGGATCATCAAATTCGGGAAATCGATTGTGGATTCGTTCCCTTGTTTGAGGTTGAGTGGGTGTGGGCCAAGCATCCTAGCCAGTATTTCCAGAGGACGATGAAACAGCTTCATCCCATCCAGAGGGTTTTGGAGCAGATAAAGAGCTTCCAAGATCCATTTGTGTAAATGTTTGGTCTAGAGGTTCATGTGGTGCAAAAGCTTCCATACCTTGTATAAATGGGGGCGGATAAATGTGGCCAATAAATGCATGAAGGTTCTTCCAAGGTCGGTCATCATTGTCAAATACCTCCTCATATGCTCGATCAATGTAAGAGAATGCTTGATTGACCATTGGAGATGTATCAGTCTCTTCGTATTCACAGATAATAGAGGGAATGTTCAAAACGTAAGGAAGGATTTAATGAAGTTCAGTGCTTCATTTCTAAGAAGACGGTTATACTTCAGCCAAGTCCATGCATGTCCTAGGACATAGATAAAGGGCATTGATCCACTAATATCACCAAGTATTGGGTATATTAGTGCGAGGGGTAAATATTGACTATATATTTTGTACAGGCCAATCGCAGTTTAACACGTGGCTCGTGAAGAGTGATTTGGGGAATTAATGCAAGTCTCCAATTAGTAATAGACACATGGCAATTCATATTGGTAATGGTGGGTCTGCGTTACATAGAAGCAGTTAGAAGGCGCGGGGTAACATGGCCCAACGGAGGGAAGCCTAACTAAAGGAATGGCGTAGTGGAAGCTGATTGTGCAAAGCCATGACTAGAGATCGTGGAAGTGCATTTCAACGGTTGGAAACTCATTTCAACGGTTACTTTTGGGAAGTATAAATAGAGGAGAAAGCCCCAGAATGTAGGACCCAAACTCAAATACAGAAACCAGTTTATTTACTTTATATTTCTTTCCAGTTTTACATTTCTAGTTCTTTACATTTCTAGCACTTCAATTCATGTACTGCACTTCATTTCCTATAAGTAGTTTTAAGTAGTCGTTACTGTAAACCTTTTCAAGGTTGGGTCATTTCATTGTAAGTTCCTATTTACTTAATGAAATTTAGTTTCTGAATTGTTCTGTACTCGTTATTTCTTATAAATTTCTCCTCAAACAAGCCACCAGTAAAAGTTCTCTTCATTAAGACTAAAAGAATTTCAACACAATCGTTTGATAATTAAAATTTTGTAAGGACTGATTGATCCTTACTGGCATGCTTAAAATTACATAATTAACCTTTGAAAACCAAAAAAACCAACAAACTCTTAACACAACTTGCGTAGGATCTTAAACTAAGAAATAAACCCTAGCTAGATTTGGACAATTTCTCAGCTTGATATAATCTACCCCGAGTTACACCCCTTATTTAGTAGGTGTTTGGCATGCACTAAAAAAATGTATTTTTTTGCATACATATATTTATTTGGCTCACATCAATCAACATTTATCATATCCTCTCTACTTTTCTACCTACTTTTTCTACTTTTCTACACATTTTTTTTAATATAAAAAGTCAAAAATACACTTATTTAAAACATCCCAATTTAATATTTTAAGGCAAATTATATTGCAATCCTATATTTGGGCCCTCGTTTTTATCACAGTTTGACTTGATTTTTATGCCTTTGTTTTTATTTTGATTTTTATAATTTAAATTGGTTTGATTTTATGACTTTATAACAATTCGATCAAATTAATTATAATTATTACTGTATTTTTTTAATAAAAAATGCCAACATGATATATATTTTTATAAGTAAAAGTATAAATTTGTTCAACTTAATTAAGTTTTTATAAGGGTGCTTGTCTCCAGTCAAGATAGACTGGATGGTGTTATTGAGTCTATGGACAAAGGCAGAGACATTGAGAGTCTAGGGGGTCACGTGTCCCCATTGAGTTTTGGATTTTTTTTTTTTTTTGCAAGCATAAAGAAAATATTTTAAATAAAAAAATTATAAAAATATTATGTAGAGTGAAATGTCAATGACATTTTTTAAATTATGAGAACAATAATAATTATTTTGATTAAAAATAAAGAAATTATGATAAACCACATTATTATGGCCCGTTTTGGCAACTTTGATTTTTTTGAGTTTTTGAGTTCTTTTACTCTTTTTTTTGTCACATTACGTTTCTACTTTTTTACACGTTAAAATGAAAAAGAAAAAACAAAGAAAAAAGAAAAAAGAAAAAGAAGAAGAGTCAAAAAACTAGTTTTTAACATACTTCGCCAAACAACTTTTATAAAAATTTTAATATAATGGTAATGTCTATTATTATTGACATGCAAACATAATTAATCTCAATAAATATATAGAATTTATTGGATTGTTAGATATATTTGAGATGTAGAGTTCATCCTCCATGTGTTTCTTTACTATTGGTTAACGATATCGCACGTTAATGATGATATTACTATTATATTGAATTTTTACTCAAATTTTGTATAAAAAATTATTTTATCATTATATAATTTATTTTAGAACTTATATCCATGACTTTTTTTTTATATTGTCTATGATATAATAGTTACAAATAACATTCAGTGCGCATGGTTTTAATTTTCTGAAAATTGAATTTTTTGTTTTTTATTTTTCATGTTTTTTTTTTTTGTTTTTAGTAAATATTTTTAAAATTTTAAGCAATTTTTTTTTACATTTTAGATACATCTTACTTAGATATATCTAAATAGTAAAACTATTTGTGAAAAAATATTTTTAAAAATTAATAAATACACATATGAAAATGTATTGAATTTTCGTGAAAAATGAATTTTGAAAATAGAAACCAAACAGAGTGATTATTATTATTATTATTTTTTAAATATTTATTGAAGTCAATTATAAAAATTTATGTAAAAACTTTTAATGTTGTAATTAATAAGGGACTCGTCAAATTTAATTTTTTGACTCCATCACTGCCCGTGGGGCCCACAACAGGTCATATTTTGATAATTCGAATTATACAATGTGTAGAGCTTGTTGAGTACTTTATTTTTGTAAAAAATTACGTTGATTGGATATCGATAACTGCTTGATCGAATCAAATTTTTATCAATAATTTATTTTGAAAATTGTATTTATCGATAACTAATTACCCTGATTACTCTCAACCTGAAATTGCTTCTCTAATAACCTCTGGTTTTACCGGTATGCTCAAATCTTGGTGGGAAAAATATCTCACTGAAGAACAACGTGAATCAATCTTACATGCCAATCAAAAAGATGCAAATGATCTCCCTATCTTTGATGAACATATTGGTTATTATGTACCTGATGGTGTTAACACATTAATCTACACAATAGTTAGACATTTTATAGGAACTCCTACTAATATATATTCTCGCATACATGATCAACTTAGTAACCTGACCTGTCCTACCTTAAGTGATTTTAGATGGTATAAAGATGTTTTTACCTCTAGAGTTATGTTAAGAGAAGACTGTACTAAATCATTTTGGAAAGAAAAATTTATTAATGGATTACCTGATTTATTTGCTCACAAAATTAGAGATGTTCTTAGTCAACCTACTGGAATAATTGAATATGATAATTTAACCTATGGTGATATAATTAGCACTATTCAAAAAGAAGGATTAAGAATGTGTATTGATCTTAAACTTAGTCAAAAAGCTCAAAAAGATAAGCACAAGGCTAAATATGAATTAGGAAATTTCTGTGAACAATATGGTTTACCTCCTGTCGCACCCTCTCGTAGGAAACCACATAAACATAGTAAACATAGACACAAATATTCAAATAAATACAAAAAGAACTATTCACCTTCTAAATCAAATGATAAATTTTATACTAAACCAAAAAAGAAATATTACAAGTCAAAATCACATCCAAAATCTAAATCTAATAAAGATATTACATGTTATAACTGTGGTAAAAAAGGTCATTATTCTAATAAGTGTAAAGAGAAACAAAAATTAAAAGATAAAGTTAATCAACTTCAAATTAATGATGAATCAAAAAATCAATTATTTGAAATCTTTCAATTAAATCAATCTGTTAGTGATTCCTCTTCTGATAATCCGAATACTTCATCTGATTACCATTCACCTAGTAATGATTCTGATAATAATATAGAATTAGGATGTAATGATGTTTGTTGTAAACCTGTTAAACAAATTACTGTTCTTACTAAACAAAATCAAGAAGAATCTACTCTTATTGAACTAATTAGTAAATTAGATGATCCAGAATTAAAGCAGAAATATACTGATAGACTTAAATCTTTATTAATTAATAATACTGATTCTAAACCTAGACAAGATAAACCAATTATTAGTCTATCTAAAACTTTAGAAAGATTTAAGAATAAACAAAAAGAAGTTACACTTCAAGATTTACAACAAGAAATCAATCAGATTAAACAAACTATTAAAGAACTACAAAATAAAGATCAACATTTAGAAGACGAAATTATTACATTAAAACCTAATAAACATTTAGAAAATTTCCAAGATAATAATGTTGAATCTCCTAATGAATCTGGTCATGATTCTGACCATACTAATCCTGAAAACCTTCTATTCGATAATCGATCACACCAATCTCAATCAAACAATCTTGAAAATAAAAGATTAAATCTAATTAATAAAATTTATATTAAAAAATGGTATTCAAAAGTTAAAATTGTTATTAATAACTTTGAATTAGAACTTGTTGCATTAATTGATACTGGTGCTGATTTAAATTGCATTCAAGAAGATTTACTCCCTACTAAATATTATGAAAAATGTCATGAAAGATTAACCTCTGCTAATGGTAGTAAAATGCATATTAAATATAAATTACCTAAAGTTCATGTTTGTCACAATAATGTCTGTTTTAAAACCTCATTTGTTTTAGTAAAAAACATGACTGATAAAATCATTTTAGGTACACCATTTATCTATTTACTATATCCATTTACTACATCTAGTGAAGGAATAACTACTCATGTTTTCGGTCAACCTGTTACATTTAAATTCTTATCTCCACCTGAAATGTTAGAATTAAATCAATTAAAAGATTGTTCTATCTCTCACACTATTAATCGATTAAGTAGACATTTAAAATTTCTTAAAGAAGAAATTAATTACAAAAGAATTGATCAACAATTAACTGATCCCGTAATTATTTCTCAGATTAATGAATTTAAATTAAAACTTGAATCAACTGTTTGTTCAACTTTACCTACTGCGTTTTGGCATAGGAAAAAACATGTAGTTACTTTGCCATATATTAAAAATTTTAATGAAAAACAAATTCCTACTAAATCTAGACCTATTCAAATGAATCATGAATTGCTTGAAATGTGTAAAAAAGAAATTAATGAATTGTTAAAAAATAGAATAATTAGTCCGAGTAAATCCCCATGGTCTTGTCCTGCTTTTTATGTTAATAAAAATGCTGAATTAGAACGAGGTGTCCCTCGATTAGTCATTAATTACAAACCTTTAAATGCTGTTTTAAAATGGATTAGGTATCCTATTCCTAATAAAAAAGATTTGATTAAAAGACTTAGTCAAGCTGTTATTTTTAGTAAATTTGATTTAAAAAGTGGTTTTTGGCAAATTCAAATTCATCCTAAGGATAGATATAAAACTGCTTTCACTACACCATTTGGACACTATGAATGGAATGTCATGCCATTTGGGTTAAAAAATGCTCCTAGTGAATTTCAACATATAATGAATGATATTTTCAATCCATTTAGTCATTTTTCCATAGTTTATATAGATGATATTCTTATTTTTTCAAAATCAATTAGTGAACACTGGAAACATCTTACTGCCTTCTTTTATACCATTAAGAGCCATGGTCTAGTTTCTGCTCCTAAGATTAAATTGTTTCAAACCAAAGTCCGATTTTTAGGTTATGATATTCACCAGAATACTAGTTTACCTATTAGTCGTTCCATTGAATTTGCGTCTAAATTTCCTGATGAAATCTTAGATAAAACTCAACTACAACGTTTTTTAGGATCACTGAATTATATTGCTGAATTTTACAAAGACCTTAGGAAAACTTGTCAACCTCTGTTTGATCGATTAAAAGACAATCCTCCTCCTTGGTCTTCTACTCATACTGCTATTGTTAAACAAGTTAAACAATATGTCAAGTCTCTTCCTTGTCTTGGTATTCCTACTGAAAATTCATTCAAAATTATTCAAACTGATGCCTCTGATGTTGGTTATGGTGGCATTCTCCTTCAGAAAGTCACTCCTCAATCATCTGAACAAATTGTTCGTTATCACTCTGGTGTCTGGAATAAAGCACAATTAAATTATAATACTATTAAAAAAGAAATTTTATCTACTGTTTTATGTATTAGTAAATTTCAAGATGATATTCTAAATCAAAAATTTTTACTTCGTGTTGATTGCAAATCTGCTAAATATGTTTTAGAAAAAGATGTTCAAAATCTTGCTAGTAAGCAAATTTTTGCCCGTTGGCAATCTATTTTAAGTATTTTCGATTTTACTATTGAATATATACCTGGTTGTCAAAATTCCATTCCCGATTTCCTTACCCGAAAATTTTTACAGGGGGGATAGGGATGGCCACTCCATTTATTGCTTACCATAAAACCCATATTACCCACTACCGTGATCTGATTCACCAAACTGCTTGTCGCATTGCCCGGATAAAATTAGCCAAAAAAACTACTAAACGTGCTCAATACATTCAATACCACCAAATCCAAGCTCGTCGCCATTTACTTGCTGATTATTACAACTGTTTGGATTTTCATCAGACTTATTTAGATCTCCTTAGTGGTTGCTAATCTTTATTGCTAACCTTTGTTTCTTTTTAAACAGATGTCTCGCCCAAGGCCCCCTTCTAAAGCCTTGGTTCCAACTAGTCAGCCTTTTATCCCTCCTTTGGAGTTAGTCACCCAATACCATCCTATTGAAATGATTAACCGTTACCAAGTTCTTGGTAATACTCCTCGACCCAGTTTCACATCTGCTTTGGCCTATGATCCTTTTGCTTCATCTAGCCAAGCAGTTACTCCATACCCTCCTAATCCTATTAAAACTGCTCGATCTGATTATGTTGACTCAACAACTACTAATCTCTTTTTCAAAGAACCTAGTCACCCAAAGAGTCAATCTGTTAATGATCTGGTTAAAACTTATTTCCCTCCTGGATGGCATTTTGTTCCTCTCCATCCAGAGAAAACAATTACCTTCTATAAAGACATCATGTTCAACCATCAGTCAATTGTGATTAAACCCATTTATGATCGTACTTACACTAGTAAAGTGGTTTACCATTCACTTTATATTCACAATATTGTTTCCTTAGTTGAATGGGGTTCTCCTTATCAACTTCGAGATTTACCTAATCACTCCCTTCAGTATAATTATTATGATTATATTGATGCCTGGTTCAAAGTCCTCCTATATCAAAATGAAACATTTAGTCACTCCTGGTTTCTTCAATTTGATCAAAAGTTTAAGTCAGAATTACCTACTTGGTTTCTGAGATGGTGGACACATTATGGTGCCATTCCAGACATCTTCCCATCAGTAATTTTGGATCAAGTCAATTACTTTTCCACTGTTTTCTCACTCACTCCACAGCAAAGAGAATTCCCTCAATTGCTTATTTTTATATCCAAATATAAGATCCCTTGGATATTCAAATGGCAATATGGTATTTCTGGTAAAGTGATTCAGCGGCTACATAAGGTTAAATGGTGGGATAACTTCAAGATTCAACGAATTGTTGATATTGTTCAAACTGAGTTCCCGATTAACATTCATGCTCCTACACCTGCCATGGTTAAAGCTCATCAGATCCCAACTGCTCCAGTCACTCAAGGAAGCCAACTTCCTCCAGTCAATCTTGGAAGCCCATCATCCAGTTCTTCCAAGCCCAAGTCATCCAAATCAAACATTAAATCCAAGTCAGCAAAGCCTAGTTCTGACCAGCCCAAGTCAAAGGATAAATCCAAATCAAAGGTTAAGCCCAAGTCCAAGTCATCCAAAGATGAACTCCTCCAAATGGCTCGTTTACTCATGGCCCAAGCCAAATCAGACTCGGATAACAGCAGTTCAGAAGGTGGTTCAGACGGTTCAAACTCTTCTGAAGGTTCAACTACTCAAAATCCATATGGACCCGAGTTCCAAGATGTTCAGGACCCATATGCTTAATTCAGTCATTGGATTCTATATAGCTATAATTATCAGCTTCAATCAATACTCGTCTTTTGAGAAAAGCTGCTGATATATATACCTATATTTGATTCCCTCAGTCACATGCCTCCAAACAATGAATAGTAAAAAAGTCAACTTTACTGTTCACTATTCATCAAAAAGTCAACATTACTATTCATCATTCATCATGATTCATTCCACCGACAAATTCAGCACAGTAAAAGCTTTAATAATTCACCGAAAGCAGCAGACAACTCCCATGTGCTTCTGATGCTCCTTTTAAGTCAATACTATTCACTCACAAGGCTCACAGCAATCACTCACAAGGCTAACAGTAGTGGTCTCTTTTGATTATAAAAGGGCCTCTTCAGTCAAGAATAAGGCAGAGTTAGAAAAATTGAGAGCATCCCTTCCTCAGGCGAAAAACCTATCTCTGTAATTTTCTTTTCAAGTTCGTTTTCAAGTTATGTATTTTGAAGAATTGTTAGTTTCAATCCATTAAACAATTGTAAGTTTTATTATTAATGTTTATTTAAACTGTTTTCTTTATTATTTCTTACAGTGTTAGTTTAACTTATTTTTAGTATTATTTGTGTTGTTTCCTTCTGTTTGTTTTCTGCTTCCGTTATCTATTGGTATCAGAGCCATGTTATGTTTGTATATGTTTGTTCCAGTCTTGTTTTCTATTTAATCATTCTCCTTTCTTGATTAGTTATTCTGTTTTCGGCCATCTTAATCTGTCAGAAATTCTATCTGTGTCTTTCCACCTAGCTAAGTCACCCACTTTCGTCCCTGTCCAGAGTAAGTCCTCAGGGTTAGGCAGTGTTGGACTTAGGGGTCTTCCGAATAGGGTATGTATGGATGCGGGTATGTGAAAAACATGATAAATTTTGACAATGAATTAAGATTCCTATAATACAGATTAAATAATCAAAAGATGAGTCGATTATTTAGAAATAACTTGTCAGCCAGTTCTAGATCAACTACTTTGCCCTCACTACTCAATCAAGGATTAGTAATTAATGAAGAAGATGTTGAAATACAAAATGATAAAATTGATTTAAATTGGAATATACCAAAATTACCTGTTAAGGAAATTTATAAAACTACTTTTTTACAGAATACTTTTAATGTTAATCTGCATGTTAAAACCATTGAACAGATTTATGCTTTAGAAAAACCTAGGGAAACTTGTCAATTATTTGATGTTGATCTAATCAAAAGACATTTGAAAACTGGTCATAATTTTATTCATTTAGGCTTAATTCAAGTTGGTATTAAACCATTAACCCAACAAGGAAAAAATGCTTCTGTTTTATTATGTTTACGAGATGCTCGTTTTATTGATTATAATGATAGTTTAATGGGTATGATGGAAACTGGTCTTCATAAGGGTCCAGTACATTTTAATTGTTTTCCTGATTTTACACTCAGTTTACGTGATCCACATATTTTAAAAGCATTAACTTTAAATATTCAATTAAATGGTTCATTTACTAATATGTTAGAAAAAGTTCATAATATTGCTTTAATTTATCGTGTTCATTATAAATGTATGAAAACCAATTTAAATGTTCAAGCTTTGCATAAAAGTCCAAAAGATAAAACTCTGCTAATCCAAAGTAGTAATAATGAATCCCATATTAATGTTCCACAAATGATTGAATGGAAAAATATTACTCTCCCCGATCAATGGATTACTAATAATGAAAATTATAAACATAATCAACAACAATCTTCTATTCAAGATATCCAAGATATCCAACAATATACTGATGGTTCAGTTCACATTAAATTTAATCGAGGTGAATCCTCTAGACATAGTACTTCTAGTATACCTACTGAAATTGAAACTGAAGATGAAATATTTAATACTCCTTTATTTCGAAAAAATAGTCAACTCAATCTTGGTCACACTACAAATAGTAAACTCAAAGGAATTGATAACTCTACAACTTCTCAAATTAGTAAACCTGTTTATTCAACACACACACATTTACCTGAAGAAGATGAAGAATCTCAAAATTCTCCTACTCAAACTGATTTCGAAGTTACACATCCAATCAATCCTCAATTAATGACAATCAAAAAAGAATTTACTCCTGATTTAGATAAATTACTTATTGATTTTAGATCTAAAGAAAATAGAACTAAAAGACATGCTTATCGTGCTAAATATGATTCTACTCAACAATCCAGCATAACTAGGAAATGGTATGATTTTATGGTAGAATATGGTTTTGAATTATCTTTCTTTGAATATATGGATAACTATTATAAAAAGATTAATACAATCACAAAACATAAATGGAAAACTTCCCCTAATATATCTGTTACCTTTAGTCATCCACCTCTATCTAATATAATTATTGAATGCCAAGGTTCTGAAGTCCCAGCCTCTCCTTTTAAGTTGCCTGGCACTGACCCTGAAATTAAAAAAATTATTGAACAAAATAATTATACTAATCAATGTTTAAAAACAATTGGTAAACAATTAGATAAAATAGAAACTAATTTAGATGATTATTCTGCTAATACCACATCTACTAAACAATCTCTCGATCAACCTTTAATAAACCTTTCCAGTGATCGTTCCAAACGCAAAAGTTTAGTCACCAATGATCAATCTGCTGTAAAAGCTATCGAACAACTATTTACCAAATTAGCTACCAGTGAACAAACTTCATCCTCCAAAGGTCTTACTGTTTTAAATCAACAAAAACCTGTTTCTACTCAATCTGATTCTGATTCAACTGATAATGAGATTAATCAATTAGCTCGACAATTTCAACCCTCTACTCAGCTCAACAAATTGCATTATCCTAAACCTAATCCTACATCTCTTACAAAAAATTGGTATTCTAGACCAACTCCTCCTGATCTCCAATATGAAGAAAATAATATTGCTAATCAATTTTCTGTCTCTGCCAAAAAATTATATGAATGGAATATTGATGGTTTAAGTGAAGATCAAATATTGCAAAAATTAAATCATTTATCTATGGTTGCTAATATTATTGATAAAAATCTAATCCGATCAAGTAACTATCAATATTTGATTAACAAAATTTTTTTATAAAAATAAAATACTCAACAAATTTTATACATTAAACAATTTAAATTATCAAAATAACATCGCAATGGGCCGCCACGAATCTAACCATACATCTTAGATTAGAGAGTGCCTTTTTATAATGGGAAGTGCTACATCTCCCTAATTTGGGGAGCCTTAATCTCCCGAATTTTCAAGCCAAGGCAAAAAAAAAAAAAAAAATTTCCCAAAACGACGTCGTTTTGGGGATTGGGGGGGCTTTTTTAAGGCTCCAAATCATTTTCCTTTTAGAATTTCAATTGATGATTTTGTCTACGAGTATAGTGTTTTTCTTTTTTGAGATGAAAGAGGAAAAGACAAATCTAAAACGTTGACTGTTATCCAAACGCTGCAACAACACTTGAACTCCTTCATCGGAGCCGGTTATACGATCTTTCGCTCTCGGTCTCGCTCTCTTCTTCTGATCTCCTCTCACTGGAGCCCTTCAATCTGGTTCATTCATTCTCTCTCTCTCTCTCTCTCTCTCTTTGTCTACATGTGGTTATGATTAAGTTATGAGCATTTTTAATCGTTCATCGAATCTTTTACCTATTAAATTTAAGTAAAAATTTAAGGGTAAACTTAATAGTTAATCTATTGAAAATAAGTTTTAATAAAATTATCGCTAAAAAAAAATTTTTTGAACAAATTTTTTTATACGTGGTTGAAAATTGACAATTAACTACTTTTTTTTGTTATGATTTTTATAAATTGTCGCTAATCTTGAAATTAGTGGCTTTTTTTACATTTTTTTTAATAGGACCTATTAGGCTATTATACAATAAGTCCACGTACACCTAACCCAAAATTTTGTAGAACTTTGATATGAAAAAAAGTTGGAAAACACTATGGTCACACCTTATAATATAAAAATGACATAATAATTATTAAAAAAAGAAAAATATGTCATAACTTATAACTAAAATAATAGTTTCATAACAAAATAAAAAAATTAGTTAGAACTTATTAAGAAAATGACATAAATAAAGGGTATATGGTACACCTTTTAGAATGAATAATACTAGGGTCAAGTTTGGCATCTACTATATAATCCATCTTTTTATTTTTTTTATCTTTTTTTCATTATATCATCTCTCTATTTTTCTGTATATCTTTTCATAAAAAGATAAAAAGTACACTTTTTTAGGACACTCCAAACCAACCCTAGAATTATGAAAAAAAATATCATAAAATGTATTGTGAAATTTTTTTATTAATGTGTAGTATTTTATTATATGTATAATCTAGAGATACAGAATTTTTCATAATCTTCTTCACGATACTAACATTGTTCTTTTAGAATTTTCCAAAAAAGTTTGTTCGTATATGATCAAATCCGGCCGGTCATCTAGCCTCCCAAAATCCGATTGTCCGGCCGATTGTCCACCAGCAACTACCTGTAAAATGATGAAAGGTTAAAAGTTCCATTGATTTGATGAAAAATATAACTTTCCCTACCAACTTGATGAAACGGTTGGACTATCATTTTGACTAAATTTTTATCAAATTTAAATTTGATGAAAGATGTGAGTACGGATTGGAGACGGTGCATGAATATGAATCTCGTAGGTTTAGGGTTCAAGCCTTTGTCTTTGCTTTTTCTTTTTTGTCGTTCTGGCCCAAATCTCAGTTCGATTTTAGTTTTATTGTGTGAATGCAAATTTTTTGTAATCTCTGTCAATTAGGTTTGGGGATTTTGTCAATGTTTGGTTAAAAAGTGTTCATTTTTTGCATTTTCATAGGGGTTTTGCCCACTTTCATGATATGGAGGAGGATCCAGATGAGTCTTCGCCGGCTGCCGAGAAAAAGCATGGTGTGACAAAGCCAATATCGCTTACCGGGCCAACTGAGGCTGATTTTCAACAAAATGCAGAGTTGGAAAAGGTAGAAAATTTATTCAATCATTTGGAAAATTAACTGGTTTGTATTTGATACTGCAAAGCTGCAATTTGCTGATTATGCTGTTGTAATGTTTGGCAGTTTTTGATTGTTTCGGGGCTTTATGAGAGCGATGAAGATGCTGCGAGAAGAACAGCAGTTCTTCAGCGCATTGATGAGGTAATTAATTTGTTTCCTTGTTGAATTTAAAATAGTTAGAATAGTCTTTTGAACTGCACTCTATGTTTTGGTCTCATATAGCCCAGAACGAATTCATTGTCATTGTTCTAGTGTTAAGTGTTGCCCGTGGGTTTTGCACAATTGAGTAAATGTCATTGAGGATGAAAGGCTTGTAGTTTACATGTTTGATGAATTGATTATGGATGTATAATATATTAATAGATTATAATAGTATAGATAGATAGATGAATTCAAATTTGAAATAAGAAGTTAAGAGATTTGAAGGGGAAAGAAAAACCTGAATTTAAGGTATAACTACCCACCTAATTGCTAAAGGGGTACTTTGGAAAAACCAAAAAAATGAGACATATACACCACGTTGTGCCTTCTCTTTATTATAGTATAGATATAGATATAGAAGAAGATAGATACATATATGAATATATATATATATATTCCAGTGACACATGATTCACAGAAGATGCGTTGCTTTGTACTTCGATATCTATACTATTATATAGATCCTACAACCAAATGTAGACATGTAACATTTTTTTGATTTCTGAAGATGCCCACAAGAGCAATTACATAAAAGCAAGAGTAGTTATGCCATAGATTCATTTTTTTGATTGATGTGTTTCATAGCCTTTTCCAATAGCTTATTTATTTGTTAATGAGTTGATTGATTGTCACCAAAATTATTATATTGTAGATTGTGAAATGTTGGGTGAAGCAATTAACCCATCAGAGAGGTTACACGGATCAAATGGTAGAAGATGCAAATGCTGTCATATTTACTTTTGGGTCATATCGCTTGGGGGTAAGTACAGGCTGGCCGTACATTTTTTTGGTTTTCTGCTTCCTTAAATTTACTTTTTGTTGCTTCTTATGGATTGCATCACTTTTGCATTGATACCAAATTTATGTAACCAGGATCACATGAGACTATTATTGAACACTTGGTTAGTAAACAAAGCTTGTCAATTTGTTGTTGCTGTTGTTTTTTTTTTCTTTTTAATGTATGGAGAGAAGAGTTGAAGGATAAAAATAGACAGATACAATAATACAATATAGGAATAAGAGATGAGAGACAACATGGAGATAGATATATCAATAAGAGATGAAGAAATGGAGGAGAAGGAAATAGAGTGAGGAGAAATATATGGAGTACCGAGGTAGACAAGAGATGAAAGAGCGAATGGAGATATATCAGGGAAGAGAAAGAGACGATGAGTGAAGAAGAAGAAGATAAGTTCTTCCATGTTCAACTTTTAGTCATTCTCCAAGGCCTATTCTCATTTTTTCTTAAGAGGTCATGTTATAGGCCTTATGAAACCCTATAATAAATAATTGTCATATAAAACAACCTTCTCAATAGTAACAGCTCTTGAATCATAAAAACAGTTAAAATTAAAACATGGTAACATAATTAGAGGAAAAACTCATAAGAGAATTACAATGTGTTAACGTGAATCTTGCATCTATCATTCCACCTTATAGGAAGATTTGAAATTGTATATGAGGAATTTAGCTTTGATATTTGGATTTTCAAGATGCTATAGAGAGCAAAATATCATATGTTCAACTTCCATTTTTTGGTTGAGAGAGGATTCCTCTTCTCTATGTTGTCTTTTGTGTGGTTTTTAAGAGGTTTGTACATGCATGTATAGCTTCCAAGCTTTGGCCTTTTGAGTGTATAAGATTTGCCCCTTCAAGGAGTTTTTGATAATGTACTTTTTTACTTATAAAAAATAAAAAAATAGTTTTCCGTCACGAGTTAGTAGCCCAGGATGAAAACTGAATGAAGGGGATGGTTCTGGCTTTTAGTGGTTGAGAAGAGTTATTACTAGGCTAGACTTGTCAAAGGGCTAAATGACATGTTGAATAGGAACTCAAATTTTGTGGACTGGAAACACCTTTGGAATTCCAGGATGCTTTATAGAACAATAAGTCGTAGTATTTACGATGTGTTTGATTTGGCTTCACAGGCTAGTCTGCAGCAAGTCTATACTAAAAAACAATGCTAGAATTTATTGACTTCTGTTGTTTATAAGAACTTAAGAACTATGGCAATTTTCACTTTTATTTATTTGTTTTAAAATGCCTTTTATGCTTAGTGAGTGAATTCAGATCATGTGGGGATTCAGCAACAAATTTTTATGTTGACAGTTATACGAGCCTGGGGCTGACATGGATACCTTGTGTGTTGGGCCGTCATATGTGAATGGAGAGGTTGGTTATAATTTGGCTTGTTCTTTCTTATTAGGTTTGTGAATCCACAAGCTTTATATTTAAAGGTTGATATAATGTTTTTGTTTTTGTCTTTTTTTTTTTTTTTTTTACCAGGAAGATTTCTTTATTATATTGCATGATGTGCTGGCTGAAATGGAAGAAGTTACTGAGCTTCAACCAGTTCCAGATGCTCATGTCCCAGTAATGAAGTTTAAGTTTCAGGGAATATCAATTGATCTTCTTTATGCAAGTATATCACTTTTGGTTGTACCAGAAGTAAGTGTGGAATACCCCTTTTTTTGTTGCATGGTTGCTAATTTTTTTTTTTTTCCTTTTAGTTTTAATTTTTTATTTAAATAAATTTTTATGAAACATGAAATGGCTATTGTTTGCCAGGTAATCATTGTTGGGAAGCATTTATTATTTGCAGTTTCAACCTGGTTTGTCCACCAAAATGATATCCATCACGGACATTGTTTTCAAATCCTGAATATGATTATGAATGATTTTGTTAAAATAGTGAAACATAAGATTATTTAATGTGATATTTAATTTAATATATTTATAACAACAATGCTACATCCTCCTCATTTATCACCCCTAAATGACCCCTAATGATGTAGCATTGAGGTTAAACCCCACATGATAGAATGTTTGACAAATCAAAATTTGACACTTGTCAAACACATTATTAGGGGTGGTTTTTAGGAGTGATAAATTAGGTGTCTCAAGCATTTTTCTATATATAAATACACACATAGTCATTGTTGTCAAATCACGAATCAAATCATGAATTGTTTTGCTAAAATAGTGAATCGTAAATCGTGAATTGTATCAAATCATGAATTGTAAGATTCATTTTATTTCATATGATATATTATTTTATATATTTATATACATATAAAAATACATACAGTGTTTAGAATAAAGTAAATTATCAATACGACTTAAATTATATATATATAAAATATACATATAACATCGCGTATAGTAATATAACTAATTATTTTCTTCTATATATTTTCGTAGTTTAGCGAAAACGATGTTGTTTCATGCATTATGTAAACAAAAAAAGAAATAGAACTGAACTGTAGTGAATCGTGTGAATCGCAATGAATCGTAAATTGAATTGTACGATTCACTCAATTTTCGATTCAACCGAACGATTTGAATTTTTTTGTTGAAACTTGTATCGAATTGTATGAATCGAATCGTGAATCATACGAATTCTAACAACCATGCACATAGTGTTTAAAAGAAAAGAAAATTATGAATATAACTAAATTGTATATATGTATATACATATAAAACCTTGTAGATCAATATAATTAAATGATCTCTTTTTTATTTCTAGGTAGTTAGGCAAAAACGTCAGTTTGTGCATTATGCAAATAAAAACAAAAACAAAACTGAATTGTGGTGAATCGTGAATTGAATTGATTCACTCAATTTCTAATTCAACAGTATGATTCAAATCTTTTTAGTTGAAACTTATATTGAATTGTATGAATCGAATTGTGCATCGTACAATTTTAACAACCCTGTCCGTGTATTCTTTAAATTAGACAGTGTTGATTCCCTCTTCTACCTGCATAATGTCATAGATCACTTGAGACTTTCTATTATATTTTTTGATACGCTATATAGCACACAGTAGCCATTTTGGTTCTGCCTGAGCCAGACGTTTCATTCTCTGTGATGAGATGTTGAGATCAAAACTTGCTCTTCTGTATCACTAGCAGGGTTGGTGTTATGATTTGCTTGTTTCTTGTCACAGGGATTCTTTTTTGTTAAAGGGTAATGGTATACAAACTGAACTTTTGTACAAAAATCTCTTATTAAATGATGTGGCCTTTTGTAATTCATTCATTTCAAGCCAAAACACCCATCATTTTGGCTAATAATTATGAAAATATTACTACCACATCATTCTAGCTGAGTTTTATGTATAAAACTTCTGCTTTGTGAATCATTTTTTTTGTTATATTGTCTTCGCAAGTGCATAATGTGTTTAAAGCTGCTGCTAAGAATGTGGTGTATATTCTCCGATAATATTTTGATCTCTTAACTATTCTCTGCTTCACATTGTACTTGTGAAATGTCTTATTGTCAATACGATGTTGATGATCATGTATTTTTCATGATTTGGCACTATTGCCATTCTGAAAGCTTAAATTCATGGAATTTGTTGAACTACATTTTAACTTTCTCAGTGCTTATGGTCTTATCATTTCTTTCAATTATTTTAGTATAGTTAGCTTCAATTTTTTGCTTCCGGGCCTAAGTAAGCTTTATCGATGGGACTTTCTAATATGCATTTTAATACCTAAAAGATGAGCCATTGTTTGGACTAGCTGATCTGATGCCAGATCAAGGTGTCATGGCAATTTTGTGTAATCTTAGATACCCTTGCTTTTATAGGACTCAAATTTGGCTTTTTAGATGTGGAAGCGCTATTATGGATTCAAATATTGGACTGGTTGTTTTCCTGCATGTAGCGATTGAAATTAGGATAACTTACGTATAGGTCCTAATAGGTGGATTTATTGTCCAATAGGTCCTATGATAATTAATGGCGTTTTTCATCGAACACAATTAAAAAAAGTCACTACTTGTTAATTTTCAGTGACAGTTTGAAAATTTTGTCACAAAAAATGTCACTAATTATATTTCAGTGACAGTTTAAAAAAATTGTCAAAAAAAAGTCATTAATTTTTAACTTTCAGCGACAGTTTGTAAAATTCATCACCAAAAAAGTCACTAATTGTAAGTTTTAGGGACAATTTATAAAAATCATAACAAAAAAAGGCACTAATTGTCAATTTTTAACAACTTGTGTAAAAAAGAGTCAAATTTTTTTTAATGACGATTTTACTAGGACTTATTGTCAATAAGACTTTATGGGAATTAACTATTAGGAGTTATTAGTAGTTTACTCTTGAAATTATAGGGCATGCAATAATTTTTTATTTTCAGGCCATGTTTGGTACCAGCTGAAAAGCCCCAAAAATAGCTGAAAACAAAGCCCCCACAAAAAGCACCTGCTAAAAAAGCTTGAAGCGTTCACTAACCATCGGAAAAGCTGTTTATTTTATTTATTTTAAATCAGCTTTTATTTATGAATTTGTAACCTGAAAAGACATCCTTTTCCAATATGCTTGGCCAACCAAACATGCCCAGCCTTTTGGGGCTTAGCCAACTTTTAAGCTGGTGCCAAACGGAAGAGTTTTGTGATCATTTTAGGGTGCATACCTTTTTGTACTTTTTGATGCCTTTATTTAGATATTTGCATGCGTTGTATTTTCTCACTTAGTAGTATGTTTCATTTCAGGGAAACTTGCACCTGCTCTTGCTCTGAAGCCTTTTGTGACTGCTATTTGTCTCATTCCATTGACACTTGAATTCCTCTGGTCCTACTAACTTTTAGATTTTTTCTATTTTCCCCCTTTCTTGGTTTTGGGGTTTTGGGGACTATGTCATGGCTGGGCAGTTAACTTAATGGCTAACAAAGCAAATGAATTATGGTTCATGGTTCTTAAGATTGGTTGCATAATTGGCATGCATTTTAAAAGTGAATGGTGAAGAAAATCACGGATTTACTACCTTGCATGGATGCATATTTTATGGATTATTTCAATAATCTAGTGGCATTTACTTGTTATTAATTTGAACTGTTTCTTAGATTCATTTATGCTCTTGATATTTTTCATGGATTATTTCCGCAATCTAGTGGCATTTACTTATTATTAATTTGAACTGTTTCTTAGATTCATTTATGCTCTTGACACTTTCTGGCTAAAATGTTTCCTCCATTTAATTTGCCATCTTCTATTTTCTGAATCTCATTGCTACATAGTTTGCATTTATTGTTGCTTCTACGCAATTTTTGTCATTGGTGCTGTGAAACTAACATCTTAACAGGACTTGGATATCTCAGATGGGATCTGTTCTCAGCAATGTTGATGAGCAAACTGTTCGAAGTCTTAATGGTTGTAGAGTTGCAGATCAAATTCTGAAACTTGTTCCAGATGTCAAGGTGAACATATTGTCTTCTTTACTTGGAATCATCAATACCAATATTTGTTTGACAGGTGCTTAATCCTTTAAAAATTATAGCACTTTCGCATGGCACTCAAATGTTTGAAGTTTTGGGCTAAAAGGCGCGGTGTTTATTCAAATGTAAGATAACATCGTTAAGTTCTATCTCGCCATTGTCATTTCATTTTCAGATAAAGGTGCTTATTTTGTGTGTTCCGCAACCCCACCAAACACCCCCCCCCCCCCTCTTTGTGCATATATCTCTACAAGTACTGTTCAGGTTATGATGGATCAGTTTCATCACGGTAACAAGATCTGTGAGGTAAGGACAAATAGGGTAATTTCTTATTTTCTTAATTTTTTTCCCTCTGCCAAATTGCTGACTCTGTTTGACCAACGATGCCTATGCCTTTCTACTGTTTTTCTGAATTCAGGAGATTGAGCTGAACAGAGCCCTGTGGAGTGCTCTGTTCGAGCCTTATCTGTTTTTTGAGGCATATAAAAACTATCTGCAGATGGACATAATTCAGCAGATGCTGATGATTTGCTAGCTTGGAAAGGCTGGGTGGAATCTCGGCTTATACAACTTACTTTTAAGGTAAAAATTTGCTTTTCTAGTAAGCTTAAACCAAAATTTCTGCCCATGATTATTAATCTTATGGATGTAATAATGAAAGATGATAAATTTTTCCTCTCTTATCTTTGCTTTTTGTCACATTGCAGATAGAACGGGACACATATGGCATGTTGCAGTGCCATCCTTATCCAAATGAATATGTAGATGCTTCCAAACCATGCCCACATTGTGCTTTTTTCATGGGCTTACAGAGGAAACAAGGGGTAATAGTTCAAGAAGGCCAGCAATTTGATATACGTGGAACAGTCGATGAGTTTAAGCATGACGTAAACATGTACATGTTTTGGAAACCCGGGATGGATATTTATGTTTCTCATGTTCGTAGGAAGCAAATTCCTGGTTATGTTTTTCCAGATGGGTATAAACGGTCACAACCATTGAGGCACACAACAAGCCAGCATGTTGAAAGAACTTATGAAGAAGATGCTGAAAAAGGCTGCAAGTCTCGCTCTGCTGAGAAGCAGCTCAAGAAGAAAAAAGATTCTGAAATGTCGGATTCAAAGACAGCTAAAGCAGAGAAGCGGGCTTCTGAAATGTCGGATTCAAAGACAGCTAAAGCAGAGAAGCGGGCTTCTATTAGCCCACAGAGGCTGGGGTCTATTTCTCCAGAAAGTTGTATAAGTAGGTCTGGTGGAACATCTCAGGGCAGCTTCTCTGGGGAGGTTAAATTAAAGCCTTTGGCTGCTGGGGATGTGGATAGTATTTCTGATGATTGGTCGTCTGGTGGGTTGTCAGAGAGTAGATGTAAAGTGGATGGAAGTGACGATCAGAAATGCATTCTTGTGAATGAACAGATATTATGTGAATCTAATTCACTTGGGATCAGCTTAGAAGGGGCCAAAATGGGAGATTTGTCATTAACTGATGTGGATTATGCTGAGACTGGATATACTAAGAGAGTGCTAAACCAGAAAGAGGGTGCTGTTGTGGATGATGGAAGAGCTAGTGAAATCCTGTGAGCAGATTGCATGTGTAGAAAATGACTTAAGCGTGTTTGGATCAAATTTCACATTCAGAACCTCAATTGCTAGGTGAGTTTCTTCCTTTCAGGATTTTAGACTCACATTTGGAAAATGGGTGTTTAAATGGGAGGAGAGTATTTAAAAACAGCTTTGGAAGAAACATTAGAGGTTGTGAATCTAAGCTTCTAATTTTTTAGTTTTTCCACTTCCTGTTATATTTTCCATTCTTTAACATATATCATTGTTGTTTGTGCACTGCTTTTACCCATTCCTATCTCTTGCTTTTTGATAGGGTTATCAGGACGGAGACCAAGACGTCTTTCTAGATTTTTGTTTTGAAATTTTTTTGAAAAAGGGTACTTTTGATTTTTGTAGGCATATATAGAGCCTTGTTAGCTTGCAAGTATAGGATCAGTCAGTGTGTCCTTCCCATGTAAGATGATCTAATGGTGAAGGATCAGGATAATCAGTTGATATTGAAACGTTGTCTGACTACTCTCTCTCTACTTATTTCCTTACTTTATCTTGTTTGTTACCGATCTTATTTTCCTCTTGATTTGTACTGTAGCTGACTGTTGCATTTGGAATGGTGATTGAATCCCAGAATGGGGCTAGTTCTGAATCAGTGCAGAATCCGGTGATGCGGCGTGTGTCTTGCAACTAATTTTGTGATTTGATTCATGTTTTCTTTGTACTGTCCCGTTTGGTTGTTTCTGTGTGGCCTTTCCTTGCTGGTTGAGTCTGAAATCAACAGCATGAAATTAGGAAGCAAAATAATTCAGTTTTGATCAATGATGTAGGAAAATAGAGGAACACCACCCTGGATAGGTGCCACAGCAATTGTGGGCTTTTGTCATGGGCTTTCAGGTATACACATCTGTTTTTATCTTGCTGACTGGGGACAAGAGCATGGCAACAGGGAGGACTCTGCCCCGCTCTGCATAATGGGTCCGTTTAGTGTGCAGTTCTTGGTATCTTATGCTGTGAGTATTTGTATTACCAAAAAGGTGGGAAAAAAACAAAACAAAACAAAACAAACAAACAAACAAAAAGAAAATAAAAGGGGAAAAGAAATTAAAAAAAGACAGATTTGAGCATTTGAACTTGATAATCTATCAGAAGAGAGCTTGGGACTTGCTAACTTTGCTACTTGTTTGTGTGGTGTGGGAAGTATGCCTTTGTGTTTATGTTTATGGAATAGATGGCCTAATTGGAGCAGCAGCTTGTTGAGTAAGGGCCAGTTGTGTTGTTATAGTTGTAAGGATGCCTTGAATTAGGCCCCTGTGACTTTCATTAAACCTTTGTTGGTGTATGTTCATTGGTGCTTTTGCAATACTCTCTCTCTCTCTCTCTCTCTCTCTCTCAGTAATTTGTTCTTGTTCGGATAGTGATGAGGAAATCATAGTTCAAATGCAGTGAGGTTGAAAAAATATGCCTAACTAAATTGTGTTTTCTTTGTCCTCTATAGAACAACATTTTATTGGCCATTTGCATGTTCAAAAATTCTTCTCTTGGGAGATGATTAGCTTAACGTTTCTTCTTCTTTTTTCCCACAGGATTTCCCATGTCCTTTTCTTGTCTGTCTTTTGACTGAGAAAATTGTGTATGAATATTTCAGTGCATTGCAGGTCAACTGGAAGATATTCTTAGCAAAAATTATTGCAGTTTGTTGTATTCATGGTTTGGAAAACAAGCTGATATTGGGAGAAAATACTGTAATCACTTTTGGTGATTAAGTATATTTTGGGTGCAATTCAATTGATATGCATACTGTAACAGGGTAACTAGATGATTTTTCCTAGTTGTGTAAGAACTACAAATAAATTCTAAGACCTTGTTAATACCAACCTTCTGCTCTTAATTAGAAGATATATGACTAATTAGTATCAAATGTCACATTAGGGTTTTGATGGGTTCGATCAATCTTTCATTTACTTGGTGGTTTCACAGGTTTTACAGTGTCATTTGGTAAGACCGTTAATTGTTGGCTTTACAAAAGAGTTTGAAGGTTCTTCTAGATCAGTTTGAGAGCCTAATTACTAATACTTCCCAGCCAAATTAATTTTTCAAAATAGTATATTATTACTATTAGTTGTTGTTCAAGAAGAAGAATACGCCAAGCTGCCAAGAAGATTTCCACAGAAAGCTGCAAGCAATGGATGCTATTAGACATTATCATTACCAAAAAACTATACCCATGACTCATTTGTTTGCATCTGCATACATTTTCATTTTGACTTCTATGTAACGGAATGATATTTCAAAACAAATTCTGGAAACACAAGATTGTTGTTCAACTATCCTGGAAAAGAAAAGTGGAAATTTTCTCCGTCTAAAAAAATGGAACTGGCAAACTCAAGAATGTCATGCATGGCCAACCTGTTGAACCAGATTCACATACCAACTCAAGACACAGAATTTCAAATCACTTTTATAGTACACAAATGTAAATCACTTCTGGTTTCTGAAACAAGTGTAACTTGCGTAGTGCTTACTAAAGTATCCGGCAACTAAAGGCAGCAATCTGTTCCAGTGAATTATTTGGTAGTAAAGTCATCCTTAATCCAAAAAATACTACGATAAGAAAAGAAACTAACACGAAGGAAACTGTTCTAGAGAAGCCTTCCGACTTGATTTGACGCTGCTTGCTAGCTTTACCTTTACCATTATCGAAAACTTGTGAAAGGGCACTCCATTCAACAAGCCAATCAACCATGCTCCCTAGCCCCTACACAATCAGAGAGAATAATAAAAAGGGCCCAAATTGATAATTCAAAATTTTTCAGAAACTAAAATCACAGTTTCACACAACTAGTAATGGTGTGATTTCTGCTCACCACATCACAATATTTGCTGCCAATCTCACTTGTACTCAAACGTGGGAGGGCTTGGTGAATCAAAGCTCTCCAAGACCTCTGTCTTGCTTCCACTGCTCATACCTGTTTCCTGCTTTCCACCACCAAAAAGCCCTCCGAACCATGATGAAGATGAAGAAGAAGAAGATGTTGATGATGACGATGATGAAGATGAAGATCCATCTCCCAAGCCACCCATGGTTACTGGAGCTTGACTAGGCAATTGTCCCATCGGATATCCAAGCACACCGGCCATATTGGGCATTTGTTCTTCCATTGGTGGAAAATTCTGTTGTGCGCTCATTACTTTATTCAACATGATCCCAGCTCCTTCAATCAAAGCAAGTAACACCCCACCAAACAGAGCAGATCTTGAAGCAGCACGCAAACCCTGACGCATCTGAAGGAAACCTCCCGTGGCGGCACCTGCGATAATTGAATTCCATGGGTCCTCTTTCTGGCGGACATAGACCATTGTGCAGTCAAATGTGGAGAAAAGACCACCCCAGACAGCAAAACTACCACCAACACGAGGTGCATTCATGCGCACTGCTTGTGTGCCTCCAATTAAGCGCTCACCTTTTGGCGAATTATAAATACCTTTAATAAAGTGGAAAGCCGAACCTCCAACAGCACCCATGCCGAATGCACCACCAACATCATCGAGGATACGATCTGGGCAAGGTTCCCGAGAGGTCTCTGGTGTTCCCATGGGTCAGGAAAGGTATGAAACTTTGGGCTTCTTTTTGTAAAATATGATCAAGGAGAAGCTAGCAAGTTCTGGAGAGGATGGAAAAGTACAAGGAACTTTGTATTATCTGAACTTTGTTACTCTTCAGGAATATGAATTCAACTGTTTGGAATTGTGCAACATTCCCTGCAGAGAAATAAGAGGTACACCTAAGAAGAAACATAAATTTAAATAAATAATTGTATATTCCTTGTATTTCAGATTATGAGTGCATTTCTATGATGTCATCTTTGTAGCAATAGTATCATGATGATACCACCAGAGTCACAAAAAAGTTGCCAGTTGCACGGGCATTCAATAAGAGATATTCACTAATACCAAACTATCCAAGTCTCAAAGGTTATTCAACTGGCACCTACATCCTTGTCAATATTTGAGATGAGATGCCCAGGTGGCCCATTTGAAATAACAATTCATGCACTAATCATGGAAATTTATTTGTAGATGTAGCATGGACTTGTAAGTTCTAACTTGCCTGACAAAACAGTTTCCCTTAAAACATCACCAAAAAACGCATTCACTTTTGTTGCTCATAGTTGGACATCCCCCCTGTCAACCACATTGTTAAGCATTATAACCCGTTACCACAAATGTCTATAGTGACGCCACCAACTACATCTGTCTCAATCTGAAGTTTAACAATTTGACGGTCATCTTGATTGTCTAACAATGAACAAAGTTCAATGTTAGATCCCAAAACAAGCCTTGTGTACCAATCAGGTCAGGTCGGCTTCATGAATTTTTTTTTCATCATTTTGCTCTAGCAATTACTACATATACCTACTAAAAGAAGAAAGAAAAGCATCCCTCTTATAACTAGAGCATAAATATTAAACAAAACCCATGTGCACTACAAAAAGGCAAACAAGGAAACATAATAGTTTGCAAAGCACATAAAATATGCATGCAAAAGCCATGCTAGTAATTGCTAGGTTGCTAACATCTGCATAATCTGGCATATGCAATAGTTGGTTTCATAGAATTTGAAATCTTTTCCCCTCATTCTGACCTAAAAAGGGTAAGAAATTAAGAATCCATATATGATAATAGAGATTTTCAGTCCAGCTTTTGAAATGAGAATACCTCAAAAATTCAGAAACTTATAATTTCACCAAATACTAGAAAGTACTTTCAGTTGGTATGAAATTGGCTAAGAGTTAAAGAGAAGGCATACTTGTTTGGAACAAAAGTAGTTGTATCCCAACTGCTTGTGTAATCCGTAGTAACGTTTTTTTGCCACTCATTTCAATCTAGTTCCATATCTTTGTTAAATCATAAGTCATTACATTTACACCTTGTTTCACCATCTCCACCCACATTTCTTTCAGCATTCCACTGGTACAAGTAGCACACAAATTCATTAAACATCTCCGCCTTAGCAGTCCACAATTGTTAAGGCGATAAAACCACCTCATAAGCTACCACTCACCTTCAATCCATGCCATCTCCTTCCTTCTTACACATCCATCTCAACAATTACTCCTTTTCTAATATATTCCCTCAACTGCCCAACATTCACTACTGCATAACATAGCTGACCCTACTGTAATCTATTCTATTATATAAAGCACATAATTCACTAGATTGAAGCTTCGTCACGCAATTTCGATTCCAAAAATTATCCCACCAACATTATATTTTTCCAAATAAACATTGTAAAAGTAAAACCAACCAACAAAAACAGTTGTTCAGTTGCCCACTATTCCCTCTCCACTCTCACCCACAATCTCTTCAATTGCACACCTTATCTAGTTCCATTTAGGAAATGAGAAATGTTAGGGATCATGCAAAATTTTTCATGAAAATAATCATGAAAGATTTGTAATCCCTAGATTACCTTGATTAGTGTGAGGTACTTTATTGTAAGTGTAATTCAAAGATCATAAATCTTTCATGATGATTTTTATGAAAGACTTTTCATGATAGCTAGCATTGCTGGAAATGAAATTAACTACCTCAACAAGACCATGAACCCCAATCAAGTAACATACCAACACAAAACACTTGAATTTTAAGTAGCGGGGAGAGAGATCGAAGTTCATTCAATAGAATTTCATCATGAAACTATAAAATAACCTCAAAAATACACAATAAAATCCTCCGCTTGGTAACCCAGAAAATTATATAAAATAAGCTGCTAAAGTGAATCTTTAAAACCACCCTTGAACAAGAAAAGTTATACGAGTTTCTAAAGATTTTTTCTTTTTCCTTTTGGATAGTTTTCTCGGCCAAGAAACTGAAATACAAATACATACCAGCACAAAACATCGAATATCAAGAATTCGAAGTTTATTCAACAGAATTTAATCCTGAAACTACAAAAATACACAATAAAATCCTCCATTTGGGTGACCCAGAAAATTATTTGAAATAAGCTGCAGTTGTGAATCTTCAAAACCACCCTCGAACAAGAGAAAGTTATGAGTTTCTGAAGATTTTTTCTTTTTCTTTTTCTTTTTCTTTTTCTCCTTTTTCGATAGTTTTCTCGGCCGAGAAACTGAAATACAAATACATATATGCGTGTTGTGTGCGTTAAGTTTTGAAAATGTACCTGAAGAAAGAAACGAAGGTGGAGAGAGTCGGAAGATAGTGAGACGAGAAGAGAGTCAGATACTCTCTGCAAGCCCCTACAATAATAAAAGTCTGCCAGTAGGGCTGCAAAAATGAATCGATCGGGGAGGCTTTTCCCATATTAAAGTCTATTTTGCATCTTAATTCTCAAATTAAGTTTAGTTTGGACGGAATTTTTAAATTAGGCTAAAATGCTATTATAAATCGTGCTTTCACTATTTAGAGTCTAAAATGTAATAAATAGTAAAAACACTATTGCAAATCACACTTTTAATTAAGAAAGCGTGGTTTCAAATCACGCTTTCCACATAAAATTTTTTTCGGAAGAAACGTTATTTGAAATAGCGCTTTCAATGGGCTTTATTTTTGGTGCAGAAAACGCTATTTGGAAACGCGCTTTCACTGTTGATAAATGAAAGCGTGGATTTAAACCACGCTTTTACTGTTATTTTTTTTTTCTTTTTTAATAATGTAATTCATAAAAAAAATTGTCTTTACTAAAGTCATTCTCATGTTGAAAATTTTTTTTTTTCTTTTGTCTTTATTTTGGTTTAGAATGTGTAATTCAGAAATTTTACATAATATGGGAAAAACCTCTTCTTTTCATATATTAATTTGTGTTACATCATATGAGAAAAGCCTCTTCTTTATATATTAATTTTACATAATATTTTTAACTAATTACCAAACATTTGGGAATTAAGCCAATTTATATATCATTTAAATTTTTATGGGAAAAACCTCTTTTCATATATTAATTTTACATAATATTTTTCATATATATAATTTTAAAATCATGTTCATTTAGATATTATTAAGCCAATCATGTTCATTTACAAAATTCATGCTTTCACTGTTCACTACAGTAAGCATGGATTGAAACCACGCTTTCACTGTTCATTTAAATTATATTTATTTTTTTTTTGTAAAATTTTTTTTTCTGTTGTCATTGTTTTGGTGATAATGTAATTAATAAATTTTTTTTGGCTTTACTGAAGCCGTTCTTATGTTAAATTTTTTTTTTCTTTTGTCTTTGTTTTGGTTTAGAAAGTGTAATTCATAAATTTTTTTGTCTTTACTAAAGCCGTTTTCATGTAAAAAAAATTTCTTTATTGTTTTGTGTGTGTTTTGGGTTAGAAGGTGATAATGTAATTAATAAATTTTTTTTTGCTTTACTAAAGCCGTTTTCATGTAAAATTTTTTTTTTCTTTTGTCTTTGTTTTAGGTTAGAAGGTGTTATTCAGAAAATTATTTTGGCTTTACTAAAGCCGTTTTCATTTAAATATATATATATTTATTCTTTTGTTTTTGTTTTGGGTTACAAGGTGATAATGTAATTTAGAAAACCAGTTTAATAAAACCGTTTTGTACCCGTTTTCATTAAAAAAATAAAATTTTTTCTTTCGTCTTTGTTTTGGGTTAGAAGGTGACATGCATGCTCTACAGTCTGAAGCACACCCACACACTGTGCAGTTCGATGAGCAACAACGAAGGATGAGACGCGAAGAGCACCACAGAGTAGGCCAAGAAGACGAAGGCCACCACGAGAGCTCCTAAAATAAATTTTGTCAACATTTTTGTAATAAAACTTAATACATAATATACGAAGGCACTAATTTACTAAATACTCATTCAGGCATGAAAACAACATAACTGAAGTTGCAAATGTAATAGTTTTCAGTTACATAGGTAGTACAGACATAAGTCTCCCACAAAAATACATTCTGGATACCATGAACTGAACACACATTACATACATCCTGGACACCCTGAACTGAACACACAATACATAAACCTAACAGTTAGACAGACAAACACCTAATTCATGACATAATATTGCATATTAATAGCCGCAACATTTGACAGACACAATACACAAACATAAACATAACATAACAGTTATACTTAATCTAATACAGACATTACATATTAATGCATGACCTAATGTTGCCGAAGTGTAGACATTAACACCTAATTCGCGCTTAAATCGGCAGGTGGCTCAGAGTCTGAATAATCCGAAAGCTCAGCGTCAGAGACAAGTTCAGGATCCTCCATGATACCCTTGATAGCCGCAACACTTGGTTCTGTTTTGTTCTTCTGGGCATCCTTCTTAACTATGTATAGCTGCATATCGCGGGCTAACCTACGGCGCATTTGAGAAATCTCACATTGTAGCCTTTCACATAGTCGATCAGCATTATCAGGATCTTCCTTTTGGATCTCAACAAAACGTGCTTTTGGCACCTTAAGTTGATTTTCCCGACTTAAGGTTTCCAGCTGTACCCGCTCTATAAACAGTGTGGGCCACTTGAGACGAGCAGCGTCAGATAAACCATATCCTGTTTGATTGTCAGATGGCTCCATACATGAACCTCCTTGAACTGGATAATACTTGGGCATCAAAAAATGCCGCTTCCCAAACCTATCACGATAACCACAAGCATAATCTAAAACAAGTATTCCCACTCCCTCCCATGAATCGTCTTTAACATCGCTACGGCCCATTCCCCCTCCTCGTCGTGAACTGTCACCCCTTTGCAAGTTCCTACCACCTCTGCGATTCCCATTCCCTCCCATGAATCGTGTAGCCATGCTAATTTTTTAAAACAAATGAATGATAATTTCGTAGGGCGAAATGAGTTGTAAGGTTGTGTCTTCACCTTTAGTCGTTTATATAGTTGGTTATGAACGGCTTTAGAAAGATGCCTCTGCATGACAATCCCAAATATATGAATAAGGTATGAGTTGTCACTAGACTGAAAAAACAGAGAAAAGCAAATACTGTGTACCAAGTCACGTGACTTGACAATCCATCTGCATATACGGACAAAATAAGGGCATGCTCAATGTAAGGTAAATCAGTGAATTCACTGTTGCCATGTGACTTTCTGAATTGAGAATCCCACATATATCAATAAGAGATAAGTTGTCACTGTAATAAAAAAATCGAGCAAAAAATCTAGAAAACCAAAGCATGTGCATTAAGTTACGTGACTTGACAATCCATCTGCATATACGGACAAAATAAGGGCATGCTGACTGTAAGGTAAATCAGTGAATTCACTGTTGCCATGTGACTTTCTGAATTGAGAATCCCACATATATCAATAAGAGATGAGTTGTGACTGTAATAAAAAAATCGAGCAAAAAATCGAGAAAACCAAAGCCTGTGCACCAAGTCACATGACTTGACAATTCATCTGCATATACGGACAAAATAAGGGCATGCTCACTGTAAGGTAAATCAGTGAATTCACTGTTGGCATGTGACTTTCTGAATTGAGAATCCCACATATATCAATAAGAGATGAGTTATGGCTGTAATAAAAAAAATCGAGCAAAAAATCGAGAAAACCAAAACCTGTGCACCAAGTCACATGACTTGACAATCCATCTGCATATACGGACAAAATAAGGGCATGCTCACTGTAAGGTAAATCAGTGAATTCACTGTTGCCATGTGACTTTCTGAATTGAGAATCCCACATATATCAATAAGAGATGAGTTGTGATGTAATAAAAAAAAATCGAGCAAAAAATCGAGAAAATCAAAGCCTGTGCACCAAGTCACATGACTTGACAATCTATCTGCATATACGGAAAAAATAAGGGCATGTTCACTGTAAGGTAAATCAGTGAATTCGCTGTTGGCATGTGACTTTCTGAATTGAGAATCCCACATATATCAATAAGAGATAAGTTGTCACTGTATATCAAATAATCAAGCAAAATATCGAGAAAACCAAAGCCTGTACACCAGGTCACATGACTTGACAATCCATCTGCATATACTGACAAGTCTCTCCACGATTTGACTACTCAATGTGTGAAAAAATGAAGCTTCTGTAGGCAATGTTGTGTTTCACTTACCTATGCAGCATTCGTTGTTACGACCTACTATTTGTATTTTCATTGAAAAGTATGACTATTTGAATTTTTATTGTCATTTAGAATTATTTTAAAATCAACTTTTGAATATTCAATTTGTAATATTTTGGGAAACATTTACAATCTCAACTTTTGAAATCAACTTTAAAATAATGGTTGATCTTGTGAGTGAAACGTGGGTTATGTAGAAGTACTTAGCCACCAATGTTTGTGAATATCATGGTGCATTCAAATTTGTCCAGAAAACTGGTGCATTCAAATCTGTCCAGAAAACTGGTGTTACACAGTAATTTCGGAAGTGTTGTTCTCTTTGAGTATAAATCTGAAAAATAACAAATCAGCGTCATTAGAACTGGTTACAATTCTAGTTTCTATACTAAGAGAATCGTTAACTTCTTTAAAAAGGTGCAGAAAACAATCTGTTTTGGTATAATTAATTGTAAATAGTGATTCATCCCAACCAAATCAAGTAAAACCAATTGGGTTTTAAACTTAGTCCCCCAACTGGACCAACCACTTGGTTTTGAGCTTGTTTGTCCAGCCCCCGAAGTTTAGTTTTCTATTAACCCCCCCACTCCTTACCAGAGTCATCATTTGTACTGGACTTACAAGAATTGGAAGGTGATTCTTTCTTCTTTCCTGATGGAGATTGAAATTCTTTACGTAGAGGATCCCTATTTGACGAGGCCTAGTTAAGGGAAGCTTTTCACCGAGCTACCTGTTCTGTTTTATGTGTTATTGAAGGCGGTAGTTCGTTTGTCTGAACTTTATTAGTCCCCCAACTGGACCAACCACTTGGCTTTGAGCTTGTTTGTCCAGCCCCCGAAGTTTAGTTTTCTGTCAACCCCCCATTCCTTACCAGAGTCATCATTTTTACTGGACTTCCAGGAATTGGAATGTGACTCTTTCTTCTTTCCTGATGGAGATTGAAATTCTTTACGTAGAGGATCCCTATTTCACGAGCCCCAATTAAGGGAAGCTTTTCACCAACCTACCTGTTCTGTTTTATGTGTTATTGAAGGCAGTAGTTCGTTTCATCGAGTTTAGTTTTCTGTCAACCCCTCATTCGTTACCAGAGTCATCATTTTTACTAGACTTCCAGGAATTGGAAGATGACTCTTTCTTCTTTCCTGATGAAGATTGAAATTCTTTGTAAATTAATTCCTATTTCACGAGCCCCAGTTAAGGAAAGTTTTTCACCGAGCTACCTGTTCTGTTTTATGTGTTTTAAGTATTCACATAATTCAACATACATTAATCCAGAACATTCATTAACTCATTGCAATTCAATAAAGAAAGTCATGAACTAATAAATGTGTAGTTATAAATGTAGTTATTTCATAAACTTCAGGTTCATAAAACAAATACTTGAAATACATCCATACGTTAGATGAACAACAACATTGTCTTACACTCTAGTAACGAAGATACGACACAACATACATACAAACATATATGAAAGATAACGGTGTTTGATTTCTCATTCCTTATCTGACATGTAGTAGTCAGAGAGATATTTTTCATTGTTTAAGACATTATTTCGCTCAGTCACCGTCAAATCTCTGTTACTTTCTTCTGCCATTTCGGTGGCTAGCTGAAGCATGAAATGTCGACATCTCCGCATCAACATTCTGTTGTTCTCCTTATTAATTCTGCTAATTACTTTTTCATAGTCACTCACATTTCGTCTAGCCATGGTTAATGAACGACGATGAGGTACCGGTGCCCCAAAGTTACGTAGATCATTAAACGATCATTCTTACTCCGTTACCCTGAACGCCCATTCTGCTCGGATACCAGCATAATAATCCTTCGGACTCGAGTACTTTTCACTCTTGTAGTCATAGGTAAATGGAGGTAGCAGCCACACTTTCGGATTTCTTTGTCGGCGTGAACTTCCTGCACCTCTTGAAGACATTGTTCATAAAATAAAAAAATTAATAATAATAGTAATTGTAGATATATTACTATTGTTATGACTTCAACAAACATCATACTAGGGTATTTATAGACATCATAGTGGGGGTTAACTAGAGATGATCTGGTGACGATAATGCATGCTGGGGCACTATGGAAGAAGTGATACACGTGATATTATTTTATGTTATTCATTTCATGCAATTTTGAGTACCCGTGACTTTGTGTACCTGTGATGTAGTCACGGACGTGGTTGTCAGATAAAATCATAATTGTAGGCCAGAGGATCATAATGCAATCCCTTCATATTCGAGCAGTGAGTTGTCAAATAAAACAAAATGCAGTGAGTTGTCACATCGCCACATGAAACTATTTTTTCATGCTTACTTTTGTAATACAGTAAGTAGTCACTTGGAATTGACGATTTCAGTACACATAGGTGTTTTAAAAAAATTATAAATGAAATCATAAAATGAAACAACGGCTTTAATTTTCTTTGTTTTAAAGTAATATTGTTCATAAACAACTATGAAACAGAGTGCAAGTAAATACACAACCGTCCAACTCACTTCGGCCTGCAAAACTATCGTTGTTTTTTTCACCAAAATAATAAAATTGTCACATGATATGTAAACACGATTGGAACTTTGCAGCCTATATTTTATCTTATTTTCAGTTAATGAACTTCACAGTCATCCCATTTTCATTGTTATGCATTTTTTGCTTCTTTTCACAGTCGTATTAATGTGACTTAGATGAATTCTGAAATGTGAGGAAAAAACAAAGCATGTAAGTTGCGCTGCACAAAGTCACATACATCACGTAATGTGAGGAAAAAAGTCACAACGTATACAAGCATCACAAAGTCAGAAAGTCACATGCATTACTGCATCACTGCATAAAGTGACATGCATTACTGCATCACTGCACAAAGTCACATGCATCACTGTATCACTGCACAAAGTCACATGCATCACTGCATCGCTGCACAAAGTCACATACCTACTTACTGTGCCTATGTGAATTATGCAATTCATACAAATTTTGAGGGGGTGTCAGAACTAGTTGACAATAAATTAATAAATATTTCAATACACCTAAAAAGTAAAAAAATTTGTGAAAAAATATTTCAACAAATTAATAAATACATAAAAGTAAAAAATATTGTAGAAAAAGTGGTTTGAACAATGAGTAGAAAAATATATTGTACAAAAATATTGTAAAAAGACAAAAAATACACTTATTTAGATCATCCCAAACAACCTCTTAATTTTCAACTTCCCTTTGAAAGAAGGTAAAGTTACATTTAATAATGTAGCCAGGCTGACACCATCTGCGGCACAACAGCCGATGCTACAGGCCTTTGATTCATTCATGACTTGACAAAAGTGGAGTCCTGATAGGCGAATGCACCGTATAAGGTCAGTGGCATGCATGTGATCGAACATGAAATGCTCATACATTGGTTGAGACAAAATATTATAATCAATTAAAATATTTTAGTACTTGAAATTGTAAGTATATTTCAATGCAATATTGTAGTCAAAATTAAGGCTGTGTTCAGTTATATTTGTCAAATACATTTTTACCCAATTTTACAGGCGTGGTGTTTGTTTTGGATTTTTAAATTATAATTTCACATTTATTTTTTTAAAAAAATTTCAGACAGAGAAATTTGACTAATTCAGGCGTTTAGTCAGTTGATCAACTTGCTTGTTTTCATTTTTCAGAAAAGATTTTTCAGAAAATTCTACTTTCTTAATTTTCGTGTTTTTTTTTAATTTTTTTTACTGAATTTTTTTAATATTTTAAGCAATTTTTTTACTTTTTAGACACACCTAACATAAATACACTTAGAAAGTAAAAAAATTGTAAACAAAATCTTTTAAAAACCATCCCTATATACCAAAAATATTTAAAAAAAATACAAGCATTCAGTACATTTTTTGTATTTTTATGTATTTATTAATTTTTTGAAATATTTTTTCACAAATTTTTTACTTTTTGTTTTGAAATAACAATAAATTATGCAATTCATAAAAGTCGAAGTGACAACTCCTATCAAGTTGATGCATAGTTGTTCAGGTCATCAAAGTTGACGTGACAACTCTGATGCATAGTTGTCATAGTTGTTTACAATAATTTCATACATACAGCTAGCATGTGTATATATGGTATAAATATCGCATCATACCACAACAAAAGTTTTACAGCTATTTCGAGCGGTATCATCATGAGATATATGGTGGTTGATCTATATTCAGCAATGTGTCGCTATTGGGTTGCAGATAGAGATGAATTTCAATACCCATTAAATCCAAATTTGCATTACTCACGTGCCACCGTCAATACCATGAGAGCTGAGTGGGAATTTCGCATAACTCGAGCAAACGTTCTCGTTGAGTTATGTCGTGAAGTTAATATTAAATTTCCTCGCCGGTTAGCCATGCGTATGCCAACTAACACTCCACAGTTGTTGCAAAGGGCATTGCATCGTATCCGCGACGAAGTTAATCGCATGACCCAACGTTTGCAAAGGTCCTCACTAATGAAGACCGCAAATGAGCGTGCCGAAGATGGGTTAATGGATGATGCACAACAGTACTTCGCCTGGAGCATGGATGTTATGTATGAATCTGATATTGAGATGTCAGATGATGATGATAATGAATGAAATTGTTTGGATGAATGACCAAACCATTTATGTTGTAATGGATTTGTAATGCTTATCCACGACTTATCAATGAAAGGAGATATTTCAATTGTTTTTAGGCCTAAACAAACATATTTTTTAGGCCTGAACAAACATATTTTTTATTTTATGTGTTTTATGGGTTGTTTAAACATTTTGTTCAAACCAAACACGTTTGTGATTTATGTTTTTCTAAAAATAAACAAAAATCAGTTTTTAATTTTTTTGTAAACATAAACCAAAAACGTAAACGTTACCAAACGCTACCTTATTTATTTTTATTTTAGGGTTTAGTATTTATAATTTAATTCTTAAAATTTATTTGAACTTCAATTTTATAAATTAATGTCTCAATTTGTTCGATAATATTTTTGGTTTATAAATGGTTGTCTCAATTTGTAAAATTGAGGAAAAAACGTAAATTATTATAAATAATGCAGAGACTACGGAGAATGAGAGAGAGGTAGAGATGTGAAAGAGATTTGTGTGATTCATCAAAATAAGTAAGAATAAAAAATTGTGAAATTATAATTGCGAATAAATAAGTATGACACATTTACATCAGCTGTACAAGTTTGATTTACAAAAACTATAACAATTACTACACAAAAAAAAAAATACTATACAGTCCTAATGCCCTAACCTGCTCCCAATCCCATAACCCCGACCGTGGACCTCCCTCCTCGGTCTCCTGCGGTAGACTCTTTGAATATCTGGCACTCCCTCCCCTGTATGTGGCCCTCCACTGACTGCCTGTGGAGCTTGTGAGTGTGACCCCCCCTCTCCTGCATCTGCTGCCCCTGATCCTGTCTCTGCCTGAAGATCGGATACTGCTGTGAGCTGTGAAACTCCCTCATCTGGTGCAACTATATCACGATCTACAGCTGGACCTCGACCTTTGCCTCTGCCCGTACCCCGACCTCGGCCGCGACGTCCCCCACGACCATAACCTCGGCCTCTCCCTTGCGCTCTGGGGGGGGCTCAATATGGGCCACATCGTCAACATGGGAGATGTCAGTGAGAACTGCATCATGTGTACTCATGGGCGCGGTCGAAGTAGTCCCCAGAAAAGCAGGTGGTAACTGGGTGGGTGGGGTAACAACATCATGTATGAACCGGGGCAGTGTCCAATCAAGGTCAGCATGCTGGATAGGATGTACGTGTGGGGAATCTGGAGAAATGTATGGGGTATCATGCGGTGGGGTGACTGAAGTCCAAGGACCTGCTGTGGCTGGCGCTGAAGAGGGAGGCACTGACGTGGACGAGACTAATGTGTCTGGAGCAGCTGCTGCACTGTGTACACCATAGTCCCCAAAATGCAGACGATCTACCCGATGGGCATGCTGGATCCCCTCGTACAATAACTCTCGGATCTCTGCAAGGACCTGTAGACCAAGCTGTCCATCACGTCTGAAAAGGGCGTCCTCAGCCAAGTGATATGACCTTCCAACTCGAGCCACCTGAACAAAAAATCAGATATATTAGGCTATAGTTGACTGAAAGTAAATCAATTATGATATTAACAATTATCTGACACATACTATGATACTCACTAATGCCTCGAGAGAAGGCCCAACTCCCTGATATCCGGCCTCAGACAGGCGGCTCGGATTACCGACAAGTAGGTGTGTATGTCGCCGATACCACAACATGTAAGGGTCGGGAGAGGGGAGGACCCCATCGCTCCAGTCAACTTGTACAATACTGTCGCGACGGGCATCCCACAGCTATATGTATCGCATATGATGCACACTCCAATCAGTGCCGGCTCGGCCACGTCTATCAGTCGCATACAACCGCCACTTGATGTCACACCGATCCGGCACAGACTGGACCCTACCAAACTGTCGGAGGACACGATCAGGGAGATCCCACTCAACCACGTCAAAACAAATGAGTGGCACTCTCGCCATCTATATCTCCTCACCTAGTCGGCAATAGTTTGGGAGCGTACCGAGGACCCCAGCATAAGGCTACCAGATAAACTACAATAACGACAAGTCTATTAAAAATCGCTCATGAACATATACACTCCATATGACAATTAAAATTTAAGTATTTAAATTTCATACCTCGCCCTCTATCATCCGGTCAAGCTGGTCTCTATACACGACGACTACGTGGGTCGATACGACCTCGTGGCCCATGTCAACCCTCCACCGGCTACCTCGAGGTCCGGCCGGCAACTGCATGTCTCCCTGGCCGATGGGAACCTCACCAGGAGCAACCAATTGCCGCCTAGACATGGCAATGCGAATCAATCTCTCCCACGCCCAAATCTGCAATAATTTGAACGCAATTACAATACTGATATATGCCATACAATATGAATTGACATGTAATAAAATTCTTACTAACTTGTAGCAAGACAAGGGGTCCTCCAATCTGATTCGCACCCACCTGAGCTGCTCGACATAGCATCCTATACAAGCATGCCAAAGCCGCGGCGCCCCAGCTGTACTGGCCGATCACGTCAATGTCTCTCAACAGTGGCAAGTACATCAGCTTGAGCAGGTTCTGTGACTTATCAGGGAGAAGTACCCCTCCAATAAGCCACAGAATATATGCTCGGGCATGCTGCTGTACTAACTCATCTAGAACATGATCTGGAAGATGGCCCTGAAACTGCTTGGACAGCCACCTCACCCTCATTCTACCTGCCTGTAAGTCTGCAGGTGTAGGTGCTACTCCCAATAGCTCAGCACATAGGGCTATCCACTGGTCCCTCGTCAATGGTGGGTCAGGTCCAGTAACTGCTCACCCATCAATTCGTAGACCGTATAGGATAAATACGTCCTGCAATGTGACGGTGGCCTCACCGGTCGGGAAATGAAATGTATGAGTCTCTGTGCGCCACCTCTCGACGAGAGCAGTAATGAGTGGGTGGTCCAGTCTGATATGGCCTATACGATAGACACCATAGAATCCTGCGCGTAGTAGACACTGCAAGACTCTATGGTCCAATGGACGCTCCCATAGGCCGGAATCTCCCCGCCGGCATGTCACCACAGTGCGTGCCTGGTCCTCCATAACAGAATGAGTAGTTTAAATTATAGCATTATCACGTAATATAAAACAAAGTACAGGGTATTTTCATTGTAAGCGTAAAGTCCAACAAATGTTATTGCATACCGGGTCCTCCCATATACTGTCAGCCCGATGTGGAAGACTCAAAAGTGAGACCTCATCAGGTAGATGTGCCATGAAGCCTGTACAGTTGAAAAACAAATACATTTTAAAAAATTGTATTGGTGAACATGTAATTTAACTATAACAGTTAAACTCAAATTATTTCGTACATGACGACTTGAAAAACAAATGTGGTCGATTATTTTAAAAGTATCAATTTGTGTGCCATTAACATGGAAGCAATTAACTAAAATCTAAATTTATCAATTTATGTGCCATTAAATATGATAAGCAATTCAACAGAACCTATCGTTATCTATGCTATAACTAATATAGAAATCTTTTACAAAATCATTTTAGGGTCTCAGTTACATAAACTTAATAATGACCAGTAACATATGGATAGTTTTCGTACATAAATAGTTGTGAAAAAATGGAATGAGATTTTTTTTCCCAATAAGAGGTTGCTAATTATATTTATGGCATATTTAACAAAACTTCATTATTGATTTTGTAATGGTAAAAGTTCCAATAAAGTATCAAATTTGTAAATTACGTAGATCTTATTCATAAATTGTAAATGTAAAAAATGCTTGCAGCAGTCGAAATATTAAACTCTTAAAATGGTAGAAGAACTATGTGATTTTCACTAAAATTTCGTAATAGACAGTTTCAATAAAGTAGAGAATAAAAAACATAGGCCTATGTGGTATAGTTAAATGTTTTTGCATTGTCATTTAGTTTAATTTATTTGTTTAGTATGTTAGTTGTAAATTTTCTCAAGGAAATCAAACAATTACAATATATAAAGAATTAAAAAATGGAAATGATCTATTACAAATAAAAAATGATCTATTTAAATGTACGACCCCGTTTACAAATAATTACATTTATGGCATATTTGACAAAACTTCATTATTGATTTTGTAATAGTAAAAGTTCCAATAAAGTATAAAATTTGTAAATTACGTAGATCTTATTCATAAATTGTAAATGTAAAAAATGCTTGCAGCAGTCGAAATATTAGACTCTTAAAATGGTAGAAGAACTATGTGATTTTCACTAAAATTTCGTAATAGACATTTTCAATCAAGTAGAGAATAAAAAACATAGGCCTATGTGGTATAGTTAAATGTTTTTGCGTTGTCATTTAGTTTAATTTATTTGTTTAGTATGTTAGTTGTAAATTTTGTCAAGGAAATCAAACAATTACAATATATAAAGAATTAAAAAATAGAAATGATCTATTACAAATAAAAAATGATCTATTTAAATGTATGACCCCATTTACAAATAATGAATTACAAAATAAAGAATAAAATGATCTATTACAAATAAAGAATTAAAAAATGATCTATTACAATATGTAAGTATTACATAGTCTTCATCGACCAAGTCGTGTCGGACATGTTCGCCTGTCATGACCTGTCTGCTGGCACTCACTGCAACGAGCGGTCAAACGCCTATCTGATATATCCATCTCATTCGGAATACGAGACATAGATGCACGACCCCGTTTTACTTCTCACAGACGAAGTACATTAGGCATTAAGGTCCACTGCGGATAATCCCAATAATCTTGATGCGGTATTGGATTGAATTTAGTTTTCCAAACTCTCATGTATACAGGAAGCCTATAAACTAGATCAACGTACTCGAATGGATTGTCACCGCATTCAGACATTACAGCGAGCATATGGGAACATGGATAGTGTCGTGTCTTATACTTCCCACAACTGCATGTGGGTTGATTCATCCGCACAATTTGTGTATTGCAACCTCGTCCATGGTGAAAAGATGTTTGCACCTCAAATACTCGGCATGGCCTATCAGAAAATTGTAATAGAAACTAATCAAGTTCATGTTTTTAGGTGTACTTAACTTGACAACATAATAACAACAATTTAGTTTATATTACAAACTAACCTGTCATACGATATCAACTTGAAAGTATTTGCCCTTGTGATGCCATCCTCAATAGTTTTTTGCATCTCTCTAGGGTATTAGAACTCATTTCGTACATCTATTTCAACTTGGGCTCTCATCTCGTCAAAATATTTTACAAGCCGCTGAAATGTAAATTCAATCATAGCTGAGATATGTAAGTTCCTTGCACCTTTCAAGACGCTATTGAAGCACTCTACATCATTGCTGGTCAATACCCCCCACCGATATCCACTATCATACGAAAGGGCCCACTCCACAGGATTCATCTTGTAAACCCAATTGATGGCTTCTTGATCCACTGTCATACGAAAGGGCCCACTCCACAGGATTCATCTTGTAAACCCAATTGATGGCTTCTTGGTCAATAGCCTGTATTTGTTGTAAGTAACCATTATACTTTCGTTGTTGATGAGCACTGCCTGCTTTCCATAGAAGTTGTTTCAGCTCCTTATTTTTGAACTTAGTGTTAAAGTTACTACAAACATGTCGAAGGCAGTGCCGATGATATCCAACAAATTGGAGTGAGGGATTCAGCCAATACCGCCTCATAGCAGCTAAAATACTCTCAGCTCGATCAGATATCAAAGTCACTTCCTGTCGGTCTATGACAATATGTTCCTTGATATTTGAAATGAAGAATGACCAAGACTCCAAACTCTCCCTGTCGACAACAGCGAATGCAAGCGGTAATACTTTGCCATTGGCAGTGACAATCGTTGCTACAAGCAACACACCAGTGTATTTCCCGTATAAGAATGTTCCATCTATGGTTATAACAGGCCTACAATGTTTGAATCCATCGATGACGGGTTTGAAAGACCAGAAAACAAAGTGGAAGACGGGCATAATGGTTGTACTTCCGGTATATCTATGCTTCCATTGCACGATGGTGCCAGGATTAGATGTTTGTAATGCATGCATGAATTTAGGTAACATCCTATATGATTCATCCCAATCCCCGAATACCATTCTAATTGCCTTTGCCCTTGCATGCCACGCCTTCTTGTATGATATACTATAGTTCATGATTTTTTTTATATCTTCGATGACATTCTTAATGGGCATATCAGGTTCATTCTGCATACGACAATACCTATGAGTCAGATTATTTTGGTGTGAACACTTTAAACAAACAAATATGTATATAAATGTAAACATTTATTTTGTATACTCACCGCAACTTGTCCCAAAAGATGAGAAGCAATGTAACTGGAGCTAATATTAGTGTGGTCCCTGTTCATTCGTGGGTATAAACAATAGTGAGGACCCCTATACTGCTTTATTTCAAAAAGACCATGTATCCTACTAAGAGATGCATGCAACCACCATCTACAATCGTGCTTGCAAGCACACACCCAAACGTCTCGCTTGGAGGTTACGACTTTATACTCTCGATTATTTGTTGCATGGTACAATTTCACAGCATGTACGAGTTGCTTCTTATCAACGAAAACCATCCATTTGTCCAACTCTGGATTTTCAGCATTCCAGATTCGGTTACGGGGAACACATTGCGGTTACTAATGTCAAAATCACCACCCATGTGAATGTTTTCATAGAAAGGGATTTCAGGTCTAGGTGGAATGAGGGCATTCTGAATATCAACGGGAGTGTCGGCATAATCTTCATCATCATCATCATCATCTGATCCGCCCAATAAATTTTCTTCATCACACATTTCATTCTCATCATTGTCTAGGGCGACATCAGGACCGTACATGTCACTGTCAGCAAACTGCACAGAATTAACCGTTTCAGCCATATTACCAGCAACTTCAACTGGAGTGGTATGATGGTTGTAGGTGGGCACATCTTCGGTGCTATTGTGAAATTCAGTCTCATATCCACCACGTGAACTTGATTCTCCACCATGGCCATGAAATGTCTGTTGTATGTAGCCAGCTGCATAACATTCATTTGATTCATACATAGGAGACTAAAACGCTGTTGTGTCAATCCCATGTGTCAGCAATGTAGTGAACGGATAAGAATCCATTTGTGTCATATTCGGAAGATTGTGTACAACCTCTTTCTCAATGTACACTTCCAAACAATTTGGTGGTTGGAAACTTCCACCGATACTTAATATGGTGTTCAACGCCTCATCGTTATTGATCGGTAATATTTTGTATTTGCTGGTTGCTTGCCACTGGCGATAAGGATATCTACATTTGAAGATCAATCAGACTGTTTTCCCATAACTTGCCACCTTGGACATAAACATCTCCTCCAAATTGCTAAGTGTGGTGCCAAGTTGCACCCCATATATCCCTTTCGGCACAGCATCATATGATGCACCTTCGGGATCCCGAATTATGTTTCCCCCCAGTAGAAGATAATTGGAACAGTTGCCATATACTTGCTTCAATGAAACAATAAACATTAAAATATCAATAATATACATATATCGAAACAATATACATATAACCACAAGCATTATTATCAACATAATAAAACAACCTTACCATTGCGGCAAGGGCCTCCCTCCCTCAATATGATCAATTTTTAAAAGGCATTCACTGAAAATAAATAAATAAATAATAATAATGACTCTACACAACCGTTAATTTAGGCAACGATTTAATCGTACGCATGTAAGCGGGACCAATTTTAAAAACACTTATTTTGTTTTATTTTCGTAAATTTTGATATATTTTTTATTATTTTGATAAGGTAGACAGATATATCACACATTTAAAAAACACTTCATTCTATCAAGTATTTTTCTTATTCAGTGAAACTAGACAAAATTGCACAAATCATACAAACATCTTAAATCATAGTGTAAGTTTTGTAGATAATTAAATATTTGTTCCATTGAAAGAACTCGACTGACTTGGACAATATAAAATAGAGGTTTCAAACATTGTTATTAATTTTTTAAAACTGGTGATCCAATTCTTCATATTTATGGACAATTACAGATAAGTTAATTTGATTTGCTCAAACTTGTGCCATTAGGGACCTTAACGACAAAGTTATTTCCTATGTGAACTAGTAACTCTCGTCCACTTTTTAAAGGTCATAGAGGCTTTGTTATGAAATTAAAACAAAAAACTCATTTTGGCTCGTTTTGAAAAGTAAGAAAAAAATTTAATTTATTTACTCTTTTTTTTTTTCTTAAACATACAAAAACAAAATAATAATTACAGAGATAATTTATAATGGCCAAAAATTAGAGAGAAAATTTAAGTTGGTGGTTAAATCTATGTAGTAAATTTTGGATAGTTATCCATGTGAATCTATCGGGGGCACTCGTACCAATTATTTGGTATTATAAAACACAGGCTTACCCATCAAAGTGCCATTTTTTTTTTTTTTTTGTCCTTCTTACCTACGAAATTGCTATGGACTATTAATTAGAACATTTTAAGACTCTTTTCATGCATATATTATAACTAGTGTAATAATGACTTCTAATTATATAAATCAAAATAAAAATTATTAAAACATAATGTTCAGATTTTCCTTTTCAATGGTGGTGGACAGTCACAAAGCGGAAGTGGCGATAAGTCACTTCGTTCAATACCCATTTCAAAAAAAATTTCAAATTTTCTTAAGTTTTGTGAGGAAATTTTAATTTCTACTATAATGCTATTATATTTATTACAAATTCAGCTCATTAAATTTTTTAAAATTTCTATGACAAGATCATAAAATTAAATGTTAGTATTTTATGATGAAATGTCTTCAAATTATTCTAATATCAAAGTTAATAAATAAATAAATGATAATAATGACTTTACACAACCGTTAATTTAGGCAATGATTTAATCGTACGCATGTAAGCGGGACCAATTTTAAAAACACATATTTTGTTTTCTTTTCATAAATCTTGATCTATTTTTTAATATTTTGATAAAGTAGACAGATATATCACACATTTAAAAAACACTTCATTCTATCAAGTATTTTTCTTATTCAGTGAGACTGGACAAAATTGGACAAGTCATACAAACATCTTAAATCATAGTGTAAGTTTTGTAGATAATTAAATGTTTGTTCCATTGAGTTGAAAGAACTTGATTGATGGCACGGTGTATGTTTTAAGACTCTTTTCATCAAATTAATCACTAGTGTATGCACGGTATGGTGTGAGTTGAAAGAACTCGATTCTATCAAGTATTTGTTCCATTCATAGTGTATGTTTTAAGACTCTTTTCATGCATATATTATAACTAGTGTATGTCCGTGCCTGAAGGGACGGTGCTATTAATAATGACTTCTAATTATATAAATCAAAATAAAAATTATTAAAACATAATGATAAGATTTTCTTTTTCAATAGTGGTGGACAGTCACAAAGCAGAAGTGGCGATAAGTCCCTTCGTTCAATACCCATTTCAAAAACTTTTTCAAATTTTCTTAAGTTTTGTGAGGAAATTTAAATTTCTACTATAATGCAATTATATGTATTACAAATTCAGCTCATTAAATTTTTTAAAATTTCTATGACAAGATTATAAAATTAAATGTTAGTATTTTATGATGAAATGTCTTCAAATTATTCTAATATCAAAGTTAATATTTTTTATAAAAATTATTAATTTTATTAAATGCATATTAAAAATAATACATGATATAGCGGTTTGGTTTGATTTTTTAAATTATTTTTTGATTTTTTTTTGAAAAAATATAAATAAATTTGACAAAAATAAATTGTTTGGTTTGATTTTCCAAATGGTTGTGAAAGAATGTGGCACCTCCCAAAATTAAATTATTTTGGATGGTTAGCTTGGAGGGGCAGAGTACAATCCGATCTTACATACAATTTACAAGTGATTATGTGCTTATATGTAGACACCTGCAATAAGCTATGTCCTAAAGTATGGATTTAGATAGTTAACAACTAAGTGGAAACCTTTAACTAAACCCAAATGAAAATAAATTCTAAGAAGTTTTAATCATATTCTGGGTGCCTGACCCCAAATACAGTGAAATAAACCAAACGAAACTAAACCAAAATATTTTTATTTGAATAAAATAGAGTCAAAATTAAATATTTTGAGAGAACATGATCTTTTCATTTATTATTTTGAAGTCAATAAAAATATTTTTTTTTGAATAAAATATAGTCAAAATTAAATATTTAAAAGAACATAATATGAATTTCAATGAGGAAAAATTCCAATTCATGAGTAACATAATATGAATTATCGGTTTATGAGTAACATAACTAAGAGTTTGTTTGATATTTTTTTAATGAGGAAAAATTATTAGGTACTCTTGGAAAGTCATGCGTTTATGTTTTTCACTAATCATCCATTGCCTTTAAGTAAAAATTGATTTATTGACCTCTTAATTTATAAATAATATGACTAAAAACTTGTTTGATATTATTTTTTTAATGCTTTTTTTGACTTTTTTATAAGTTAAAAAAGTTAATATGAAATTGGGTTGCTTTTTAATTTTTAATTTTTAATGGGTGATAAACATAATTTTTTTTGTCAATTTTTATTTTTTAAAAAGCTATTTTCACAAAATAAGGTAATGTTTTTTGGGTGAATACAAAATAAGGTAATATTCCTTACAGTGTACCATAATATCTATACAAGTGATTGGACTTACAGATTTTCGTAGGTCAGTATTATTTGGGTGAGTGGCAAATCGAAAATGAAATTTGCCTACTTAGTTCTAGATTATGCCAACTAATTAATGTAGAAACTGAATAAAAAATTGAATATACAACCATAAAGTCAACAATTCATGCTATGTATATTGGTAATTATGTGTAACAAATAAAGAATACTCTAACTGTATATATGATTAAAGCAAATTTAATTTAACACATCAACTTCATATATAACATATACAAAATGAAAAATATTATACAAATTAATAAATTTTATAAATTATTCTTAATAATTGATATATCATGTAGTAATAAAAATTTTAAAATTAAAGCATGAATTATTTTAATGATGTAATAGGTGTTATACTAGTAGTTAATTCAATATTATAATAAAAATTTATTAATATATATAACATTATCAATTTAAAATAGGGATAATTGGTGAAAAGTCCACACTCATGGGGCCATATGTTATTTGGTTCATGAAAAATTCCAAATTCCAATTCAAACAAACTCTTAGTTATGTTACTCATAAATATCTCAATTCATGAATTTCATAATATGAATTTCAATTCTCAATTCTCAATTATATGAATTTCATAATATGACATTAACAATTATCAATTATATGAATTTCAATTTTTTTTAATTTTATTCTTAATTAAAAAAAATTACTTTTAAAACCCTAATTTCAAACCCTAATTTCCTTTTAATTCCTCTTAACAAGCAAAAAATAAAATTTCCAATTCAACAAATATAGGTTGATTTATTCATAATTCAAAATTCCAAACCCTAATTTCAAAAAATATAGACATTTTGATTCACAAGCATAATTTCAAAATTCCAATTTCTAATTTCAAATTTCAAAATATAGACATTTCATAATTCCAATTCAACAAATATAGGTTAGTTTATTCACAAGCATAATTTATGATTTCTGATTCAGAAGCAAAATTCCAAACCCTGATTTCTGATTTTAAAAAATTCCAAACCCTAATTTCTGATTTCAAAAAATTCCAAACCCAAAACTCTTTTTTTATTTTATATTTTATTAGTATTATTGTTAATTTTAAATTTTTTAAATCTTATCCAATAACCTTTATCAGCTTGTCTCCACCGTGTTATTTGGACCTATGTGATCCACCCATAGATTTCGTATTGATGATTCAAATCGTTTATTTTTTAAACCACAACGTATAGATCATTCAAAAAATATATCAGGTCGATTGGATAACTGTAATCACGTTAGTTCATGACATTTATTTGTAAAAAAAATAAACTGAATAAGCGTAATCACATTAGTTCATGACATTTATTTATAAAAAAATAAATGACAAATATTATTTAAAAACTAAATCATTAAATTTAAAAAAAAAAACAAAAGTAATAAACATAGTTATATTATTAGATCGTTTTAATTTTTTATGAATAATTTACACATTGTAATGTAAAAAATAAACGTTTGAAATTATTGAAAAAAGGATCAATAATAACCTTATGACCAAACAACGCGATTCAGTGGAGACAAACTGAGCCCAACATGGGCTCAAAACATTAGCTGTTCAATCGCAATCAAAGTCATGGGCAAATAACAGCTAATTTTGAAGAAGTAAAATCAGGCTTCATAGAAAGTAGGGACCACAAGACGTAATATTTCAAGAACCTATTCAATTAATTATTAATCAATTAAGCTAACTTCTATTTTTATTTTTTATTTTTCAGTCCTATTCAATGTCAAATAAAACACGACACGCAATTAAAACTACCAGTCACGACCTAAAAAAAAAAAAACAATGAAAACTACCAGCACACCAGCTAATCTATAGCAATTGGACTTCTCCGGACCTAATATTTCATGAACCTATCTTATTATTACCTGTTAAATACTAATCAATCCAATCAAAGTCAACTAATTTTGATGAATGAAAGTGAATAGGGATCTCAACCAATTTCTCTGCGGTTTCCCTAATAATCCAAAATTAAAAAATTACATAACTGTAAGTTGATTAGGATGAAATAGATAAAAGGAGTTAAAATAAGGAATGAGACTCTTTCCGGTCCATATATGAATTGAATAGGCATTGTTTGGAATTATGGATCCATCAGGGATCTATTTTAATTATCTAAACAGTTGATTTTTAGAACTCTTCATGTGTATTATTTATATTTAAAAAAATAGATTGGTCTGATAATTATGAAATTTTCATTTTATTATGTTTCTTTCTAAAAAAATGATCAATGAGTGTGTTTTTGAAAATAAACCATTTAGTATTTTTTTTAAGACAAACGCAATAAAATCAATATGTTACAATTATCGGATCTATCTAATTTTTGTGTGTACTTGATATATCTAAAGAATCTTAAAAATAAACAATTCAGATCATTAAAATGAACAAGTGATGAGCCTCTGGGCTCAAAGAACACTTCTCCAATCTAGATTAGTATTGGAGCAAATCCCATCGCAAAAAAAAAAATAACTTAAGTTCAGAGGTTTTGGATTCATATTGATGTTACTCTAGAACAAGAAGCCAGTTGCAATGTCAATAACGGCAATTTGATTAGGATGAAAGAGATAAAAAGTGTTAAAATAAATAAATAAATAATTTAGTGAAAAGTATTAAAAAAAGTAAAAATTTCGTTACACAAGCATTATTAGCATAGTTACTTGACTTTCATTTTCATATGCAATAAAGATAAAAATTATTTCACGTAAAATATAGCCAATTATTATTATATTATCAAATTTCTTAAAACTTCTCAACCAAAAAAAAAAAAAAAAACCAGAGGGAATACAAAAGAAAAAAAAAATCATGATTTGATCTTTATAAAGAGTTTTTAAAAAAAAATTCCAAACCCTAATTTCTGATTTCAAAAAATTCCAAACCTAATTTCTGAAACCACAAGCATAATTTCTGATTTACAATTCAAAACCCTAACATTTTATGATTTCATAATTTCATAACCACACTGATAAAACCCTAACACATTACAACCCTAACACATTTAATAATTGACATTTAGAACCCTAACATTCACATTTTCACAAACACACATTCACATTTTCAACCACACATTCACATTTTCACAAACACAATAAATAAATACATAAAATTCAAATGATACAGACAGAGCTAGATGCCATACCACGAAGAGAGAGAGAGAGCAGAGACAGAGAGTGAGAGCAGAACGAGAGCGAGAGCGACAGTGAGAGTCTGAGAGCAGAGCGAGATCGAGAACGAGAGAGTCTCAGCAAAGGGAGATCGAGAGCGAGAGGTAGAGAGTTTGAGAGCAGAAAGCAAGAGACGAAAAAACATAAGTGTAAAAAACGTGATTGCAAATGAGGGGGCTTGGGTGTTTTATACAACTTTTAAAAGCGTTTTTTCAATCCACGCTTTCATTAATCAACAGTGAAAGCGTGATTCTAAATAGCGTTTTCTGAAGAAAAAATAATGCAGGGTGAAAGCGCTATTCCAAATAGCGTTTTCTTTAGAAAACGAATGCGCACTGAAAGCGCTATTTCGAATAACGTTTTCTTCAGAAAAAAATTTTATGTGGAAAGCGTGATTTGCAACCACGCTTTCTTAATTAAAAGCGCGATTTGAAATAGCGTTTTCACTATTCATCACATTTTGTTCTCCAAACAGTGAAAGTGCGATTTGTAATAGCGCTTTAGCCTAGTTTGGGAATTAAGATACAAATTAGGCTTAATATGGAAAAAGCCTCTCGATTAGGAGCTGGCTCGGTTCAGCTTGTTAAAGGGTTGATTCGGTTGGGCTCCGCGTTCGTCATAACTTAAAATATATATATATATATTATAGGGTAGAGGGAAGGCCCCCTACATAATAGGAACTTCATTCAACAAAGTATGCACCAAATTGGCAGGGACCTCAGCAAGCCACACCCGCTTGTCTGGAGCTTCCTTTGCCATTTGTGCCAAGTGATGAGCCATAAGGTTGCCATTTCGCCTCACATGCGAGACACGAAAATGTAAGAATTGCTTGGTACAGGAAATGGCACATTGTAAAAAATGACCAAAAGAAGCACATAGATTGCTCTCTTCTCGGATAGCCTTCACCACAGTCAGAGAGTCACCTTCCAAATGAATATTGCTTAGCCCCAACTCTGTTGTAAACTCCAGCGCCTTGACAACCGCAATGGCTTCAATACAATCGACCTCCATCCATGTCAAGATTTGTTCCGAGAAAGCAACTATCGACTCACCATGCTGATCACGAATGAGGACTCCCACACCACATGACTGCTATTTTTTGAAAGTGGCCCCATCAAAATTCACCTTAACAAAACCAACTGCCAGCTAACTCCACCTCTCCATACCACAGCTAACTTGAAGTCCTTGCATATTGGATTGTGCCTGCCTAAAGTTTTGCAGCAAGACACACACCATTTGAATAGTCAAAACCGCCAAGCAATCAATATTATTGAATATGGCTGCATTTCGAGAGGACCACACACCCCAGCAAATGGTGAAAAACAACCCCAATGTATCTGCATCAGAACTCCTCCCAATTTCATATGCCCAACTCATAAAATCAAGACCAACTCCCTTATCTAGCACAAACATTAACGGGCTATGGTGCCACATCTCCTGCGTCATCAAACAGCCCCAAAAACAATGCATCAATGTTTCTGGCCCATCACCACAGCGAGTACATGTAGCGTCCATTATCAAATGCCGATGCCGAAGTACAAATTTGATCGGCAGAATATTGGAGCAGCACTTCTATGCAAATACCTTGATCTTATTGGAAATCCGGAGGTGCCATACCCGCTTCCAAAACCAAGTATCATGTTGCACCTCAGACCCAGACCATCGCCCCTCCTGTATGCTCAGACTCATTTGCAAATGGTAAGCCGAGCGAACCGAAAACAAACCACTTCTTGTGTAGTGCCACACCAACATGTCCGGTATGCCTTGACAGCAAAGAGCAATTTGCTTAATGGCTTCCACGTCCATCTCCATAAAATTCTCATGTAGCAGCCGTAAATTCCAACATCTCCTATCCTGATCAATCAAATCACAGACCAATGCATCCGTTAATGGTTCGGTAGGAGGAGAGCAGACCCGAAATGTGTGAGGCCTAGGCACCCACTTTGCACCCCAAATCTGAACCGAACGCCCATCCCCAACTCGCCACCTTACCCCTGCTTCCAATAGCGGCCTAGCATTAAAAATACTCCACCACGTGAATGATGGATTCGACCCAACACCAGCTTGAAGAAAATTTGCAGTAGGATAATACTTGGCCTTCAAAATTCTGGCCAGCAAAGAGTCCGGCGACAACATCAACCTCCACCCTTGTTTGGCCAACATAGCTGTGTTGAAAGCCTTTAAACACCAAAACCCCATCCCGTCCATCCATTTTGGATCACAAAGAGATCTCCAATTTTTCCAATGAATTCTTCGCTTATTCTCCCGCTGTCCCCACCAATAATTACTCACCATAGAATCAATCTCCCCCACAAAGCCCATCTGGCAGTTGGAAACAGGACATAATGTACGTGGGAATAGATTGTGCAACTGATTTTATCAAGACTTCTCGACCAGCTACCGATAAATATTTTTCTTTCCACCCATTCAGCCGTTTCCAAACTCTGTCTTGCACATAGTTGAAAATCCCACGTTTGGATCTACCAACAATATATGGCATGCCAAGATATTTCCCAGATTCCACCATAGTGCCAACCCCCATCGCCGTCCACAACGCCTCTTGAGTATCCACCGCAACATTCTTACTAAAACAAATGGCCGATTTCTCAAGATTGATTTTTTGGCCTGATGCTAACTCATATTTTCCCAAAATATCTTTAACCACAGTTAATTCTTGCAAGTTCGCAGCCCCAAAAATCAAGCCATCATCCGCAAAGAAAAGGTGGGATACACGCGGACTCCCTCTACACACTGCCACACCAGTGAACTGCCGCTCTTCTTCAGCCCGAGTGATTAAAGAGGACAGACCCTCTGCACATAACACAAACAAATAAGGTGACAGTGGATCCCCTTGCCGAAGCCCTCTGCTAGGAACAAAAGTCTTTGTTGGACGTCCATTTACAAGAACTGAATATGACACTGAGGAAATACAATGCAAAATGGTATCCACAAACTGTTGGTTGAAACCCATCCTCTCCAAAACACCACGCAAGAAACTCCATTCAACTCGATCGTAGGCTTTACTCATATCAAGTTTTAAAGCAAAATGCTCAAAAAGTTATTATTATATTATTTTATTTAAGTCACATCATCTTTTTATCACAGCACTTTAAATTTAATTCATACTCAATTTATATTTCATAAAATGTCAAAAAGTATACTTATTTAGATCATCCCAAATTACCTCTTAGACTCAAATTCAAATATTAAACTCGTTTAACAAATTAGTTGAGTTCGAATTCTCAAATAAGTGTAATTGGCTTATCTTTATTTAAATTATATAATAAATATATTATTTATATATTAAATAATATAAATAATATTTTTATTTTTTAAATCTTTATTTAAATAATAAAAATAAAAATAAAAAACTTTATCGAGTCGAGCTCAAATGTTTTTAATATTAATGAGTTGAGTTTGAGTTCAATAAACGAATTTGATAAACAACTGGACTCAACTCAACCCATTTGTAGTCTTATCTAGCAACAAAAATAGATACATGTGTTGGATGCACATGGCATGTACGTGTTCATTGTGTTTTATAGGAGTCGTTTGGGCCCTATTTTTTTAGTTAATTTTTAATTTTTTGATTAAAATATGAAAAAAATTAATGTCATGTTTAGTTTGTGTTTAGGAACAAAAAAATTTAAAAAATGTGTAAACTATTTTTTTCTTTATTTCGTTCATCAAATTAATTTGTATTTTTTAAATTGTAAAATAAATTTTTGAAAATCAAATCAAATGTGGCCAATATGTTTGAAATGACTTTTTAATTTATTATTTTTTTTTACGAAAATATGTACAAAAGTTAAAGTGAATGGAAATCAATATTTGACTTTGGGTATTTATTGACTTTTTAATTTTTTTTGGTGACTTTTTGACTTATGAAATTGCCAAATGATGCCTAATACGCTAAATTATGTTGACATTCCTTAATTTGTGAAGATAAATACAGTAAACATTACAGTTATGACATAATTATATTGCTTTTTCTTTCAATAAAGTTAACGAGACAAAAAATAATGCAGATACAATGAAAACACAAAAATATATAAGGTAAAATATATATTTAAATGTAAAAGATATGATAACATTATTTTTTCATTCATATAACTAATAAATTTCTAATGAAAAGGGTGTCAAATGATATGTGAATGTAATTATGCCAAACTTGTATGGCTTGCTTTATTTTTTTCTAAATCTCAAGGAGATCAATGTAATTTACCCTAATAAATAAGGTAAATTAAACTAATCTTCTCTAAGGTTAATACAATAAGCCCTCGTTTGGTAAATTTGTTGGAGCTAAAAAAGCACAAAAAGACAAAATAGGCTTTATAAGCCAATAAAATAAAATACAACTTTTTATCCATAATCATTACACTTTTTCTCTCACAAAAGTTAAAAAAGTCCCAAAATAAAAACCAAATGAGGCTAAAAAAGCCAGGCTAAAAAAATCCCAGCATAAAAAAGTTGGCTATTTTAGCCAATGCCAAACGACACCTAAGTCCCTCGAATATTGCGTAATTATACTAGATTTTCTTAAGATTTTAATTCATATAACATTTTTTGTCCGTTTTCATCATAAATTTGTTAGTTGTATGATTGAAAAAAAATAATATTGTCAATTTTTTTATATTGAGATGTATATTTACTTTGTGTATATTTGTGTTTTCATATCACCGATATTAGTTTTTGCCTCTTTAACCTTATTAAAAGAGATTCTGGAGTAATTATATTAACTGTGAAGGTTGTTATATTTTTTCTAAACCTCAAGAAATATCTTATAATTATATTACATTGTTCTTAAAATTTTAATTCATAAAACAATTAATTCAGTTATCGTTATCAATTTGTTAGGTGTATATATCATTTTTCATTATTAATTTGTTAGGTATATAGAAAGATAGTTTGAATATTGAGGTTTAGATATAGCCAAAAAAAAGTTATTTATTTATTTTATATTGGACAGTAAAATTTGATTGTATAAGCTAATGTTAACACAGTAAAATTTTAATCTGTCAATGTTCTTATTTAATTGTTTTGATTAAAAATATAAATAAAAACTTATACTTCTCTTAAAAATGGTATTGTTTTACTTTCTAAAAAAAAAAAAAGGTATTGTTTTCATTGTTTAAATGCAAAATTCAAATAATAAAATTTGATAAAATTTTACTGTACTCATGTTAACTTTGATAAAATTTGTCTTTGATTTTTTTTCCTATGGCCTTGTTTGGAAAGTTGGATCTAGGTTAAAATAGTTAATAAAGATAAAAAAAAGCTAAAATTGTTAATAAGATAAAATGACACATCCAAATCATAATAAATTTACTTTTTCTCTCACAAATATCAAATAAACTATATAAAAAAAATCAACTATCATTCTAAAAACAATTTTTTTTAATCAATCTAAAATAGTTAAAAAGTTAAAAAATTAACTAAAATAGTTTATTCCTAAACAGATTTCATAGAGAACGTCGATCTTATTTGATAGAATTGGACCAAACAAAAAAAAAACAAAAACAAAAAAACAAAATTGCTAATTTTATCAAAAAACTAATATTTACATAAAAAGTGAGAGTTTAAAGTTAAAAATTTTAAAAAGACTTTTTCGTCAGTAAATTATAAATTATACGCATGTTAGTTGAGCTGGAAGTTATTAAAATCATAAATTGGATCGTAAAATCGAATAAAGAACCATAAGATTTTACTTTTAATATAAAATAAAATAATAAATTATCCATAATAAAAATGTATGTTAAATAATTATAAAATCATTAAAGACATATAGCGATCCCGATTCTTTCTCCTTTGGTTGTTGATTCCGGACTTAGTTCCGTGGATGCCAGTTATTGTTTTGAACTTGTTTCTATCCTTCAATTCTTTAAATTTGAGTTATAGAGTGTTTTGGACTTGTTTGTGCCAGGTTGGTTGTGATTGGGAGCAGGTGGTTGCTGCCCAGGTTTTTAGTCCTTCGCTCGAGCGAGCTGTTTGTCGCTCGAGCGAGCTCCTTGTTTTGGTCCTTCGCTCGAGCCAGGGTTTGGTCGCTCGAGCGAGAGCGGAATCTTTGTGTCTGGTGGCTCGAGCCAGGGTAGCTTCGCTCGAGCATGCGTCTGCGTCTGGGTTCAGACCTGAGAGTTGTGTTTCTTGGCTCGAGCGAGCTTTTCTTCGCTCGAGCGAGGTAAGTTTCTTGTGTCTGGTCGCTCGAGCGACCAATCCTTCGCTCGAGCGAGCCTGTCGTATATCAGTAGGCAGCAGCGGGGAAAAGATCACTTTTTCATCCCCTTTTATCTTTGAAACCCTAGAACCGACTCTCTCTCTCTCTAAACTCATCTTCTCTCTAGGTTTTCATCTCCTTCTAGTTTGAATCCATCCTAGGCTCTTTGTAAGAAAGATAGAGGGTGGCTTGGGCTTCATTCTAATCTGAAGAATAGTGGATTTGGAGCACTTTGATTTCGTGTCATCTTCTCCATTTGAGGTAGGGATCCTCCTTGTTCTTTTTCAATACTCCGTCTATAGATAAACATGTGGTATTTTTGTATTGCATGAAAAATTATATCATGTTGGAATTGTTGAAAATCATGGAGTTGAACCTTGGGTTGGTTGTTGGATTTGGGGTTTATTATCATTAGTTTTGGTTTGGGCTAATTGGAGTGTTAATTAGCATGTGGTTGTTGAAAGAAAACCCTAATTTTTATTTGATTTAATAAATTAATAGAGGGGTTTTAATCTTTGGGTAAATACTTAGGTATTTTGGGTCTTAAACGTGGTTATTGTTGTTTGTTGTTGTTAATTGAGCCTTTTTGGTCAATATTGAGAAAGAGGGAGGAAAACCCTAATTTAATGATTATGACTTAATTTGCATAATTAATTTGGAACGGCTTTGAAAAGAATGTAGTGGATAAAAATGAGTTATGGCCTTATTGCCCATGGAATTGATTTTGTGAAAACAAAAGGGTATGGAGTTGGTTTTGTGAAAAACAAAAGAAAATGGAAGTTGTTTTGTGAAACGGGAAAGATACTTTGAATGAAGTATGAGAATTAGATTATTGTAATTTGAGTGTTGAACACACATATGTGGAGGTTGTATCTTTAACTACCATGTTAATGTTGTTGTTGGGTTTGTGATTCATGATAATTGAGTCTTCAATAGATGTACTAATTGTATGCATCTAGAGGCTTTGTCCTTGGTCATCGGTGGAGGATGACGCGGTTGTGTAGACTTGTCGGGTTTGCATTGAATCATTGATTGATTGAACATCGTATGTGATGAAGTGTTAGATACATTATATATATGTATATTCGCTCGGAAGGAGTTCGTCATGTGTTCATATATTTTTAACACATTGCTGGTATCTTGATAATTTATGTATATGCATTATACATGTTGGTTATGCCTTGTTGCATGGTTGTTGTTGGCGTTATATGCCGCGCTTAAAATCAAAGGTACCGTCACCTTCCAGCTAGCGCCTGGAGAACTGTATGCGCTAATAATAGAAGGCACCATACCCTTCCAGCTAGCGCCTGGTAAACTGGCATTTTGGCTTACTACGCACATAGCTAGTAGAGTGAAGTTAGTTGTAGTTATTTCAGTATATCTTTGGCTCACTAAGCACATGGCTAGTGGAGCAAAGTGGAATTGTTGTTGTTTAGTTGTAAATGAAAATCTCATGGACTTGATTGATTACAGTTCGGAGGACCGAGTTACTCCATTGATTGATTGTATACATCTTGGTGGGTTGTAAATTCATATTTTTACAAAGTTATGCATGTATAGTTATGATAGTATTGGAAATGAAACAAAATGTCATTTTTGTCTTTTGGAAAGTGTGAAGGAAAACGAATGTTTTAAAGGTAAACATGTTTTGAAAAGATATATCTGTGTATGTATAGGAAATGGAAGAGAATATCGGGCTTAGTGAGTTTATTTTCCTAAGTAGTTGTTAATGTTATGAAAGATTGGGAATGGGGGAAATGAAAGGAAAAAGGAAAGATGAATCGCTTTTAGCGTTAAATCAAATGATTGTTTTCGAGAAAAGTATGTATATATATATTCTGTATAAACTGTCACGTTACTATTCTAGTACGAGAATGAGTGTGCATGATCATAGCTATCTGTAAGTTGTTATTGTTGAGGATCATGTTGAGTTCCCTACTGGACTATATGTTCATCCCACGTTGTTGAATCTTTTCAGGTATTAAGCAGGTTGAGCTGCAAGATTTGGATCTACTTAGTTACTGGCCACGGGGCCTCTGTTATGTTGGCGGAATGCCATTGTTGTGAAAAGGGTTACACCCTTCTTCTTGTATCTTAAGTGATGTAAGCCCAAGGGCAATTCATTAAATATGTTCATGTAATATTTACTTTGCATCCGAATGAGAGTATTGTTAATCACTTCTACGGATTGAATGTATGAGCTTATTTCCGCATATTGTCTCTGAAATTGAATTAAGTTAATGAATTTGGTAATGACTTCGAGTAATAAAAAGTGGGGCGTGACAAGACAAATGTTTAATTTGATATAATGCATCTTTATGTTGGAATGATACTAAATGTACCAATTAATATACTAATTAGTATACCAACAAATGATGTGACATAATTTAAAGGTTTTGGATATTTGTAATTTGTATAATAGATGGGTTAGTAATAATGACATAACACTAGTCGATACACTAGTGTGTACATTAATTAATACATGTAGTACCACCGATTATGTTATCATAAATTAGAAGAGAGGTTTATAGAAAAAATTTATAGTTAAATTTCTTATATAAATATATATATATACATACGTATATAAGAAATAAATATATATATATATTTTATATTATCGGAATCCTAATCAGTGTGTTTGGCTTGAGTTTTCTGAATTAAGTTTTTTAATAACTGAGTTTTTTTATTTTCGTAATTTTTTTGTTTTTAGTGAATATTTTTAAAATTTTAAACTTTTTTTTTTCTTTTTTAAATGCACCTTACTTAGATATATCTAAAAAGTAAAAAATTTGTAAAAAAATATTTTAAAAAATTAATAAATACAAAAAAATACCAAAAAAAAAATGTACTGAATTCTTATATATATTTTTTTATATTTTTGGTATTTAGTGAATTTTTAAAAGATTTTTTTTACAATTTTTTTACTTTTTAGGTGTATTTATGTTAGGTGCGTCTAAAAAGTAAAAAAAATTGCTTAAAATATTTAAAAAATTCAATAAAAATAAAAAAATACGGAAAATAATAAAGTAGAATTTTCTAAAAAGTGTTTTTAGAAAAATGAAACCAAGTAAGCTAATGCGATTTTGCATAATTTTATGATTATGATTGTAGTCAATTTAAGATCTCAGTGCGATTTAGATCATTTAGACCAACTAGGATCGTAGGATCTTAAGATCCTACTATCCATATCGTGATTCTAATAATCTTGATTAGTCTTATAAAAAAGTCTAGTCGATGTCTTTTTCACAAGACAATTGTGTACGGGGAGAAAATATTTCGCGGAGTTCGTACTCCTTTCATCCAAGCTCCTTGTTTATCCGATCGTCTTGCGAACACAACGGCGGTGTGTGGCTGAAAAATCCCTTCGACGGTCAAGTTAGCACACACTCAGGGATCTAGAGAGAGAGGAGAGAGTTGAGTGTTAGGTTGTTCTCACTAAATGATGTTTCATCTCTAGCATGGGGGGCGCAGACACGCTTATATACTTGCTGCGCCCAAATCTGCTTCCATTAGTCTCTTGACACGTGGTGCTGCTCTCCCATCTGTCAGCACAAATCTTGCAATCACCTCCCAACCAAACTGTCAGACAGTGTTACCGGGAACTCGGCAGCCCGGCGGAATTAGCTCGGCATACCTCGACCGCGCTGCGCAACGTGCGCGGATGCTCCTCTCGCCGAGCTCCATACAGCCGAGTTCAGTAGCATTCCGACATAATCGAGCTAATCGTGCTCCGGGTAAGCTGATCTCGGTAGAAATAGACCTCGGGGATGGGGTTCGACCGAGCAAGTCCTAATCTGGGGAAGCTCGGTCCAAACATGAGACCTCGTCCTTAGGTCTGGGCCACGACCGAGCGAGATCAGCTCCGGGTAAGCCCAAGTTAGCTCGGCCCAAATTTGCTCGGCCCCATCCTATCCGGCTTCTTCCACGGCCCAAAGCCAGACTATAATTCTCCCTCTAAAATTGTTTGGCTAATGATGTCTTCCCAAAATTTTCATATTCAGTTTGCTTTCAAGTTTTTAAAAGTTTTTAATTTATATATTTTTTTTTTAGTGCAAAATTATAACATTTTAATTAATTTATTTTACTTAAAATATTTGTAAAAAAAATTAAAAAATCAATAAATATAAAAAAATAAAAAATAATTTGTATTTAGTGAAATTTTTATAAAAAATTCATAAATTTTGTAGCTACCAGTGTATGTGAATTTAGTAAATCTAAACAGTAGAAAATTTATTAAAATATTTAAAAAATCACTAAAAACAAAAAAATTACAAATTCAAAAAATTATTTTTAAAACTAAAAAATGGCACAAAACGTGTCATATATACCATACTTATGTGTGGTTTGGCAACAAGCCTTAGCTAAAACAACTTAGGGTGTGTTTGTTTGGACGGACTGGATAAAGGGAGATTGTAATCCATCGGACTGTTAGTCCCGGGATACATTGTCCCGGGACTATTTGGTTGGATTGGATTTGTATCCTATGTTTGTTTAGTCATGGGATTAGATGTCTGGATTGGACTATTTTTAGTAAATCCAATGTTTGGTTAGACAAACTGGATAAGGATAAATGTTCAAAAGACTATTTTACCCTTATAATCTATAATTTATAATTTAACAACACTAAAAAAGTTTAATTTATAAGGCCACAATTTTTAATTTATTATTTTCAATTAAATTAAATTTATAATTTATAATTTATATTTTTATTTAATATATAATTTTAAATAACGACAATAAAAAATAATTTTATTTAATATATAAATTAAATTTTCAGCAACACTAAAAAAAATTAATTTATAAAGCCATAATTTATAATTTATTATTTTTAAATAAATTTAATTTATAATTTATATTTTTTATTTAATATATAATTTTAAATTAACAATATTAAAAAAAAAATTATTTAATATGTAAATTTAATTTTTTAACAACACTAAAAACATTTAATTTATAAGGCCATAATTTATTATTTATTATTTTTAATTAAATTTAATTTATAATTTATAATTTAAATTTTTTATTTAATATATAGTTTTAAATTAACAACACTAAAAAAATAATTTATAAATGATCAAAAGACTATTTTACCCTTTACTAATTGTTTATTAAGTAATAGCATGGAGGGTAAAATGGATATTTCACAAAATAATCCCATGGGATACCAATCCCATGGTTTCTATCCCACACCCCCCCATGGGATAGGATAATCCCACATTTGTGGGACTAATAGTCCGGGGGGACTATTAGTCCGGAGCAAAAATTTTCAAACAAACAATGGACTATTAATCCGGTGGGACTAATAGTCCAATTCCACCCTTTTATCCCTCAAAACAAACATGCTTACTGATTTATTCATATCACATTATTCTTTTACTCTTATACATTTTTATTTTTATTTTTTTGGTGAAAAATCAAAAAAAATAGTCATACTCAAACCACTATGCTTCCTAGTATCGTCTATCTACGATGTTTTAAAAAAAGTTATTCAATAATATAGGACGATTTTCAGACGGTAGAATTTGATGGAATTGGGGGAACCTAAAATAACAAAAAAATGATTGGTGATTGGATTTCAAAAAAAAATAAAAATATTATCTAATCTCATTATTCATAGTGTCACACCACCTTTCAATTTTTTTATAAATTTTCTATTATTATTATTATTATTATTTTTTTTATCTATTGGCGAAAACCAAGAACTTTAAATGCTGTTTTCATATTATTAGGCCACAAGCCATTGGCGTGAAGGGTCATGCTAATGATAGTGAGTAAAATATTTATAATTCTAATGCATTTTTTACATATGTTTAACATTTATACAAATATATTTACAGGAGAGTAGGTAGGATTTTTAAAAAAAATTATATTAAATAAAATTTATGATAAGAGTATTTATAATTTTTAGAATCATATGGTACAATCCGTATTCTATTGCCGCATTTCCTAATGTTGCCCATTTATAATAAATAAATCTCATGAGATGTATTTGTAATTTACCTTATAAGTACATATTAAATGTCTAAAATATCAATTTCCGTTGAGTTTAATGATCAGAATATTAATTTTACTGTCAATTTTACCTAATATAACATAAATTAACAAAATAAAAAATTCAAAATTTAGAGATTTATTTATAAATCCCATTTGGTGGATTTATAACCCAATAAGTCCATAAAGTTTTTTAGTGTTCTGTTAAGTCCCATATATTTAAACTTCTATTTTAGGAGGTCATTTTTTCCTAATTTATTTTTTTTGGGACTATAATACCCTTTTGTTCTATTTTGATAATATGTATTATACACAATAAGATATATATGTTTTCCATATATTGTTATGAGCCGTGATTTATACACCCAGTGGGGGTCGACCCCCAGTGAGGTGGCGACCCCCTATTTGCTGAAAACATACAAAAAAAAAAAAAAAAAAAAAACTGTTTTTTTTTTTACCAATCCCCCAGTGACACCTCACTGGGGGTCGACCCCCAGCTGGGGGTAGGAAGCTTTTTTGATATTGTTATTTCTATTTTGGAAGTTTTGGTGATCAGTAATCTTGGAGAAATCATTTTATACATTTTTGTAAGGATTTTATTTATACGTTTGTCGTAAGAGAATAAAAGAACATTGTCTTATTCCATTGTTACGGTTTGAAGCTCTATTTTATGTCATTGTTGCGGTTTTGAAACTCTATTTCTTTGAGTCAGATATCGTAGGGACGACTTTTATATCCATTACAAGTTCAAAATTGTTGAATAAAAGTTAGCATCATTTTTGTTTTGCAATTGCATGTAGGTATGTGTTTGGTTATTCATGTTTAATAATGTTTGGTAAGGATGTATGTTTAGAATTGTTCAATAATTGATTAAAATTGAATTAAACTTTTAATTTCAAGATGGATTAATATGAAATTATCTATGAATGTGTGTATATACTTATTTGGTTGGGTATTTATTTATTATGAGAAAGAGAGATGACATGTATTAAATAGAGTTTAATAGGGTTATGGGAAAACAACCCCATTAGCATGGTCATCAAAATGTTTTACAATTTAGGTAGGAGCATAAAATAAAATATTGGCAGGGTATTTTAGTAAATGTGAATGTTTACATTTACTAGAGTCATTGTTGTTATGAATTATCATATCTTAATATTTTGCATTTGGTGATATGAACTTTAACATTTGAAGCATGTGTGTTTCATGATGTGCAATGTAGACTGATTATTGTATAATGTGAATGTTCACATATCACTGATTATTATATGAGTTTTGCATGATTTTTGCATAGTATGAATGTTCACATCGTATGGAGACATTGCTTGTTGTGAATTATCACATTGTAGTGTGTTACAATTGGTATTGTGATTATCACATCATTAACCAATGTTAATATTCATTAGTTTTTTTTTAAAAAAAACAATGTTAATATTTACATTTAGGAATAGTTATACAAGCGCAAACAACAATGTGTTAATATTTACATTAAAAAATAGTTATATTAGTTTAAACAACAATATGTTATTCTGGTCACAAACATAGCATGTACATAGAGATGTGAATATTCACATTAATTTTGTAATACAAATAGGTAGTCGCACCTAATATTAATATCCACACCCTCATGTAACATTGAGGGTTGGTTTGGGAAGTAGGTTGGCTTTTTGACTTTTTTAGCTATTTTAGCCTGGGCTGAAAAGTTTGGTTTGGGAAGGGCTTTTTGGCTTTTTTTGTGAGAGAATAGTGTAATGATTATGGGTTGGATGTGATGTTTTGTTTGTTGTGGCTAAAATAGTCTATTTTGTTTTTTGTGACTATTTTAGCTAAAAATGCCCAAAAAGCCTCTTCCCAAACAAAGGCCGAGTGTATGTATGAATTCATGAGGAGATGCTATTTGCTAGCATGCATCTGTAATGTGAAAGGTTATATCAACATTTAATGAGAGATTTTTAGAAAGTAGATGATTGATGATTTTGAAAATATGGGATATTTCTTTCATTTGAATAAGTGAGAGATTTTCTTCATGAAATAAAAGATATATTTTTTCATAGAATAAGGTAGAGGTTCTCCTTGGAGATTTTTTTTTTTTTTCATAAAATAAAGGATATAAGTTTTCCATGAAATAAAGGATTGTTATTATTTTATAATTTTGTATTGATTCCACGATGAAAACATGCTAAAAAAGTTTGAAATTGTGATTTGGTCATATTATTTTAAATAGGATCTAATGGAATATTAAAAACGAAGATGGGTTAAATGAAACATAATATTTAAGAGCAGGACTTTACGAAAAATGATCCTTTGTTTTAGGAGGACTTATATGTAGGTTCTAATTTATTATCTAATAGGTCCTGTGATAATTAATGACACTTTTCATCAAATACTATTAAAACGTTACTAATTATTAATTTTCATCAACAGTTTGAAAAATGTCACTAATTATAAATTTTAGCGACAATTTAAAAAAATCCATATAAAAAAGTCACTAATCTTCAACTTTTAATGACAGTTTAAAAAATTCGTTACAGAAAAATATCACTAATTTTAAGTTTTAGCGATAATTTATAAAAAAATTGACAAAAAAAATTCAATAATTGTCAATTTTTAATGACGTATGAAAAAAATATAACAAAACAATATTTTAAACGACGATTTCATTAAGACTTATTTTCAATGAAGTTTGGTGAAAATTAGGTTTAACTATTAGAATCTGGGGGATTTTTTTTTTAAGGTTCCTGGTATTAAGATTTTATAACATAAAGGACACTCAATATTTTCATGATGTTTAAAGTCCCTCAACATCGATCAAAAGAAAATTCGATTCAGATAATTTCTCTAGACAAATCACAGAGAAAATTCCGAATTTCTCTGGATTCAACCCAGAGAAATTTCCCTCTCCACTCCAGAGAAATTTACTCAACCCCAGAGAAAATTCCCTCCAATTAGAGAAATTCACTTGTGTTGTCTACAGTTTGATGGCTTCAATGATTTAGATGCATAGTCACAGAGAAAATTCCCTCTCCACTCTAGAGAAATTTACTCAACTCTAGAGAAAATCCCCTCAAACCAGAGAAATTCACTTGTTGTTTGCAATTTGATAGAAGGGTTCAAGAATATAACCAATACAAGACATAATGCAATACATGGAACTAAAGAGTGTGCATCTTGATATTGATAGCTGACCAATGCCTTGAATCAACACTTCTGTTAACACTGTAATGCACCTATCCAGAGAGAAAAAGAGAGATACCAAAGGACCAGATATAGGTGCTGTGCTAATATCAAATGTCTTCTTAGTTGTTTTATGACCATAGACCAGCTCAATTTGAGGATGACAACAATAAACAATGTACTTACATGTTTAAACAAGTAAAAAATGTTTGGATGCACAAGTAATATACCATTAATAGAAGATTAAAAAAATGAACCAGTTAAACCAAAGAACCCAGTAACTGCAGCCATTACCCAATGTTGATCATGAAAATGCAGGATGCTGGGAGAGGCAACTTTGGTACTATAGACATAGTCGAGCAAAATTGCATGAATTGATTGACTTGAGACTATAATAGATTAAATAACACCAGTAATTAATTGAGCATAGTTTTAGTGATGGCAATTGAACTTTTTGGCTATGAAATAGACTAAATAATGTAACTTGTCCATTATGTTTTCTATAGCCAAAAATATGAAGTCTGCTTGTTATCTGCAAGACTTTCTCAAAACAATTGCATTTTTAATTCAACAAACCAGAAATTTACTCAATCTAGAGAAATTTCCCTCTCTACTCCAGAGAAATTTACTCAATCCTAGAGAAAATCCCATCCAAACAGAGAAATTCACTTATTGTCTGCAGTTTGATGGCTTCAGTGATTTGATCCAACATTATTCCTATACTACAAAAAGAGACTTGATTCAATAACTATATATATGTCTATATTCATAATGAATTCAACATACAAAGCAATCCTTGGAATTTTTTTGGATTCAAGACCTTGAACATTCAAATTTCTAACATTCACTATGTATCTTGTTCAAGGTAGGCTCATCCTCAAAATCAACAATTTCACCAGAAGAGATGTCTTTTGTGGAAGCATCATTGAAAGTACTACTTGATCCTGGTTTCTCGTGATCACTATTTTTATATCTGCTAATTGAAAGCTGCCTTCTGGAGCATTTGATGCACCTTCTTGGATGGGTGATAGAGCCACCTGAATCACAAAATTCTCTACCTCTGATTGATTAACATCTAACCATGATTGTTCTTAATGGCTTTCTTCATGGATCGTAGCGAAGGAGGAGGAGAGGTTATGAGATCGGGGGATCAACGCTCTGAAGAAGCTTCAAGAGTGGTTGGAGATCGTCGTCGAGCTACGGTGGAAGACCTTCATACGGCGATTCAATCGGAGCAAGAGTGGCCGAGGAGTTCTTGACACAGGGCTTCTTGGATTGATCGAGCTGGATTGACGAGAGAGAGAGAGAAAGTAGAGCAGCGAGGAGAGAAAAGAGGTGAAACATGAGTTTAAGAGAGAGAAAAGAGAGACAGATGAAGGTTTGAAGCTTATACCAAATTTCTATGTAATACATGGGTGTGGGGTTGAGGGATCTTAAACATCATAAAATAATATTATGAATCTCTTCCATTACTAAAAATGAGAGAGAGACTTTAAACTAATTTTTCTTAGAATCTATGGATAGTTTATCATTTATTTTATTATAATAATTTTTGTTTTTTTTTTTTATTTATAAAGGTAATGGGCTTGTTTGGTTAGTGTTTGGGAAAAAAATTTCAGAAATTTTCTCTACAAACAAATTTCAGAAATTTTCTCTACCAAACAAATTTTCCCAAAAAAATTTCCCAAAACACACAAACCAAACAAATTTTCCAAACAAATCTCTCTCACACACACATCAAATCAATCACTTTTTCCAAAACTCTCTCTCAAAACAATTTTCCAAAACAAATTTCCCAAAACACCAAACCAAACATGTTTTCGTACTTTTTTTTTTCCAAAACATGTTTCTGAAATACAAACCAAACAAGCCCAATATTTTTAGTTTAGAAAAAAGCGGCAATGGGGTCGTAAAAAGCGCGGTAGCACTGTAAAGTTTCCTATACATGGTTGACTGAGTGAGAGGCGCAGTGAGTGTGTGGCTGAGTGGTTCCTTAGGGTTTCGCACGCCCATTCCTACTTCCCAAAAACTCTCTCTCTCATCATCATTGTCCAGACTCTCCAATCCATTCACAATCTGATCGCTTCACAGGTAAGTTTCTTCGCAATCGATTCTCTCTCCTTCCCCAAATCTGCTTGCATTTCATCTATATCTATCTGTGTGTTTGTGTATGTGTATTTGCATGTACATTGATATATTTGATTGACAATTGCTCTTGAGTTTTCGAGATCTGGTTTGTAGGGATGAGTTTACTAGCATTGTGTTCCAATTATGCGCTTCGTTTTCATATACTGATTGTGAGATCTGATTATGTGCCATTGTAGTGTTTAGCAGAGATCGGAAACGAAATGATAGAGTTTAGTTGATTATAATGCGATCTTCTAATAATTTGTAACTGTATTGGAATAATCAGCTTCAGTTCCATATGGAAGTGAATGATCAGCAACACATTGTGCATTTTGTAGTTTTAGAGTTATCACTGTTTAGTATAAAGTAGTCTTATATAGGGCTGCAAACGAGCCGAGCCGAGCCGAGCTTTAGTGTGTTTGGGCTTGTTTATTAAGATTTTAACGAGCTCGAGCTCGAGCTGAAGAAAAAATTAACGAACCGAGCTCGAGCCGAGTTGGCTTAGGCTCGACTCGAGCTCGAGCCTGTTCACGAACGTTAACGAGCCAAAAAATTTATAAATTCATACTTGCATGTGAGACTAAAGTTACAATTAAAACTTTGATTATACAATTATATATACAATATATATAAACATACTAAAAAAAAGTTCATATTTTACTAAAATAATAATATCTACTACCACTATTATATAAATATACTATCTATAGTTAAGTATTATTTACATTTATATTTTTTAAATATATAAATAGCATATTTCTCTTACTTTTTATACATAATTTTATATTATTTAATATATAAATAATAAATATTAAACGAGCCAGCTAACGAGCCGAGCTTACGAGCCGAGCTTTAGACTGTTTGGGCTTGTTTATTAAAAATTTAACGAGCTCGAGCTCGAGCTCGAACGGCCAAAAAAATTAACGAACCGAGTTCGAACGAGCTCTTACCGAGCCGAGCTCGAGCTTGTTCATGAACGGTTCTGTTCATTTGCAGCCCTAGTCTTATATAAGGAAAATGTTTCAGACTCAATTTGACCTACAATGACGTGGCATGATAGTTAACTTTTGATTTGTTACACACTCAATCATATGGGGCTCTACTCCCTTGTTGCATTATTGTAGGTGAATTTAGAGGTCTAAATTGTGGGTCGATAGCGTTTCTCGAAATTGCAAATGATTACAACCCCAATTATGGCAAAATGGCAAACAAAATTATACATTGTTAATATTGAGGGAAGAGCTCACAGAAATGTGACAGTTTTTTTTACTTCTAACTCATCTGTGCTAGTTGTTTAAACCAAAGCACACCACACCACACCACACCACACCACAGAGGGAGAGAGAGAGAGAGAGAGAGAGAGAGAGAGGTTAACTATGTACTTTTTGAAGGTCTAAGCCAGTGATACATAGAGAGAGAGGGAGGCATTTGGAGGGATGGTAAATATGGAAAGTGTTATTTATAGCTCTAAGCCACTGATTTGTAGAAAGTGAGAGAAAGTAGACAGTAATAGAGAGTAAGTAGTTGTTTGGGATGTATTATATAAGTACTTTTAGACTTTTTTGTTAAAAAAGTAGAGAAATAAATATGTATGTTTGGGATAACTTGTTGACTTTTTACGAAAAGATGTGCAATAAAATATCGTAGCAAAATCAAAATAACAATTTTACCTTTTTGACTTTTTGGATAGTTGAATTCAAAGGGCAAAATTATTATTTTTCCCTAGTTGCTTCCCCTATAAGCTACCCTTGAATAGGGGTACAACTTGGGCGGGTTTGGTCGGGTTGGAAGGTTGTTCAAGTCTAGCCTAAGTTGTGCTGAGACCCGCCCAAGCCCGAATTGCAACATGAGGTTGTCTGCCGAAGCCCGACCCGAGTTAAACACGAATTGTCCGAATTGTCTGAATTGTAAATGAATTTCAGTTTTTTTTTTTTTTTGCTGCTACATTATTAAATTATTAAAATTTGACTCTATTTACATTTTTTTTTTTTAGAAAATTATTAATACCATCAAAATAAATAATTTATATAATGTAAGAGAGATGTTGCTATAGTAATCCTTACAATTTATGAGTGAAAATAGAAAAAGAATTTTATGTTATTTGTATATATAATATATATTTAATATGATTTAATAATCTAAATTACTTTAATATCATGAAATGGCTAATAATTATATGTATATTTAATATTTTTATGTATCTATATATGTATAATTCAGACTTCGGATTGCTTGGGTTGTTTGACGTCTTTGCCCAAGTCCGTTCAAATTTAATTCGGGTTTCTAAATTTTTACCCAAGCTCGTATCGAATTTGAAAATATTTTGTCTAATCCCTAAAAAAATTTGGACTAGGCTCGGGTTGAGTCCGCCCATATTGCACCCCTACCCTTGAATAGTATAGACTTTTTAACATTTTTAATAACTTTTTGACTTTTTTAGTTTATCCCAAACAAGGCAAGTAGAGAGAGATACTTTTATGGTGGAAATTGAAGTGGCGAAGTGAGAAGAATTTGTGCCAGATGAGGGATGGCCTAGATTGGTTCAGTTATAGAGTTGAAAAGCATTGAAGATGATACTGTCGAAATTATTAATTTTTTTTCCTAGGCCACCTGTGGTTTTTCACTTGGAAATGACTGATAAAGCACATATTACTGGAATTTTGCAAAGTAAGTGTTTGTCTGTTTTTTTGGCCTTTCATGTTTGGGGCTACTTTATGTCCAATTATTTATTTCTTGCTTGTAGATTTTTATTTATTTATTTAATTTTATTATTATTTTTATAAATTCATTTTTTTAGCTGCATTATCACTTGATTGTACCACATTACCTATATGATTTGTTAGTTGTATGCTTAATGCTTTTCTGAAACTGTTGTATCTTTATTGCTTTCTAATTGGCTTCAGGGCTTTTCCTCAGGTGGATCTGTGTGACCTGGATTAGATGGAGCAGGTAAAGAAGTTTTCATTCCTGTTATTTAGTTATTTTTTAGTTATTTTTGTATTTTATTAGATTGATGTTTTTGAACATTGCAGTACGAAAAAGTTGAGAAGATTGGTGAAGGAACCTATGGTGTGGTCTATAAGGCTCGGGACCGAGTGACCAATGAAACTATAGCTTTAAAGAAGATTCGTTTGGAGCAGGAAGATGAGGGTGTACCAAGCACGGCAATTAGAGAAATTTCTCTATTGAAAGAGATGAAGCATGGAAACGTTGTCAGGCATGTTTCCAATTTCCGTAGTATGTTTATTTAAATTTAAGTGAATTTTGTTGTTTCTGCTGATAGCACTATGTTTTTAGTATGAGCCATTAAATATCCTGAATGTGAGTGTGACCAACTATAAAAAATCCCTAGTCTTGAGCTACGCGACATGTATGTACCGAATTGAGTCAACCTGTCTTTCATCCAAATATTCTTTGTTTTGTGACTAGATTTATTTGTACTCTTCTTCTGTCTTTCATCCAAATATTCTTTGTTTTGTGACTAGATTTATTTGTACTCTTCTTGTTATTATTGGTGTATTTAATTTAATAACTCTTTTCATTTATTTGCATACTTCTATGTATCATAAAGGCTTTAAGATGAGCAAAATGTATATTTTTTTGACAACTTCATGATTTAGTCTACATTGTCGGCTGAAATTTCATCCTTAGAAAAATTGAAATTGGATGAGAGTAGGAACAATCCTTATGAAAAGTGTGATGTAGGAGGAGCAACATGATTTGATGATGTGCATTTCTAATTCAAAGTCGTTTCTGAATTCTGTATTCTAACAGCTGTTTATGCGAGCATGCTCCAATAACAGCATGTTTCTAGCTTGTGCTTTCTTTAGCTATATAGTTCTGCAATAGTGGCACTAATAACTATTAACGAGGACAATGATATTGAACATTGCCAAAAACGATGACATTTGAAAAAAGGACATACAAGGCCTGAATTGATTTCCAACATGATACTTGCTAGTGCATTTTAGATGGATAGATACTTTGAATTAGTAGGAACTGGTTGATTTGCAATGAACCTACTAGAGAATGTTTTATTCGAATCAGATTTGATTTTCTATTTTAGATTATATGTCTGAACTCTTCTTCTTTGGCATTGTTATGGATGTGCTGTTCTAATATGTTTGATAATTTTTTTGGTGGCAGGTTACAGGATGTAGTGCACAGTGAGAAGCGTTTGTATCTGGTTTTTGAGTATCTGGACTTGGATTTGAAGAAACACATGGATTCATGTCCGGAGTTCTCTAAGGATCCACGTCTGATAAAAGTGAGTGAGATCTTATTGGTCTTTGGAGGTTGGTGTATGCTGTGGCTTCAAGATTAGACCTGTTCCATACTAGGCTTACATGTAAAGGATATTTTTTTGTTTCCTGTCACTTTGGCTATGTAAAATACACACATGGAGTTTAAGTTCAACTCATCCAAACACTCGCAATGAGTGCTTGTAGAGATTCTTGGATATATAGATATCATTGTATTTTATTTTGTAATAGATTCTTGGATATATAGATATCATTGTATTTTATTTTGTAATAATAATGAAATGGTAGTGATTCTAGTCATTTTATTAGCAACTAATTGTGGTTTTCTCTCTGGAGCCCTGAAGTCAGAAATGATGAGGGGTGAACAGAAAGATTAATTATATTATAGTATTGTATTAGGAAGATCAGGAATATCCAAAACCCTACATACATTTCCCTTTATTGAATTCTTTTGCTAAAACAGAATATTTTATGGTCATATTTAATAATTCAAATTTAATGCATTTTACTCTGACAGTTCTTTCATCATCTGGCATCTGATTGAATTAAAGATTGACAGTGATCCGATCAGGCTAATAAAAATGAAATATTATTTGCTTGCATTTTTCAATTTGCAGATGTTCCTGTATCAAATTCTTCGTGGTATTGCTTATTGTCACTCCCATAGAGTTCTGCATCGAGATCTGAAACCTCAGAATCTGCTGATAGATCGCCGTACGAATGCTTTAAAGCTTGCAGATTTTGGATTGGCCAGAGCATTTGGTATTCCCGTCAGGACATTTACACATGAGGTAATAGGGCCCATTAGGTTTTGGTTTCTCCACTGTGTTTTAATTAATATGATGTCCATGGTATTTATGTCTAGTAATCTCTGTGTGTGTGTTTCTATTTGATTTCACAAGCTACAGGTTATACTTGACTTCAAAATAAAAAATGCTTGTAATGGCAGTGTGTTGTCTGTGATTGATATAGCATTTTCTTATTCAGGCCCTAGATGTGCTACCATGTCAAGCTGAGTTAGAGTTGTAAAGTTCATGTGAAGAAATATAACTTTCATTAATTTACCTTTTGAATTGATCTATTTTTTTGCATTTGTACGCTCATCAGCTTCTCTTTTCAGGTGGTGACTCTATGGTACAGGGCACCAGAAATACTCCTTGGATCCCGCCACTATTCGACTCCTGTGGATGTGTGGTCAGTGGGTTGTATATTTGCTGAAATGGTGAATCAGCGGCCATTGTTTCCTGGGGACTCTGAGATTGATGAACTATTCAAAATCTTCAGGTTTATAATTCCTGAACAACATTTTTTTCTGTTGTTTTCTGGAAAAAGTTGTATTTAGGCTGCTCATTTATAATTTGGAAAGCCATGCTCTCTAGAAGTTTTTGATGGCCTCACAGATCAGTTACTTGTGTTGATTTTGACCTGAATGCATACCATTAAAATTATATGTCTGTCCGTTTAGGAAGGAACTTGAGCCAATCATTGACATGGAAAAATGTTTTAACTGTTGAATGACATGGAAAAATTATATCTGGAAGTGCTTTGTGCCAATACTTTTCTATGGCTTCACATTCACATTCCCTTTTTTGAACTTATAGACGAATGATTAAATGACCTGCTCAGCAGCCACAGAGGGCTAGGACTTAAAATTAACTATGAATAATGATGATCATAAGGCCTGAAACTCTAATGTGGTCTTCAGTTTTCAAACTAACTAGTAGTTGAGGCCCAAGGTTTGGGCCAGTTCGTTTGCTACATCTCAAGCTTTGTAGCTTCAATGTAATTAGGTTATTGTACACCCATTTAACATTTATGCATGGTCTTACAACAATTGTAGAAAAATCTACTAATTTTGGAGTTTGATAGAGTTGAATTATAATTCTTAGTGGCTTCACTGTGTAAACTAATAAACTTTCTGCTGGGGATTGTCATGGAGTGTATCTGAAGACTACCAGCAAACCACTTGCTGCAGTCAGTTGAAGTTTTATTCTCCTTCCCTTTGATAGAAACACCACCGGGATACCCCTGGCTGTAGTGGGTTCCATATTTGTTAGATTCTTGTTCTTATTTTTAAAGTTTTTTTTAGTTATTTATTCTTATATTCTATGTATAAAATTGGAAAAATTTTCTGCATTCGGTTATCAATAAAGACAAGACCAATGTTCGATAGATCCCAATTCTATAGTTGTAAATTTTTACTTGATGTTTAGAAAATCTGGAATTTTTTCATGGATAAGCAACTGCTCTAAATTAGAAGGAAGAAAGCAGGAAAAATGACTACTCTCGAATTTTATTGGCCTTATGGTTGAGATCATTTATCTGCTTTTTGACATTTAGATATGCTGATCTACCGAAAGGAGAGAAAAAAATTTACCATTGGTATTGTTCTTAGGAAATCTTAATCAAAATGAGAATAAATGGTATCTGTAACCTTGCTTTACTGAATGAGTTGCACGCAATTTTCTTTATTTGACTTGTCAATTTTTAATTTTTTTATTTGATGTTCTGGATATTATATTATGTTCTATTGATATATATGTTTTTTTCCCCCTTGAAGAATCTTGGGTACTCCAAATGAGGATACGTGGCCTGGAGTGACTTCTTTGGCTGATTTTAAATCTGCCTTTCCAAAATGGCCTTCTAAGGTGATTGGTTCTAGGATGTGTTGCTGCATATTCTTTGATCTTCTTGTTTATTAAAAATCAAGATTGAAATGGTGTCTCCTCTCTATTATGCAGGACCTGGCAACTGTGGTCCCAAATCTTGACTCAGCTGGCATTGATCTTCTTAGTGTAAGTTAAATGTCTATGTTTGTTTAAAATGCATCTCATTCAGGAACAAGTTGATGCTGAAGTATCCATAGCTTGCCCCTATGCTTTTCCCTTTTGCACTATAGTTTTATATGCAAGTTTACTTGCTTGTTTAATTATTTATATTTTCTTATTAATCCTTACATGCTATGAAATATGGATGTGAATATGGGGCACATGTATGATACATTAATTTGACATTTTGAGAAAAAAAGAGCACTACTTTAATCACAATGTTTTCTTCTATAAGAAGTAAGCAATGTGTTGGAAAATTATTCTTTTATTAATACCAATAATTATAATAATGCTATTCAAGAAATGTTGCAATCTCACTTCCATAATAGTTTGGATATGTTACAAAAAGTATCCGATACTTCTTGCAATTGAAAAAAAAAAAAATTTTTTTTTTTGGATATATTTAGGAAGTATCGATATGCATCTGCAAGAATTTGAAGAGTATCATTATCCGATAAGATATGATATGGAGATGACTTCCCTCTGAAAGCATCCGTGTGTCATAGAATATACAATCTTGATTTCTAAATAAAGTCTACTTCCACAATGTAGGAAGTTTTTGTGGCCTTGAGCCAGGCAGTGTTTTTTAGACTACAATAAATGGATAAATGTTACACAGTGATTAAATAACATTCTGCAATATGAAGTTTTCCCATTACTAATACTTCTGTATGTTTTCTTTCCAGAAAATGCTCTGTTTGGATCCAAGCAGAAGAATTACAGCAAGAAGTGCCCTTGAACATGAATACTTCAAGGATATTGGGTTTGTACCTTGATTCCCTGTTCCTATCTTCCTGGCTGCAAAAGTGTATATCAATATATAGCATTTCATGGGTTCTTTTTTTTCTTTTTGTTTTGTTTTTTTCTTTTTGTGAGAAGTGCGGTTTGTTTTTCACTGCTTATTTCCCCCCCTTTTAATTCAAATTACATTGAAGTGGTTATTGGCACAGCCGTAGTGGAAGTGTCTAGTGTTTGTTCTCAGGATTTCACCCCCCAAGTTCTTTGTCTTAAAGATAGGTATTGGTGTTAAGGTTTTTAATCTCTTTGTAACATCATGCTTTGTGAAAGACATAATTGTTTCTATCCCCTTTGAATGAAAAACTTTGGTTTGCCTTTTATTTGCTCTCATGCTCTCTCTTGTTGTCTCTCTTTTCTCTATTGAAATTGGAATTTTTAGTGAGTGTTTGATTAGGAATGTATGAAGTGGAAACCACACTTTGCATTTCAAATCCCATGCTGGCAGGAGGTTATGCTAAGTTGAGCGCGGCTTCTGTGTGTTTAGCAAGACTAGTTAGGAAGCATGGGATGCTATAGGAAAATAGAGCATGTAGCTTGTAATGCTCTGTTAGCAGTGTTTTTGTAATTCTAAGTACAGTGTAAAAAGATGTATGATTGAACGGGAGGAATGGAAATGCTAGCTTTCTCTGGTTTGCAAACAGACAAATTCACTTCAAATGAACACCCTGAAGAATGAGTTTGCTTCAGACACCTAATCATTTTAAGTTGTGTCAAATTCTGTAGCCACTAGGTGCAAATTGACTGAACTCACTCTAATTTGTGGTCTCATGCTTGGCAGCTTAAGTATTTTACTACTGCTGTGTTTTTATGTATGTGATCATTCATGACTTGCTACTATCAGTGGGACTTTGGACATTTCTAACCAGCACAAGGGGGTAAGATTGTATACATATGACTCTCAAACTCTGCAGTGGCAAGAGCGTTGTGCATTGAGACTGTCTTTCTACCTGCATGGTGATGGCATTTAAGAAAGCACCGTCATACAAAGGCCAGAAGAGAGAACAATCTGCCTTGAGAAGAAAAAGAGTAGGCTACAGAGTCACAATTTTCATTTTAACTATGTAGAGAGTGCAGTGAATCATCCTAAGCCAGGCTTTTGGAGCATGGAAAATTCTTCACTTTGGGCCTGTTTGTTTTCCATGGTATGGGTTGGTATTGGACTAACAATGAGGAGGCACTCTTTAATATCATGTTTGCTTTTACATTGCTGCATCGGAGTCGTACTCTTTAATATCATGTTTGTTTTCACATTGTTGTGCCAGAGTCATAGTCCCAATTGACTCTGAATCCTCTCATACGATCAGACTAACAATTCCCATGCGACTTGGTATTGAAAAAGAAGCCATTGGATTTACAGGGTCCCTTTGTTTTGAGAGATGGAGGAAGGAATGAGATTGAAATAAAGGTAGGACTCACTAATATTGTGTTTGTTTTGGAAGATAGAGAGGAGATTCATAAGTCTTTCGGATTAGGATGGGCCTTGAATGTTGGGATGGAGATGGAGGCCAAAACTTGATATTAGAAAATTAGTCCTCTGGTTGGGTGTTTTTTATTTTTTACATTTTGGGCATTTTTTTTGAACATTAATGTTTAATATTTGCGTATTTTTTGTCTAGTAAAAATCATTGTTTTATTTGTTTTATTATTTTATATTTTTTTATATAAAAATAATTTAACAATCCTCAAACTAAGAATTATCATCAAAACAAAAACAATTTTATTTAATTCCCTGATTATCAATTCTCTCACTAACAATTTCTTTCATATTAATCACATCACTATCAATTCCCTCTATTCTATCTCTGAAAACAAACTGGCCATAGTGTAAATAACTATACTATCCACCATATCATCAAATTGAAAAACAAATCCCTCCAAATTTTTAACAACATTTTAGAAACAATCAATTAGTGTTTTGGTTTCAATTTTTTAAATTTAATTTTTTGAAAATTAAGTTTTTTATTTTTTATTTTTTTTGGTTTTTAGAGAATATTTTTAAAATTTTAAGTAAATTTTTTTTTTAATTTTTTAGATGCACTTTACTTAGATATATTTAAAAAGTAAAATATTTGTGAAAAAATATTTTTAAAAAATTAATAAATACACAAAAATACGAAAAATATATTAAAATTTTGTATTTTTGGTATTTAGTGAAATTTTTAAAGATTTTTTTACAAAAATTATACTTTTTAAGTGTATTTATGTTAGGTGTATCTAAAAATTAAAAAAATACTTAAAATATTAAAAAAAATTAAGTGAAAACAAAAAAAATACGAAAAATAAAAAAGTAAAATTTTTTGAAAAATGTTTTATGAAAACCAAAACCAAACCAGCTGAATAATTTAAAAAAAAAAATTCAACTAATTTTAAAATTTGACGTGGTCTCCCACTAATTTTAAAATTTATCCACCACTGTTTGCTCTCCCACTCTTAATAATTTCCAAATATATAAAAATATTTTAATATAATATTATATATTTATAAAATATACCAAATAGACTAACGGTATTTATGTAATTTTATATAGTTAATCCAATCCAAGAATAATAAAGCAAACAAGAATTTTGACAAACAAGAATTTTGACTAGTCCGATAGTCCTCAAACAAACGCCATATTTTTTAACGGTTGTGATTTGTGGCACTAATTTTTTGAGCACTAATGGCACTAATTTCTATATCAGGTAAAAAAAAAAAAAAAAAAAAAAAATAAAGTTACCAAAACAGGAAATTAGTGCCATTAGTGCCAGCAGTTTTAGTGCCACAAATCATTTTTCATTTTTTAATTCTCACGTTAACAATCTACTCATTAATAATCCTCATACTACCAATTTTATTCGTTTTATCTCTGAAAATAAACAAACCCTTTGGAGTCACTTGTCTTCTTTAGAGCTTTAGTTGGACTTGATTTGGGTTGGGCATTCAGCTCTAAAATACTCCTAGTTTGTTCTTATTGTCCAGATTTTAGTACTTACTATTTTGATTATGATGATGATTATATATGATGCTGCTGTTGCTTCAAAAAAATGGAATATCCACACCATTGTCTTTCTGGAAGCCCCACCTGATTGAAGTTAACTAACTAATAAAATTGTGGTTGTTTATTTCCTTAACAAGTACTGAAGATGAAAATAACAAAATTGCTTCCCAAAAGTATGAATATAATAAAACTATAAAAACAATGACAACATATTTGATCTAAAAATGAAACACAAAGCTTCACCACACCCAGTAGCAAGACCAGGACCACCCCAATCTTCTCAAATTGCTACCAAATTGCATATCATAGAATTCCCAACTCAGAGGTAGTTGCGGTAGGCCGGGCTGTACATGCAGCTCTCAGCAAACTTGACAAGATCCTTGGGTCGAGGGAGACGAGAAGCCAGACCTAGAAAACAAAATAAACCACGCGTAGTCAATAAATAGAGTGATGATACAAATAGAAAAAAACATTAAAAATAAAATAAAATAAAAACTTCTAGAAAATTGATGTGACAGCATTATGAGCCTATCACCTTAAAACAAATAATCCATCAAATGAGTGTTGATTGTATAAATGCCACTACTACATCATTCTGGTGGCATATTGTGTATAAATTCTTTGTAAGAGTATATTTTCCCCAATAAATATTAGCACTGACTAATTTTTTGGAGCCGAGTTATTCAGAGAGGTACTAACCGAGTTCATAGGACTTGGCTGCGACTTTAGCAGCAATGTGAGCTGATATCTTCCTGATATTGGTAAATGGTGGGTATATTAATCCATTTTTGTAGTTTTCCTCGGTCACTTGAGCTGCCAATGCTTCCGCTGTTCCAGGAGGGTAAAACAGTCAGAAAAAAATAGTGTATACAACGCTATTATAGCACTTAGGATATGATTTTGTCTATCGATTTTGATTTTCTACTTACAGGCTGCTAAAAGCATGTCATCGTGCACGCGAATTGTACCAGACATGATCAAGCCCAAACCAAATCCAGGGAAAATGTATGCATTGTTTGCCTGTAGGACACAAAAAGTATAGAAATAAGTCTCCAATGAATATTTTGGGATTTGAAAGTAACAATACACTTCCAAGGTACAGATTAGGACCTGGCCAGGCATGAAAATTTTTCCATTGTATTCGACAGGTTCGAATGGGCTTCCGCTAGCAAAGATTGCACGACCCTGCAGATTGAGAGATGGAACGAGCAGAAAGAAAGTTTCTTAGCTATGGGTATGATTCAATTGAACTAAACTTTAGTTTAATTAATTGAAGTCATAAGTATATGTGTGAAAAGTTAAGTAATGAAAACAAAGATGTTTGTTATGTTACCTGACTCCATGTATAAGCTTCTTCAGCGGTACACTCGGACTGTGAGGTTGGGTTGGAGAGAGCGAGAATGAGAGGTTTCTACATTCAAATTCATCATCAAATGTCAGAACCTTCTAATTAGGTCACAACATGTACGAGAGAGAGAGAGAGAGAGAGAGAGAGGGGGGGGGGGGGGACCTCAGTGAAGGAAGTCATGGCCTCAACGACATCCTTTGTGAATGTTTTCCCAACTCCAGATGTTCCTATCAACACTGTTGGCTTGATTGCCTGAGATACAAAAAAAAAAGTGAGACAAGAAGGAAAATTCTTCGTTGTGTTTGGATCTTAAATTTGTGGAAGGAAAGAGAAAAGAGAAATGAAGTAAAAGCTTTTGTTTTCCCCTCTTTTTCCTCCTTTAATTCCTCCACAAATGAAAGATCCAAACATAGTCTCTGTGAAATTCTTAATACATTGGGGCAGAATCAAAGACATGTTTTTCAGAAAAATAAAAGCCTAAATAACAGAAAACGAAAATGAAAACACAACCAAGCAGGTTAATTTCACACCTTTATGGCATTCAAGAGTTCCTTGACAGGTTCATGCTCATGAGCCCAAGGCTGCTTGAAGTGTTGAAGAGACTCCTTACGAGAGCTAACTACGAGTCCCTGTAAGAAAAATTTGCACACCCATTAGTTTCCTAGGTAAGAGAACACAAACTAGATGCCAAAAAAAAAAAAAAATACTAGTAATATAGTTTCCTATCACCTTCGAGTCTACAAGCCAAATCTTCTTGCGAGTCTCCTCTACAGGAGCATTTGTCTGCCAAAATCATAGTCAAAGAGTGTATCAGAAAGCTTAATTAGCTGAGAAAATAAGAGAGTATAGATACTAGTGTAGTGTGCTAATACCCTTTTTGATATCTCGAGGGCTATAAGCTCCGCTATACCGGTTCCAGCCTTCATTTGCCAAGGAACAAAAGTGAGACATGGCAACACAAACATTGGATACATAAACAGAACACAGATTCAATGGCATTAAAAATGCAGACACACAACTCTGTTCGGTTGAGTTTCCAAAATCTGTTTTAAATTTTTTCAAAATCTAGTTTGGTGAAAAAAATGAAAAACACTCATTATTTTCATATGATTTTCTCTTTTTTGGGGTGGAAATAAAATTTTAAAATATATTTTTTGAGCATTTATTTAAAAATTCTGAGTCCCAAGCACTACTAATTCAACTGTGTATACCTCTCCAGCGCCCAAGAATAAGAATGTGTGGTCAGCCAAGGTTCCACCGACTAATTTGAGAGCTGCAATGAGCCCTGCAAGTACCACAGATGCTGTACCCTGCAACAAAGAAAAGCGCTCAAAGATGTAAGAATTTCCTGAAAATGAACACAAAATTTCTAGCTATAAAAGACCATCTCTCGTCGTGGTACCTGTATATCATCATTAAACACGAGATGAGTATTCCGATACTTTGCCAACAGCTCAAATGCGTTGTGGTTTGCGAAATCTTCAAACTGATAATTACGGTAAAATTATTAGCAAAAAATTGAAAAAAATAAAATAAAAATTAGGAACGTATTGTCTAGGAGTGTGTAGATATTGAAAACTGACCTGAATGAGTATTTTCTCCCCATAGTTCTGCTTAACTGCACACATGAACTCATGCAGAAGCTCGGCATATTCCTGAATTCCAACAATGGAAACGATCTCAATGAGATGGAAATTTACAATCACAAGATGCAATGTTGCCTAAAAAGGGATGATGAAAAAAGAAAAGAAAATTATCAAACCTGCCCAGTTGCCCTCTTTTGCCTGAGCCCAATGTAGAACTCATCGTTCAGCAACTTCTCATTGTTTGTGCCAACATCAATGGTTATGGGCAAGCACTGCACATGACAAATTTATATAGATTCTCAAAATCAATATTTTGAGTGATATATATGGGTTTTAGTGATATACTTGACAAAAGTTTGGAATCATATAACCAAATACTGTTTGGAATCAGTTTTTTTTTTTTTTTTGTTTAAAAATATAAATTAAAAAAAAAAATGAAGTGTCTCCTAAAACCGTTTTCATGAAAATTCCATGGATATGGCCCATTTTCAGGGGGGGAATTTTGCAACTTTTTTTTCTTCTTCAAGTTTCCAAAAATTATGCTTCGAAAAGATGAAAATTATATGAAAACAAATGTGTTTTTCATCTTTTCATTGTTTTTTATTTCAGAAAATGTGAAAAGTAGTGAAAACAAAATAATGACAACATTATCAAACACGTAATAATCACTCCAGTTGAAAGAGAAGCAAGAAGAGAAGATTAATCGAACAAAAAGAGCAATTTTTTATAGTAGTGGCACATACTGCTGAAGGACGGACTCCCCCGAGTGCTGTATAGAGAGACAGTTTTCCAACTGGGATCCCCATTCCCTGCAACATTTCAAATATTTCAATCAATCTCACCAACAATGGAGCAAACAAATGTATGGACGGAGAGAGATAAAGAAATGACTCTGTTGAACTCATGATTCAAATATTAATCATGAACAGTTAAGCAAATGAAGCAAGGCATATTTTACCTGGCAACCAAGATCCCCGAGTCCCAAAATTCGTTCACCATCAGTCACAACGATAACTTGAATACTCTTCTCGGGCCAGTTTTTCAACACTTCAAGAATCTTACCCCTGGAAACTCCGAATAGTTAGTACTAAAAGATAACACATTTGATCTAATTTCCACTAAGAAATGGTAAAATAGAAAGCAATCCAACGGGTCATACTTCTCTTTCAAGCTGATGAAAAGACCCTGAGGCCTTCTGTAAATGCTCCCGTACTTCTGGCAAGCCTCGCCAACTACTGGAGTGTACACAAGTGGCAACAACTCTTCAACATTATCAATGAGAAGCTTGTAAAACAGCCTTTCGTTTCGCTCCTGAAGATCCATCAATGCTACGTATTTATGCAGCGGCACATCATATTGGCGGAGATTGTGCATTATTTTTTTCTCCTAAATTACAAGAATCAACAGAAGTGTAAACAACAATGAATTGATTTATAGTCAAAGCATAACATTAGAAAGTTTGAACTATTGACACAATATTTGTTGGCTAAACCTGAAGCCCCTGAGTTGAGACTGCTGGGGGTAAAAGGCCGCGTAAGTAATGGGCATCTCTCTCTTTCTCAGAGAAGGCGAGTCCTTTGTTAAAGTGTGGATCACGCAACAAAGTATACCCACTGCAACATCAAGTGAAGAAGATTTTGAAACCAACTATTGAATTAACAGCAATATTTATGGCTCTAGGAGCTAACACATTTGTAAGAACATAATTCTAGCAATCAACAAATCAAATAACATTTTTTAGATAAATGAACGATTCAAACACCATTTTTAGTGTTTTGTTTAAGGATGTAAGAAAGACCGGTGGAACCAAATTGACCATTGAGACGGACCAAAAATTTCGGTTTTTGTCCGTTTCTTCATAAGGGAAAGGTTTGTTTTGGTTTTGAAAATTTTACATCGATACTAACTGAACAAACTGAAATATTATATTTAATTACTTTTTATATTTTAATTTTTTCAATATTAGAAAATGAATGATCAATGCTCCATGTTTTGCGATACAGGTTAGAAGGAGAGACATTTGTAGTTTTGGGAGGTGACACATTCCTCACAACATGGTTCTAGTAAGCAACATAACCACTATTTCAGAAAAATGACAAGTTCAACACCATTTCAGTGTTCTGTTAGTGCAAGATTTCCAATCTTTTAACAGAATTCAAACAAGAAATCAGAACTTTGGAAATGTAAATAAAATGCTAAATAAAAATAAAATAAAAACATGAAAAAGAGTGTAAAAATATATATATTTTTTGAAAATCTAGTGATATGAACCACACCTGCACTCAATAACCAGAGACCAGATTATAACGAAACAAGTAAATAAACAAAATGAGATAAGTCACTTTCAGGATTAACTGCACTTTATCATCTAAACTATCACCATTTTTTAAAAAAAATTATTTCATCCTTTAACTTATAAATTTTCCTATTTAAGTCTTTGAAATTTACAATTTCGACTAATGCCGTTTAATTAGAGACAGTTATCCAAATTTGTAGGCGATAAAAGTCTAATTTGATGGGCAAAAAGCTCATCTCAACATCCAAACAACTTAAGACATTCAACTAAACACTCATTTTTTGTATTTATTTACAATATTAAAATGACAAGTTGAGTGTTTGGTTGTAGAGTATGAAGTTGTCTAACGTGTGTTTAAATAGTATATATGAAAAAATTTAGTTTAAAAATGAATATACATATTATATTCATGTGTACAATCTCTGTGTGATAGAAGATCAAAGAGGAAAAAAAAAAAAAGTTTCGAAGAATTATCTTTTCTGTCGTTTTAAATTTAAATCCGAATCAAGACTTGAAGAACACAATAAAATAAAACCATTACTTCCCATGATGTCTTTCAGATCTGAAGCTAAATATACAAACTACTGACCCAAAAATAAATGGAAACTTGGAAATTAAACTGATCAAAATAGGAAGGGGGGATTTTATGAAATTTTTTCTAACATTTGACTTTGTATGGTTTGGATCAAAAAAGCAACATTCACATCTCTATCCTAAACCTCTAAATGTATATATCTTTATGAATTTCCTTGAGCCCATTGCTAACTAGTAAACTTAAAAAAGAAGAAGCACAAAAGAACAAAAGCACCCATCAACAATTTAACCAACATAGTTGACATCAATCTGATGAAATTTGTATGTAAATGAAAAGATTTAGATCTGAGTGCCTAAAATAGAAAACAGAGACAAACTACTCTGAAAACACATTTACACGAACGAGGATATCAAGAAAAACCCACAAACAAAAGCATTAAATTGAGCCAAAACAAACACAACCCAAATCAATAAATGAAAATAAAGCACAAAAAATGAACACGAAAGTAAACATTATTGAATCATCAATTGTATGATCACCTAGCAACAGATACAGTCCAGGGGGTGACAAGCTGATCCTCCGTGGCACTATCCTCACCGTACACGTCCTCAACACCACCACCAACACCATATTTGTCATCCATGTTAGAGACTAACTCACCATTGGTATATTTACTCGCCATCACAACAACCTTTTTTCTTTTCTTTTTCCTCTCACTCTGTTTCTCTTGAAAAACAGACCTAAAGCTCGACTCTGCGAATGAGAAAAAGCAGAGAAAAACAAAGAAATCAACAACACGCAAAACACACGCAATGGGCTCGTGCTTGGAATCACCAACCAAGACATACCCACGTTTTATAGCTACCCCAAAAGCATAATTCCGAGTTTTTTTTTTAAAATTTTTAACAGTTTAGACACAAGTGCGCTGTTTCAAGGTCAAGACGCCAACAATGACGAACCACGTAATAACGAATCAAAAGTGCAATCTTCCATCTTAATGGGGGGTGTTGGGAAAAGCGTTGACCTAAAACAATCACTAAAAAATAAAATAAGTTAAGATAATTAATAAAATAAAATATCACATTTAATTCATACTTATTTTATTTATTTATCTATACAAATTATTTAAAGATTTTTAAAAAAAATTTCCAATGTAGTTAGTTTAGGAATTTTTTTGTTAAAAATAAGGGTAAATTACAAACACACCTCCTGAGGTTTATTTAAATTATAAATTGTTCTTTGTGATTTTAGAAATTACATTATGTCCCATAAGGTTTCTAATTTCATAACAAATAGGTTATTTTATTAATAAATCAAGTTAATTAATAATTTTTAATAATGTTAAAATTTTATTTCAATTAATAATTTAGATAATTTTATTATTGTATAGGTGAACAGTTAAAAATTTCACTTTTTTAATTAATTCTGTTAAATAAAAAATTCTGACACAGAGATATTTATAATTTTTTAAATCACATAAAACAATTTGTATTTTAAATAAATTTCAAAAAATATATTTATAATTTACCGTCAAAATAATTAGTGTAGTGGCTTAGTCCGTTAAAAAAGATAAAATAGAACAAGACTAGTTATACTAGTCATCAGACCTCTGTTCTAAAAGTTGTTTTCAAACTTTTTTCTTTATTGTGCACAAAAACTCCATTCATGTACTGAAAAACAAAAAAATCTTCAAAAATAATGTCTTAATGACATTCTTATAAATAAATTTATCTTTATAAATTTTTTATTTTTAAAGTAAAAAGTGCGCTTTGAGCACATCATTATGTACCAAAAACAAAAGCTATATAAAATTTCTATTTGTATACTCTACTATATATTCAGGTTGAGTAATTTGATAAGAAATGAAAAGATAATAAAATCATTTTATCATGTTTTGTTTATAAATTAGGTGAGAAATGAAATTCTTTTAGGTCTCATTATTTTCACCAAAAGTGATAAAATTTTGTGAGAAACAACTGTTGGACAATCTTTACTGTATTTCTAAAATTAATTCTGTTGTGTACTTAACAACAAACAGAATATATAAGAAATAAAAGAAAAATGAGAGAATTGTTTGATTACAAAAATCAAATCAGGAAAATAAAATAAAATAAAATAAAATAAAATAAATAAAAACATATTTTTATTTTATTACAAAAATAAAATCAAAATCTGATTTAAATAAATAAATAAAACAGAAAATAAATAACCAACTTACTTGATTAATTTCTTAAATAATATTATGATCAAGTCCAGTGTTCGACACTGTATCCTTAAGACAGATTCGTCCTCTCCACGATACTTTCAGAATGTGGACGTCTGTCTCCCAGGATGAAATGATCAACAACAAACAATAGCAGCACTACAAATTGTTTGCTCAACGAACACGCTAAGTTGGTTATTTACTTTCTCACAGAAAATATATGCAGCAAAATACAGAGAATTTTTTAGCGGAGGAGAAGTACGAAAATTATGTAGAGATCCAATTGAGGGACTAGTCTATTTATAGAGATGAAATGGTGGCATGGTAGTTGCTAGTTTTGAATTAAACAGGTATAATACCTGTTCAATTTAAATTAAAAAGATACAAAATCTGTAGGCATTGTTTGGTTTTGAATTTCAAACAATTCAAAAATCTGTTTTGGTTGGATTTGAAATCTGAACAGATTCAATTTAGACAGATCCGAAACTGTACAATATTTCTGAAGAGGTGCAATAATTTTGAATTCAAAAATTTGAAATTAATCTGGACAGAAATTCAGAATGAATTCTTGGACAAATTTATTTCAAAAAATAAAATTTAAATTCAAAAATTTTTGGCCCAAAAAGATTAGTATTGGACTGAACAAGCCCAACCCCAGCTAGATTGGACGGATGGCGGCGGTGTGTGTAGTTATTTTTGGGTCCAATGGGTCTAGCCCATAATCTCCCTCTCTACAAAACTTGGGTACCCCTTGGGGCACACCCCAAGTTCCAATCTCATGTCTTATAAACTCACTCAAAACTTCCCACCAAATCAATATGGGACAAGCTATTTTTCAAGCCTTTAAGGATTTTCTACCAAAACTCCATTTTCATGGAACACACTTTGGCTTCAATTTCCAATTCACTCGATAATGGTTTTGAGCAATCAAATATATTACGTGAATCACAACGCGGCATAGAACACGTTACCACTTTGATCCGCGAAAATCGACGCATGGGTCCCACCTAAATATTAGACCAAAATTTAATAAAAATTCTATTTTTATCCATAATTTTCAAAACATTTCTAACAACAACTTGATTGATTGATTGATTGTATAATTTTCATAAGCTAACTAAATATGTAAACTCTATATCTTCAATTTAATAATGATATGTCTGTGTTTTGATCGTTCTTACCCAAAAAAAAAAAAAAAAAAAAAGAAGGGGGTCTATATGAGATCAATGCTTTTTGTGTGATCAATTTTTTTCGTAACAAATTTATTTATATTATATATATAATTTATAAGCTAAAAGATTTGTATCAATTTAAAATATTATTGTTTAAAAAAATTTGCTTAAAATTTTTGTTTGTAAATTATTTTCATATTTTTATATGATTTCATGTTTATATAGCACAAAATAATATTTTTAAAAAGATTGTTAAAAGTTAATTTTTTAATTTTTTTTTTAAAATATAAAAATATAAAAAATGATAGGATTTAAAATGAATTAAAAAGTAAAATAGCCCAATATCGCATAGGTTGGACGAGATGAATGTGAAAGGAACGTGCGGACGGAGCACTCATATCTGCCGCGTCCCTAGAGAGAAAGTGGAGATCTTCCGCGTTTTTGAAAAAGAAAAAAGAAAAAAAAGTGAAAAACAAATTATGTTGGGTTCTAGAAGACTATGGTGCAATTAGGTTCCACACCAAAAGAAATGGTGCAATTTGGTCAGAAGTAGTTGTTAATAGTTGAATGTGACCGATTTTTAAAGGTAATTTTGGGTAAGAGATAGTAGTTGGTTGTTATATATGGTCCCTAATAAAAGGTAACGGTCGAAGTTGATTATCGTCAGTAAAAAATAATAAGTGAATTTATTGTTAATAGTCGAAAATGATAATAAGGGGTGATTATTAATCGTTAAAGATTGGTTTCTGATAAGATGTGATAGTGAGAGGTGATTGGTGACTGAAATATTCAAGAATAATGTCACTCACATATTTTTATAATATACTAAACGTGTTGGTTTCATTGGTAGGAGTACAACTTGAACAAGCTCAACCATAATGATCAAAACTCAATCCAACATTTTTATAACTTGGACAAATTATTTTTGAATTCAATGCAAGTTTGTGAAGAAATTTAGAAGTTCGAACAAAATTTTAGCGAGACTTGAGTAAAGACGATAAGCAGAATTATATATATAAATGTGTGTGTCAATTTTCGATCACACTGCCAATCAAGCACTCAGCTGGAGAACACTGGCAGTATAAATTAAGCTCGAACAACTTGTCACAAAAAGAAGAGATTCCGGCGGTGGTTCGTCCATCCGGGAGCACTCCGACGATCAAGTCAGTTATCTCTCAAAGATAGCAAAAGTGCTTAACTCACTATTCAGAGTATAAAAAACATACTTTAAACTCATGAGGGTGCCTCTTTTTTATAGCCAACACTTACCTAATCCCAATAGAAACCTAGCTCCAAGGGATTCTGGATTACTGCTAATCTTGGACTCCCAGTAGGATTGGGATAAACTCTCTAAGAGTCTTATCCTTAGCCAAACTGAAGTCTTTTCCCAATCTAGGACTCCTGTCCCTTATCCGTTTACTCCGGATTTCAGTATTCTCGCAAATAACCTCGGCCTAGCCAAGATGATCTTGGCGTCATGACTAGGAAACGTGGCACATCGACTGGCACTTCGGTGACACCTCGGCCACGTTGCCCCCTAGATTCTATTACCTCGGCATCCTGAGGTGATGAAACCTATATCATTCATTCCTTTAATCATGACCCCGGTTTAACTTCAGCTTGTAAATTTTTCTTAAAATTTCAATAAGTGTTAAATATGACATCGGTTTAACTTCAACCTGTAAATTTTTCTTAAAATTTCAACAAGTGTTAAACATATCCTCGGTTTAACTTCAACTTGTAAATTTAAATTTAATTTCAACTTATAAATTTAAATTTCAACAAGTGTTAAACACATCATCGGTTTAATTTCAACTTGTAAATTTAAATTTCAACAAGTGTTAAACATGACTTCGGTTTAATTTCAACTTGTAAATTTAAATTTCAACAAGTGTTAAACACATCCTCGGTTTAACTTCAACTTGTAAATTTTTAAAATTTCAACAAGTGTTAAACATATCCTCGGTTAATTTCAACTTGTAAATTTTCCTTAAATTTTCAACAAGTGTTAAACCAATCTTAGCTTGTAAATTCCAACTCCCAAGCATCATTCTCCAGTCCTCTTTGATTCTCCATGCCCGACCTCTCGTGAAGGCCGGTGAGAATGCCCATTTGCCCTGTCGTGCTGAGGGACTGCAGGAATTGTGTTCTGTCCCTCCTTTTTGGGCATCTTTCTTGGCCGCTGGAATCGACGTATCTTGTAAAGGGAATGGCGACTGCATGGCGCTGTTCTGCATCATGAAATTGACGACCGTTTGCAAGTCCGCCAATTTGTCCATCATTCCCTTCATCTCGTTATCCCTCCGCAGGCATCTATCTTTTCATACCTGGAGGTTGTCCTCGTTATAATACCCGCTCCGGTCTATTTTTTCGATACGCCGCCCTCCTGGCCGACGTCCTTTCCTCAGTGACATATATGTAAGTAATATAAGATGTGCCTTTTTCTCACTCAAAACATAACAAAGACTACCGTATTGACATATTGATACCTCAAGTCTCATTGCTCTCTTCTCTATCTCTCTTTCACAATATAATTTATTTTTTGACGTTGTTAATGATTTTACCAAATAAATTAGCCTAGTTGAAAAAAAAATTAAAAACTTTTGTGGATAATTCAAATCTAACTCGAGTTCAATTTAGGCTAAGTTTAGCTAAACTAAAAAAGTGCACTTATTTTATCTTTTTATCTTTTTTGGGTCACATCAATCAACATCTCCTCTCTACTTTTTCTACACATAATACAAGAAAAAGTTAAAAAATACACTTATTTAGTCTTCCCAAACTTAACCTAAGTATCTTCAAATTCGACTTTGAAAGAGAAGTTCGAATTACCTACCGAACTTGAACGGGTTTAGACAATTATCAATACAATTCAACCAGAACTTACACCACTTTTTCAGCTAGTTGAAATGCGCGAAGTTGAACTTGTACCACTTGTCATTATTGAACATTTATTGAACTTTTCCAATTTTTCTCAATTTCTTATATGAAACAATAATGTGAACAAGGCAATAAAAATTGTTTAAAACAATTCAAACTAAAAGCTAGTTATTTCTATTCAAACTATTATTATTATTATTTTTTCCATTTTGAGGACTTTTTCTCAATTTCCTAAAAGCTGGTTATTTTTTTGCAAGAAAAAATTTAAAAACAAAAAATTCAAATTTTTTTATTAAAATTTAAAAAAATTGTTTTCATTTTGAGGACTCTTTCTCAAATTTAAATTTGTTTTTATAAATAATTTAGATTTAACTCAAGTTCAATTTAGAATTGATTTGGCATAAACTATAAAAGTAAAAAAATTATTAAAAAAGTCAAAAAATTCATATTATTTGGGGGAAGCTCGTGGGGAAAGCCTAGGGTAAAATTATAATTTTGCCCTTTGAATTCAACACTTCAAAAGTCAAGCCAAAAAGTCAAAAGAGTAAAATGGTCATTTTATTTTTATTACAATATTTTATTACATATCATTTTATAAAAAGTCAAAAAGTTATCTCAAACATACATATTTTTTTTCTATTTTTTTTAACCAAAAACTTAAAAAAATACACTTATATAGTACATCCAAACAACCACTTATTATATTAAGTTGGACTTGAAAAGAGAAGTTCAAATTACAAACTGAACTTGAACGGGTTTAACCAACTATCAATACAATTCAAGCACGACTTACACCACTTTTTCAACTAGTTGAAATGCACGGAGTTGAACTTGTACCACTTATCATTATTGAACATTTATTAAACTTTTCCAATTTTTCTCAATTTCTTATATGAGACAATGTAAACAAGGCAATAAAAAATTCTTTAAAATCAATTCAAACTAAAGCGACTTATATACATTCAAACTAAAAAATTGTTTCTATTTTGAGGACTTTTTCTCAATTTCCTAAAAGCTGGTTATTTGTTTTCAAGAAAATATTATCATCAAAAATAAATAAATAAATAAAGGAAGAGAGAAAGATTAAGAATATTCAATTCTTTTGTTATTTGTTTGTAATTATACAGTCTGGTAGCTTTTAGTTCTATTGTTCCCCTATCTAAAAAAACAACAAAAAGATAACAATGGGAATAAATTTAAATTACTTGCTTCCCAACACTTTTTGTAAATTTAACTTGTTTGGCATGTTTCAGAAAAATAAATAAAATTCATTTCGGGGGGCTTTTAAGTCATTTTTTGCCTTATTAAAATTCTTTAAATTAAAATTCAATTTTTACATTTGAGAGAAGAACCAATAAATCTTAATTGTTGGAATTGTTAACCATATAATCCCAAAATTTCTCTTGCTCCGTTTGGTCTTTTTAGTTGTCAAATGACACAATTACCATCAATAAGAATTTAGAGAGCAAACGTAACGTCTATTTGAAAATTAATTAAGGGCGCGTGTTTGGGAGCCACATATAGACGAAGCTTATTAAAGGAATTTTTAGTGCATTTGTTTTGGGGTTGTGGTTGGGTGATTGGGATTTCTGTTATGTATGGTGTGTAGCAGTAATTGTTACGCATTTTATTAGGTCTATTTCAGGACTCAATTCGATAATTTAAACCGTTCATATTTTAGAAGATATTGAGTAGAATATATTTGTAAAAAATTACGTTGATCAAATATTGTTAGCTCTTTCATCAAATCACATTTACATTGAATTTTATATTTTAAATTACATTTATTATTTTTTTAAATATAAATGTGATTTGATGAAAAGACCAACTATATCCGAATAACGTAATTTTTTATAGATATATTCCACTCGATATTTTTTAAAATGTAAACGATTTAATTTATCAAATTGTGCTATGAAATGAGTCCAATAAAATGTGCAACAATTGTTGCTGCCCATGGTATACAACAACAACCCCAAATTCTGTGGTTAGACACGTGCCACATCGGCGCATGACTATTGCTTGGAAATCAATTGAGGAAATGTTTTCAAATGGCGCGTTTGGATGAAGTGTACTATAGGCTTTTTGAGTTAGGTTAGGAATTTTAAATAAATTATTAAATTTTTTATTAAATATTTTATATGAATGTGAGATTTATACAAATTATATGTGTGTGGGTCTTATACCCATATAAAATGTTTGGTAAAAAATTTGATAATTTATTTCAGATCCATAGCATTTTCCAGAGTTTTTTACTAACTTTGTTTGGGTGGATGGTTTGTCATGTTGGGTGTGTGGGTTTAATTGTGAGATGAGGTGTCTCAAAAGTTTGATGTCTTTTTTAGTAATTTTATTTGAGGTTATTATTGTAATAAAAAAAGCTAAAAAATGGAAAGTTTAAAATAATTGATGGGGTGCTAATAGCAGTACTCTTTATCCACACCTACATTGAGTTTAATGGCCAAAATATTATTGTTTTATCAGTTTTACTTAATGAAAATAGACAAATAATTTAGGTTGAAATCAAATCAAAATATTAAGATTTAAATTGAAAATTTTAAAACTCATGATTTATTTTGCTATAAAAAATATTATTTGGATTTTAAAACTCAAATTTTGGATTTTTTTTTTGTAATTATCCAAAAAATATATATATAATTTGCATTTAAAATTTTAGTGACAATAATTGGTAATTTTTGTCAATTAATAGTTGATCCGTACAAAGAAAAGATTTTTGATTTTAAAAGAATATTTTATAATTTTAGCCTAGTTAAATTATTTGTGTATATAAAATTATTTTGAAAAAGATTTTTGATGAAAGATCCTCATAATAAAGTTGTCAACCGGACACATACATAAATTTTCTTTTCAAAGACGAAATGCGTGCATCACCCAACACATCATTTCAAAATTACGCTTACGTTATGTTTGGTTAAAACATTTGAAAAGGAATTTAGAAAATAAAAGGAAAAAAATGTATAAAATTAAGTAAAATATAGGTATATTTTATTCATATTTCACCTATCATTTTCATTATTCTTTTCAAATCTCTCATTAAATCTCTCAACCAAATATAGCATTAATAAATAATTTTGTTTTTCAAACTTCAAAATATCATAATTTTTTAATTTGATATATATATATATATTTTGTTGTAAAAAATGATATTTTTAAAATTTTCACGTTGATATCTATCAAATAACACCCACAAATATGAACTTCTAAATAAATCAAAAAAAAAAAAAAAAGAAATTTTATTATGTTTGCTGTTCTCAAACCGTGAAATTTCACTGTGCACCCAAATTTCTTTATTAATCAACAGATAAATTTTTGAATATTTTGATGAAAGATCCTCATAATAAAGTTGTCAACCGGACACATACATAAATTTTCTTTTCAAAGACGAAATGCGTGCATCACCCAACACATCATTTCAAAATTACGCTTACGTTATGTTTGGTTAAAACATTTGAAAAGGAATTTAGAAAATAAAAGGAAAAAAATGTATAAAATTAAGTAAAATATAGGTATATTTTATTCATATTTCACCTATCATTTTCATTATTCTTTTCAAATCTCTCATTAAATCTCTCAACCAAATATAGCATTAATAAATAATTTTGTTTTTCAAACTTCAAAATATCATAATTTTTTAATTTGATATATATATATATTTTGTTGTAAAAAATGATATTTTTAAAATTTTCACGTTGATATCTATCAAATAACACCCACAAATATGAACTTCTAAATAAATCAAAAAAAAAAAAAAAGAAATTTTATTATGTTTGCTGTTCTCAAACCGTGAAATTTCACTGTGCACCCAAATTTCTTTATTAATCAACAGATAAATTTTTGAATATTTTCTTATGATGATCACACTTTTTGATTTTTCATATCAAAATTTCTATGATTTTAAATATAATAATCAAATAAACAAGATCCCAAATTGATTAAAAAAAATCATTTCTCTAAAAGTCATGAAATTAATGTCGTACGTTTCTAAAAATATGTATAACATGCATATGAAACCATTTTTAAAAAATCAATTTCAATGATTAGACTAAAAAAAGTCTTCGTGTAGTAAATTTTACTGTTCAAATAGAAAAATACTTCCATTAACCTTCAACATTATGTCGTTACTATCGTCACCATCACTACTATCACTAACCACCACAACGATCATAAACACTTTCGTTTTTTCATGTCAAATTTTTATGATTTTAAATATAAAAATAAATAAATAAACAAGACTTAAAATTGGTATATAAAAAAATCAACTTTCTCCAAAAATTATAAGATTAATTATAAACGTTCTTAAATATATATGTTTAACATGCATATTAAACATTCAAAAAAAATTCAATTCCATTGATTAGATAAATTAAAATTTCATAACCAAGTCCACCACAAAATTTTACCATATGATTCACAAGGCCACCAGGACAATACATCACTAAGAATACCATAGAATTTTTCTTAGCTACATCGCATAACATTTTTTTTCTCATACAAAAATTTTACTTATATTCATATTTTTAATTTTCATAAATATATTTTTTGATTAAAAAATCTAAAAAGTCGCAAAAAAGATAAAAAAAAAATATCACACGCATTACTCAGGTCTCGTTTGGCAATAGGTCGGTTTAGCTAAAAAGTCAAAAAGTTACTAAAAAATTCAAAAAGCCAACAACTTCTACAAAAAAGTTAAAGATTCTCTTTTCTCTCTATTTTTTGCACATCTTTTCGTAAAAAGTCAAAAAGTCATTCCAAACATACTATTTTTTTAACTCATATTTTAGCTAAATAGTTAAAAAGTTACTAAATTAGCCTGTTCCCAAACAAGGCCCCAGTCACTTTTTCCTCACAATTATCTATTCAAATAAAAAATCATTTTAAACATATTAACTTTTTTCACCTTATAAAAGAGTAAAAAAGTTAAAAACTGCAAAAAAGTTTAAATTCCCAAACGGGCTCAGTAACAACAATTAACATCCAAATTGTTCAAAATTCTGATTTTTTATTTTATTTTATATTTCTTATGTTCATTTTTTTTTTTTCTTTTCTTTTGTTGGTTAGGCCAATGTAAAATGCTTTCTGAGGATGGTGGTTACTGGGGAGGCTAAAACTGATGAATATGAGTTTGAACTTTGAACCGTAACAGATTTAGACCTGGTCATGCTGACCCAGAACCAAATTTTGGACTTTTGACTTTGGAATGCTTTAGGGCTTTTTTTATTTTTTATTTTTTTTAACAAAAGTCCTCAAAACATATTAAATTTGTTTATACATACATGTATGGGAGTACTATATTTTGTCAATTAAATTCAAGTTCAACAGAAGAAAATTCAATCGGTATCATGAAGTTTTGTTATTTTAATCAGGTCTTATCTGATAGGTGGCTATTTTAGTTTAAAAAAAATCAAGAAGTCCCCAAAAGAAGTTAAAAAATTATACAAAAAAATTTAAACGTTCATTTCCATTCACTCTGAAAAGTGAAAAATTTCTTTCCATTTGCACTACTTTTTGCATGTTTAAAAAATTCAAAAATTTATTTCCAAATATATTAGTTTTTTTCAACTCTTATTTTAATAAAAAAGTCACGCCTGCAGGTTTTGCCTAAAATTTGTCCAATCCACTTGGAGATGGCACTTTGCACGGGTCTCGGAATTAATCGAAGTACGCGTAAGTTAGCTTAAACACCCGATCATTAAAAAAAAAATTTATTTTCCAAACAAATCCTTATAGCAATTCCACATATTTTTTATTTTTAGACACAAAGTAATGAAATTCATATCAATAATGCTCATGAGACCTACTCACATGTGTCTAGGAGTGAGAAAAAAAAATGTAAGAACGGGATTAAATGTAACATTTTTCTTTTACTTATGAATCATGTGATATTTAATTATGAGATTTTATGGTGGTCAAATTTGTGATGAGTTTGGTTAAGCAACTTTGTGGTGGTTAGTTATGAGACATTTTTTTGTGTTTTAGTAATTAATCTAAATTGATTTTAGTTATAAAATTTTACTAACCAATATGGACCTGTATCTTGCATAACCCTGAGGTATGCTCACCATAAATTGATCATATACTTATATAGATAGGGTCGGTCTGCAATGTGTATTTGTCGATCTTGTACATCTCTAATTGTTATGACTCGAAGAAGTGATTTTAATTATATTTTGTCATTTTAAGTGCCTTTACCTATGATAATATAACATAATTATTTTAAGTCATAATCGATGACGTTGAATGATAAATCAATTTTTTACAACAAAATGAAGAGGTTGGAATTTCTCTTACAAATGAGTAGAGGTTGAAAAATAGTCACCCTTTTTTTTTTGGATCATCAATTATAATTTTAAATTACATTGATCATTATGAGATTTAAAAAAAATATAGTAAATTTTACAATTTTAATATAATTATATCGATTCTCCTTTTTAATAAGGTTAAATAGATTAGAACTAATATAAATGATATCAAGACACAAAGATAAATAAGAAAAACTATACATTTCAATATAAATAAGATGATTACATTAAAAAAAAGTTCAATGCAATTATGTTAAAATTATTAAATTTGTTGTAGTTTTTTTAAATTTCAGGAACATCAGTGTAATTTATCCTAATTTTCTTTGGTCATCAATTATAGCATATGCCTTTGACATTAATCAGTCATACATTTTGAAAAATTACCAGCAAAATATAGTTTTATGAATATATATTATATATATATAAGAATTACTTAACTGCTTGGGATTTGTCATTTTTTTATTTATTTTGCCCTTTCATTTTGAATAATTTACTAATGGTAGCTTATATATTGAGTGAAGTTTTTTTTTTGAAATTATGCAAACATTCTTAGTTAATTATGCAACAAATTTTTTCGTAATTACACAAACATTTTTGATCAATTATGAAACAGGTTTTTTCGTAATTATGCAAACATTTTTAGTCAATTATAAAACTTAAATCTTTTATTTTTTAACAAATTACAAATACACCCATAAAGTTGGTTTAAAATATGAATTGATCATATAATGCTAGAAGTTAAAACATTGTTATAAATTTTAATTTAACACAATGCTGAGGGGAAAAAAAAAATTCTCCCATACAATAATAAATTATCAAAATTGTTTATTGAAAAATATTTCTCATATTATTAAAAATTGTTAATTGACTTAATGATTTATTTATTAACAAAATGGTTAATTGAAAAATATTTTTCATATCATTAAAAATTGTTAATTTAATTAATGATTTACTTATTAATAAAATTAATTATTTGTTATGCGAGTATGATTTATATATTAATAAAATTAGTCATTTGTATATATATTTATTTTCTTCTGCTTCTTTATTAGGTCAGTGAACTATCTTCGTAGTTTTTTTTAAATGGGAGAATTATCTTAGTATTTGTTTTATATTTGTTTATTGAAAAAAATTCCACACCATAATTTTTTTTATATATAAATTCAGAAGAAATGTTAAAAACTCATAAATTCATCCAAAATGATATGATAATAGAATTGAAGTTTATATCATTGGGTGTATAATAAAACAAAAAATGATACGTATCATATCACATAATCCTATCATTTATCTAATGATTTATTCTATTTAATTTTGTAAAATAATATTTTATTTTTTAAAAAATAGTCAAAATATAAAATATAAATATATTATAATAATAACCCGTACATTATACCGACTTTCGAAATTAGTATACATATATAAGTCAGTAATTTACACTAGATAGATGTTTGAGAGTTCTAGGAAGAGAGCTCTAATAGCTTTAATTTGTACGTAAATCTCATTTGATGGGATATTTTAATTTTTATAAATTTTTTTTTCTATCTTACTAAAGCTTAATTAATTTTAGGGGATGAATCACTGCGGTTCACACCAGGGCTCTAAATCATGAATTATTAAAAGACATGTTTTTGTCAATGATTGATTGCGTATGAAATTGGAATTGAGAGGTAGTATGAGCTACTTCTCATCTTCAAGCATAACCCCACTAATCTTGATGAATTTTCCATCACTTTCCCATTTAATAGCCTCATCTTATGTTGCCTTCAATTGACAAGAAAGAAAAGAAAAGAATATTAGGTTAATTACACCCAGATCTCTTTAGATATTATTTTATTATAAATTCGTATATTGATTATTTTAATTATAAAAATCTTATAAATATATTCTTTTTAAAGATAATTTAGAGAAGTGAAAGTGATACATTTTTAAATTTAAGATTGTCAAAATGCACAAGTTCATAAATGAGGAGTGGGAGTCTTTAATAACTTGTATACATATAATTTTGTATATATGTTTAGTTATTTTAAAAGGAGAAATACCAATTCAGTGTACGTTAAGAAAAAATATTACAAGTCAGTTGGTAAATTTTAAAAACGTTAATAATTAATAGGGTTAATTACACTAATAGTCCCTACAGTTTGGGACTTGTATCACTTTGATCCCTGATTTTTCAATTGTGACACATTTGACCCTGAATTTTGAATCTTGTTCCAAATAAGGACAATTGAAAATATTATTAGATTTTTCAAGGGTAAAATCGTCAATTTGATAAAATATAAACTAATTTGACAAAAATAAATGTCAAAAAAATATTTTTAATTTTTTTAAAATTATTTTTATCCACCAATGATAAAATTATGTAAAATTAATAAAAATTACATGATTAATTTTTTAAAATTAATTTTACATGATCATCATCCAAACACATAATAAAAATTAATTTGGTTAAAAAAATAAATAAATGTCTAAAAGATTTATCAATTTTACATAATTTTATTTTTAGTAGGTAGAAATAATTTTTAAAAATTTAAAAATATTTGTTTGACATTTATTTTTGTCAAATTGGTTAATATTTTTATCAAATTGACAATTTTACCCTTGAAAAATCTAATTATATATTCAATTGTCCTTATTTGGAACAAGATTCAAAATTGAGGGTCAAATGTGTCACAATTGAAAAGTCAGGCACCAAAGTGACACAAGCCCCAAACTATGGGGACTATTTGTGTAATTTGCCCTAATTAATATCAAATGATATGCTAACACATGGGGGTGGTACATTGGAGGTGGTAAGTGCAGCATTACTCAATAATTAAATCTGTTTGGGAAGTGGGTTGGCTTTTTGGCTTTTTGATTATTTTAGCCTGGGCTATTTTAGCCTGGTTTGGGAAGGGCTTTTTGACTTTTTTGACTTTTTTTGTGAGAAAGGATTGTAATGATTATGGATTGGATTTGATATTTTATTTTTTGTGGCTAAAATAGTTTATTTTGTTTTTTGTGACTATTTTAGCCCCTAACCCACCCAAACCTTCTTGCCAAACACCAGCTAAACTCTTCCATAAATCTGTAATAATTTTTTAAAAGTACCATTAAATGGTTAATTTTTCCTATTTTAAAAAAAACATAAATCCTATAATAATTTTTTTTTCTTGAAATGAATATTTTTTCTCAGTTCATTTTCTATAAAAGATATATAATTATACATCACAAAAAAGTTTGAATTATTCCTGTACAAAAACTTTTTATAAATTGAACAATAACTTTTATTTTAATTAAATTTCTTTTCCTTTAGTCTGTTTGTTTAATTTTTTTTTTTTTTTTTGGGGTCTAATATTCTTGATAACTATTTGGGGGTGCATCTAGAGTATGTCCCTATCAAGAATGAAAATTTAAAAACTTTATTTTGACAACGACTATAATATAGTAAATGAGCAATTTTAACTTTCAAAACAAGTTTGTATTAAAGGGGCAAAAAAAGAAACAGTTATGCTTTGAACCTCTAATCTTAAGATGAGTCCAACTTTGATTATATCGGTTGCTCGTTGGACTATTTTTATTATTATTATTATTATTTTTTATAACTCCAATTGGTAAGAATATATATATATATATAGATGATTATATAAAGTGAACATGTTTGTTAGGGTTGGGAAACCTTTCTTTTCTGAGGTCAAGTGTCAATTTCTTTACTTCAAACCAAAATTTTAATTAAATAGAAACGCGAGTGGGATTTGAACATAATACCTAATATTCTTGTTGTTGGAACAATTTTCTATATACAATAAATAAATTGAATCAAAATCAAATAAATAAAATTAATAACTTACAGAATTTATTTTATCGAACCGAATGAAAAATAAAAAGATCAAGTCAAGTGTGTGACACTCTGTCCTTAAGACAGATTTGCTCCGCTACGGTGCTTACGGTAAAGTGGCGCCTATCTCGCAGGATACAATGATCTTCACAAATTTGTAGTAGCACTCCAAACAAATTTGTCCGGCGAACTAGAACCTTGTGTTCTATACTCTCCGAATTTTTTCTAAAATTAATATGAAGATTATATATGCAACGGAACAAAATCTGGACAGCAAAATGAAAATTTTCGATTGTTTATTGATGCAAAAAATTGCTGGAACAACCTTCTATTTATAGTCAAAACCAAACAGATCCAAACAGGTACAAATGAAGTCAACAAGTGCAAAATTCAAAGGAACAGATCTGCTGGCAGTTTTATTATCTGTTGGTAGTTTTAAAACTGTTTAAAACTGCTGGGCAGTTTTTTTAACACTGTTAAAACAGTTTGAATCTTGCTGAAAAATAGACTGGAAATCGGGTAACATATGGACATAAAATTAATTTCAATTTTGACTCAAAATTTTAATTTCATTAAGAATTTCTGAAAAAATTCAAATTAAAATTTTGTCCAAAAAATTAATATTAGAACTGACTCGACCCACAACCCACACTCGGCATAGCTCGGCTCCGTCGGCCAGCAGCGGCAACGCGTGCGCATATGTGTGGTGGTTTGAGTCAAGGTTCCATTTGTCCATAACTCCTCCCTTTTACAAACTCGGGGTGCCCCTTGGGGCCCAACCCAAGTTAGTACACCAAGAGCTTATATACCAATAAAAGCTCTCTTAAAGTTTCAATATGGGACAACTCAATTAAAGAAAACTCACATTTACTTCTTTAATTGTCAATTCTACGAACTCGAAAACGGCGTCAACTTCCCATTCACTCATAAATGGTTTTGACGAACCGTCTTCACCGTGTGACTTGTCATGCGGCAAAGAACACGTCACCTCTTCGGACCCACCCTAAAAGATGTTTGAGGCCCACTCAATTTTGGGCTCAAAGTTGGCCCAAAATAAGCCTTATAAAACCAATTTTTCCAACAATCCCCCACATGAATGGAATTTGACGGAGATAAAATGCAATAACATGATCTAATTACAGAGAGTACAGAAAATTGAAAATATTCTGCAAAGGATAGGTAGCTTTTGGCTTTGAACCTTCCCTTGTGAGACACTATCGGATTTAGTAGCTAACCAGTGAACATGATGTCTTGAACTGTTCAGCCGTTTGTGTAAATCAAGACAATAGAACTCACACAGTATATTATCAGACACAGTTTAGTTCTCACTATTGTGTTCATTTTGGCCCTGAACAACCTGGTCTTTCATGAGTGCTCTAAAGACTTGTAGCCCTTCGCAAATCTCATAGAATCGGCTCAGTTCACACTCACATAGATGATTCTTATGAAGAATATCATGCCATACTCCACTAGGTTTACCTAGATATAAGAATCATTAAAATTTTACTTAACCTAAAACGCTGCAAGCATCGCTATTTCATCCTAGAAATGGGTAGGAGTTGGACTCCCTAGTGATCCTTCTGAGTCATTCACAACTCGGTTGTCCCTTTGAATCTAGATCTTGGGATCTCCCGTCAACTAGGTTGGGTTGCCGTTGTGATAACTCTTATTTAATAGGCTTTAGTCTCATTTCCTTCGATGAATTCTCAACTAGCTCTCTTGCTAATCCTTTGGTTAGTGGATCCGCCATGTTGTCTTTAGATTTCACATATTCAATGGAAATAATTCCATTAGAGAGTAGTTGTCTTACGGTATTATGTCGACGACGAATGTGTCGTGACTTACCGTTATACATATGACTTTGTGCTCTACCTATTGCTGATTGACTATCACAATGTACGCATATAGTAGGCACCGGTTTTGGCCACATTGGAATATCTTCAAGGAAGTGGCGAAATTCTACCTCTTCCCCAACTTTGTCTAAAGCTATGAATTCTGATTCCATAATAGACCTAGCAATGCAAGTCTGTTTATAAGATTTCCAAGATACAGCCGCCCCACCAAGAGTAAAGATATACCCACTGGTGGATTTTGAGTCTTTAGTATCCGATATCCAGTTTGCATCACACTAACCTTCAAGTATTGCTGGATATCTAGTATAATTCAGCCCAATGTTACGATTAAATCAGAGATATCTTAGAACCCTTATAATTACTTTCCAATATTCTACTCCCGGATTACTTGTATATCTACTTAATTTACTTACTGCATAAGTTATATCTGGGCGAGTGCAGTTCATCAAGTACATTAAGTTTCCAAAAATTTAGGCATACTCGAATTGAGAAATACTTTCCTGCACATTCTTAGAAATAAACAAATTAACATCCACAGGTGTTCTAGCAAGATGATCATCATCTTTGCTGAATTTGTCAAGTATTTTCTCAATGTAATGAGATTGTGACAAAGCATATCCTTCTGATGTTTTGGTAATTTTCATACCAAGAATTACATCAGTAATGCCCATGTCCTTCATGTCAAAATGTTTATTCAATATTTTCTTAGTAGTTTTAATCATGTCATTATTACTACCTATGATGAGCATATCATCCACATAAAGACATACAATGACATAACCTTTGTCTGTGTTTTTAATATAAACACATTTGTCACACTCATTAATTTTAAATCCATTTGACATTATTGCCTTGTCAAATTTTTTATGCCATTGCTTTGGCGCTTGTTTTAAACTATATAATGATTTAACCAATTTACACACTTTCTTTTCTTTTCCTGGAACAGAAAAACCTTCTGATTGTTTCATGTAAATTTCTTCATGTAACTCACCATTTAAGAAAGCGGTTTTCACATCCATTTGATGAATTTCTAGATTGTATAGAGATGCAATGGCAATTAACATTTTAATGGATGTTATTCTAGTAACCGGTGAGTATGTGTCAAAGTAATCAAGACCTTTTTTTTTGTCTAAAACCTTTGACCACAAGTCTTGCCTTGTATTTGTCAATTGATCCATCCATTTTCATTTTTCTTTTGAAAATCCACTTGTACCCAAGAGGTTTACAACCTGGTGGCAAATCCACCAATTCTCAAGTGTGATTTTGCAAGATGGATTCAACTTCACTATGGACAGCTTCTTTCCATAAAGGGGACATAGCCTCTTTAAAAGTTAAAGGCTTTTCTAACAAAAATGTTCGAAAATCTGGACCAAAATATTTTGAGGTTCTAGCATGTTTACTAAGCCTAGGTTTTTCTTCCTCATTTTGATCTAACTCTTACTCTTGCTATTGTTCTTGATCATGTCCTTGATCCTGACTAGTAATAGCATCATGAGATCTTTTATTGTTACTAATCTCTTATCCAGTCTTATTTAGAAATACATGTTCAAAGAAAGATGCATTCCGAGATTCAATAATAGTATTTATATGCATTTCGGAATGTTCTGATTTATGAATCAAAAACCGATATGCACTACTATTCTCGACATAACCAATGAAAATGCAATCAACGGTTTTAGGACCTATCTTAGTCTTTTTAGAACTATGCATAGCCACTTTAGCCAAACACCCCCACACTTTTAAGTATTTGTAGGATGGTACTCTTCCATGCCACAATTCATAAGGTATTTGATTCATTTTCTTTCGGGGGTATTTTATTTAAAATATAATTATCAGAAAATATTGTTTCCCCCCACAAGTTCTGAGGTAATTCAGAACTTATTAACATGGCATTCATCATTTCTTTTAAAATCTTATTATTCCTTTTAGCAATTTCATTTTGCTGAGGTGAGTAAGGAGCGGTAGTTTGATGAATTATTTCATATTCTTTACAAAACTCACCAAAAGGAGATTCATATTCACCACCTCTATCACTTTTTAGTTTTTTGATTTTCTTACTAAGTTGATTTTCAACTTTGTTCTTATATTGAATGAAAGTTTCCAAAGTTTCATCATTTGTTCGAATTAAATAAACACAACTATATCTAGTATAATCATCTATAAAAGTGATAAAAATATTTTTTCCCACCTCTAGTTTGAATTGATTTAAAATCACAAATGTCACTATGAATTAATTTAAGTGGTTCCGTACTTCTTTCAATTGAATGAAAAGGAGTTTTGAATAATTTTGCCTCAACGCAAATTTCACATGTATAATTTGAATTAATATCAAATTTAGGTAAACATTCTATATTAATTAATCTATGCAAAAATCCATAATTAACATGTCCAAGTCTACCATGCTATAAATTTGAAGACTCAAGCAAGTAAGAAGAAGATATATTTTTATTAATAACTGAGGGTACAACGGTCATTACATTCATTTTGAAAAGGCTATCAGGCATGTAACATTTTCCTACATACATCTCATTCTTAGTAAGTACAAATTTATCACTTTCAAACACTAGCCCAAACCCATTCTTACTCAACAAAGATCTGGAAATAAGATTCTTGCGAATGTCCGGTACATGCAGCACATTGTTGAAAGTGAGTTCCTTTCCAGATGTCATATATAGAACAATCTTTCATTGTCCTTCAACTTTGGAAGTTGAGGAGTTACCCATAAAAAGTTGTTCATCGTTGTCCACTGTAGAATAAGATGTGAATATCTTTTTGTCAGCACAAATGTGGCGAGTAACACCAGTGTCCACCCACAATTCTTTAGGATTTCCGACAAGATTTACCTCGGAAACAACTGTAGAAAGATTAATGTCATCTACATCATTGAAAATATTGTCCACTTCGGTCATATGGGCTTGAGTAGGCTTCTTGCTTGTTCTTCTTTTGCTTTTGCCTTTGCTATAGCAATCTTTGGCCCGATGTCCCTCTTTGTCACAAATGTAACATTTGCCATTAAACTTGTACTTTTTAATTTCCCATCCTTTAAAGCCTTGTGATGAACTTTCTCCAGAAAACTTCCGTTTCTTTACTTTTGGAGCATGTTCCACCGCATTTGCCTTAGACTCCATAGGATGCTTACCAGCTCGCTTTTCAAAATTGCGATTGTCCTCCACAATCCTCAAACACACAATTCATTCTTCTAAAGACATTTCTTTGCACTTGTGTTTGAGGTAGTTCTTGAATTCCTTCCAGCCTTGTGGTAATTTCTCAATTAAGGCTGCAACTTGGAAGGATTCACTGAGAGACATGCATTCTGCGTGAATGTCATGAATAATGAGTTAGAGATCTTTAACTTGGCTGATCACAGTCTTAGAATCAACCATCACAAAATCCAGGAATTTGTCAACCACAAATTTCTTTGAGCCGGCATCTTTCGTTTTGTACTTTTTCTCCAAAGACTCCCAAAATTCCTTTGTTGTCTTGATAGGACTGTAGACGTTGTATAATGTGTTGTCAAGTTCGTTCAAGATGTAGTTCCGGCAAAGGAAATCAACATGTTTCCAAGCATCGACCGTAGCAACCACTTGCTAGTTAGTTTCATCCTCATTCAGAGTAGGAGCATTCTCATGGAGAAAACGAGCTAGGTTCAGAGTTGTAAGATAGAACAACATTTTCTATTGCCACCTTTTAAAATCAGTTCCTGAGAATTTCTCTGGCTTCTCACCGTGATTTACCGGTACTGTCACAACAGGAGAGGGGGTTGGCGCAATTGCAGCCACCATTCCAGTACTTGTTTGAGCATTTGTTTCAGTAGCCATGAATTATAAATTATAAAACAAAATTATAATTAGAATTTATACTACATAGAAAATTAATCCAAATTCACAGAATTAAATTCTGTAAAAATAAAAGAAACAAGAATATAATTTTTATTTTTCAATTAATTTGGAAATAAAATAAAATTTTATTTACCCAAATTAATTCCACACAGAAAATTAAATTTTCTGTAACACTTCAATAATTAAAAAAAAAACGTATTTATTTTTAATTAATGAACACTCATAAATTATTTAAGAAAACAAAAATTAATTTCTGACAAACTTCACAAATAAATATTCTGAATTATTAATGACACCAGTATATTACTAAGAGTTGTAAAAAAAAATAGACAGTATATTACTACTATTTGTCAAACAGTATATTACTACTATTTGTTTTCCAACCAGAATATTATTTTGTAAAATCACAAAAAATAATTTCTTTAAGAGGAAGAAAGAAGAAAGGAAATAAACGAAAAATTCTGTAAACAGAATAATTCGAATTTGTCTTAAGATTGTTGGAACAATCTTCTGTGTACAATAAATAAATTGAAACAAAATCAAATAAATAAAATGAATAACTTACAGAATTTATTTTTTCGAACCAAATGAAAAATAAAAAGACCAAGTCGAGTGTGTGACACTTTATCCTTAAGACAGATTCGCCTTGCTACAGTGCTTACGGTTAAGTGGCGTCTATCTCCTAAGATACAATGATCTTCACAAATTTGTAGTAGCACTCCAGACAAATTTGTCCAGCAAACTAGAACCTTGTGTTCTATACTCTCAGAATTTTTTTTAAAATTAATATGAAGATTATATATGCAAAGGAACAAAATCTGGACAGTAAAATGAAAATTTCAGATTGTTTATTGATGCAAAAAAACTGTTGGAACAGCCTTCTATTTATAGGCAAAACCAAACAGATCCGAACAGGTACAAATGAAGTCAACATGTGCAAAATTCAAAGGAACAGATCTGGTGACAGTTTTATTATCTGTTGGCAGTTTTAAACTGCTGGGCAGTTTTTTTAACACTATTAAAACAGTTTGAACCTTGCTGAAAAATGGACTAGAAACCGGGTAACATATCCAAGTTAGTACACCAAGAGCTTATATACCTACAAAAGCTCTCTTAAAGTTTTAATGTGGAACAACCCAATTCAAGAAAACCCACATTTACTTATTTAATTGTCCATTCTACGAACCCGAAAATGATATCAACTTCCTATTTACTCATAAATGGTTTTGACGAACCGTCTTCACTGTGTAACTTGCCATGCAGCAAAGAACACGTCACATCTTCGGACCCACTCCAAAAGACGTTTGGGGCCCACTTAATTTTGGCCTCAAAATTGACCCAAAATAAATTTTATAAAACCAATTTTTCCGACACTTATCCCTTGAATAATACATAATATATGATTAATAGATTATTTTATTTCTACTTATTTGAGTTTCACACGCATACCTGTGTGTGAATAAAACAATTAGATTGTTGATTACAAATTGAAACAGTTAAATAAGATTAAAAAGTGTTCCAAGCAGTTACCAACATGAGCTAGCTTCGTTTATATCAACTTGGTTATTGGCTTAATAAGAGTACTAATAGTGTGTGCCCACTCGACGAGTGTGTTGTTAAATATGTAAAATATAAATTTTAATTTTGATTTAAAAAAACTCATACCATATATTGTTTCAGTGGTAAAAGTAGACCGGGCCTCTTAGGTTCGAGTCACACTCTTATTAATACAATCAAGAGTTCATAATGAAATTGATCTAAACCATTCATTTCATATAATTGACTGAAAAAGTTATTTATGTAAAAAATAAAATTAATCTAACATCATTTTATATTTTTATCTATATGGCATACATGTTTGGCATACATATTTTTAAGCATAGATCATTTATTTGTTATAATATCTTCTCTAGTTGTCAACTGAAATAGGTATAGATTGGTCTCACAATGCACAAAGATCTTCAACTTTTAACAAATGCGACACATACAAGAAAAACTTTTAACAAATTTGACACAAACACATAGTATTGAACCATTCATTTGTTATAATATCTTCTCAATTATTAACTGAAATAAGTACATATTGGTCCAACAATACGTCAAGATCTTCAATTTTTTACAAATCCGACACAAACACACACAAATTTTAACAAATCCAATACAAATACAAAAAAGAGCTCATAATAAAAGAAAATAAACTCAATACAACGAAATCTCCAAAAATAAGAAAGAAATTATTAATCTCTCTTTGGCAAGAATTAACCTCATAATCTCTCAATTAAAAACATGCAAGAGTGATCAATTGAATTAACATAATTGACGGGATTCGATTTATTTTCAGTAGAGTCAGAACTATCATGAGTAGATTTGGGATATTGTGTCTATCTAATAGTAAACAACTATATATTTATATATTTTACAAAATAAAAATATTTAAAAAAAATTACAAAATATTAATAGCATGATGACACACAAGGTGACGTTTCAAAAATAGTATAGATAATTTTTGCCAAGAGCATCCATCCATTAAAGAGAAGTTAGGTACTCTCATAATCAACTCCTTTTTATAAAGGAAGGCTGTCATGTGAGGACAGCAGATTTAGCTCAATGATTTGAGTTTATGATTTATTTTCCCCTTCAATTTAGGACATATATTGTTTATAATACGAAGAAAAGTTATTTTATTTTATTTTTTTTATTTATTTATTATTATTAACAAACACAAGCATAATACATATAAGAAAAGTTACATCTAAAATTAAAAATTAATCAACAGGGTTTACTCACAGTGTAGCCTAGCAATCATAATATCTATATATAGAAAAATAATAAGACTAAGAGTCTTCCCAATTTTTATAAAAATTTACCAACTGCTTACATGATAACCCACCTTAAGTGGAGGCTTCCAAGAAAAAAAATAGCATTCTAATTAATTAGGTTATCAATTTGTTATTATTATATAGAGACAAGTAGAGAAAATATGTATATATTTTTTTTCCCCTCAGAATATGTCTTAAGATTGTAGCATCATGATACACAGAACTAAAAAATAAAATAAATACATACGGCAAATATATATAATTCTATTTGGTTGAGTTTTTAAAAGAATAATACTAAGCATCATGAAATATTTCATGAAAATTTTTCATCATTTGATTAGTGTGTTGTGTTTTATTGTGTGTGCATTCTAATGGCGGAGAATTTTCATAAAACGTCTCATTATATATATTTTTTTATGATGTCTAGGATTACTCATTTTAGAATTTGTGTTCTAATTTTTTTTTTTTTTTTTTTTTTTTTTTTTTTTTTGGGATTTGGTGATAAACCCTTCAGTGTCAAACTTATCCTTTAAAAGGATAAAAATTAAATAGATCCTTTCAAAACCCCCGAATATTTTAGAACTTATTTCTTTTACTATAATACCCTCATATATATATATATATATATATATGTATATCGAATTGCAATCACTCCCTTTCATTTTAGTCTATTCTCTCTCTGTCTCACTCTTATCACTGTTGATCTTCATCGGTGCCATCGTTGCTCTCCATCGGCGCCACTGTCGTTTACTATGGAACTTTTTCTTTACCATCTTTATCGTCACCGTTACTTGTTGCATCCATAACTTCAGATCTGATATCACTCACAATTGTTGTTGCTGAAAAATGACAATTTGCGACGGTTTGCAAATCTCAAACCTGAGATCCTTCCCACACACTCTCTCTCTCTCTTTGGTTCTAATGGTTCATGCTCTCTCTCTCTCTCTCTATGTATGTGTGTGTATCTCACTCACCATTTATGCGCTCTTTCTCTCTTCTCTTCTTCTTCTTCTTCTTATTCTTCTCTTGATCCTCTGTTTTTGAATTCTATCTCTCTATCTCTCTTTGTTCTTCTCATGATGCTCTGTTCTTCCAACAGTAAAATTTTACTCTGATTCATGACACAACACTCTGCTGTAAAGCCATCCTCGCAACATGTTTCTGAATTTACTTTGAATCATAGTAAATTTTACTCTGATTTAGAATAAAATTTTACTCTGTAATAAAATAAATTTAAAAAAAAAAGAGAAAAATTTTACTGTCGTTAAGTAAATCAGCATGTTGTTAACCAGAGTAAAATTTTATTATTACAAAAACAGAGTACGTACTAAATGAACAAACTAGAATAAAATTAAACTTTTAGATCTATGGACAAACAAACAAAAAATTCTAAATTTTTATTGTAATATCTCGATTTCTCATTTTTTTTTATTATCAAATATAATATATATTTTTTAATTTTTAATTTTTAATTTTTTTATTAATCTGAGATCTGAAGTTATTGATCTCAAATATGAGTTCCTATGTATCAAATCTGAGATGATGGTGGTTTGATAATAAAAATAGTGGTTGTCGGCCGACGATGAGGATGAACGACATCGATAGAGGATGAAGATGGTGGAGACAATGAACAATCATCGAGTTAGTGAAGAGAGAGAGAGAGAGAGAGAGAGAGAGAGAGAGTGTGTGTGTGTGCGCTGTAAAAGAGAGAGAAGAGGGAGAAGATATAATGATCAAATAAAATATTCAAATAACAAATTTTGTCCTTCATACAAGACTTTATAATTATGAGAGGGTTTTGAAAGTATTAAATTTTTTCTTTGTCTTTTTAGTAAGAAAAGGAAGCCGGGAGGGGTTTATGGCTAAATTTTTCATTTTTTTCTCCAAAAATTAGAAATTAGTTTGACAAAAATAAATACTAAAAAACACATTTTAAAAATTATTATTTATCAACCAAGGAAAAATCATATAAAAAGAATGAGTTTTTTTATTTTATTTTTTATTATCAAAATATTTTTTGAATTTTTTTAGATTTTTTTTTTTTTTTTTGGTTGAAAACTCAAACAAACAAATTGAATCAGAAAGCTTGATATAGGTTCATTGATTTTTTAATCAAAAGAAAAGAAAAAAAGTTGTTGATATTTAAAGATGAACTTATTCTTTTTGTAAATTATTTAAGTGAGGCCTTTTTTTTTTGGTTGCTATTTACATGATTTTATTAATAATCACTTATTTAGATTCATATAAATTTATTGGTCCCTTTATTTGAGTAATATTGATTGATAACTTAATTAATTGAATTATATTAAGGCTCAATTATTGTGTATATATATAGATATTCTTTTTTAATAAAAACAAATTTCATATTGAGATGGGTTGCCAGTTGGCAAATTTTTGGGTAAATTAGGGAGGCTTCCTAGGCTTATTAATAAAATAAATTACAATATAGGATAAATCATACAAACCTCCCTTGAAATTTAGAGAAAATATAATGATACTTGCAGTTTTGACATAATTGTAATGACATTTCTTTTAGTAAGTTTAAAAAGACTAAAACTAATGTAAATAGTATAAAAATACAAATATAAACAAAATAAAATTTACATTTTAATTTAAAAACACGGACAATATTATTTTTACATTCTTACTACTACCAAATTTCTGATAAAAAAGTAATATAAACTAAAAATTAATAATTGAGGATGGTCATATATTCTCCACAATATTTGATTGGAAGTCATCACCTGTTATGTGATTTCTCATGTGATATAAAAATCCTATTAAGGGACAAATTACACTGATAGTTTTGAAATTTAGGACTTGGTCAATTTGGTTCTAATTTTTCTAATTGCAGCATATTTGACTTTGTATTTTAAAATTTGTGTCAATTAAAGACAATAAATAACAACTATCACATTTTTTGACAGAATTGATCATGTGTGACACACGACCACGTCTCAAGGCCAAAATCGTCAATTCATTCACCTCTTTTTTTTCTTTTTCTTTTTTTCTTTCAACCAATTAAAGTCACTTATTTTGATGTTCCAACACACTCAACTACACCAAATCAATACTCCATCCAAACCAGAGAGGAGAGCTTCCCAAAATTTAAAAATACTGGAGATCCAAAAAATTCTATCAAAAGTTTTATCAAATGTCTCACATGGGTGTGGAACTTACATGAAACCCACATTATGTGGGTCCCACACCCATGTGAGACATTTGATAAAAATTTTAATAAAACTTTTAAAGTTTCTAACATTATTCTCCAAAATTTTGCCCCCTAGGTCAATGGAATACACTATCATTAATTAATTAAATAAATTTTTTTATTTTTTATGGACAGAAAAACACAACACCCTTTTACCCAACACCCATTCCTGTTATATTTATATTTTGTTTTTTGTTTTACACATAAATTGAAGAGATTTGGGAGCAAAATGTTCATTGGAGATTTACGCATTGTTTGATTGGAAAATTTGAAAAGAGATTTGAAAAGGAAAAGAAAAAAAATAGATAAAATATAAATAAAATATATTTATATTAGTTTTACACAATTTTTCCCTTCTTGTTTTTTTTTCCAAATCCCTAACAAAACATAGCGTTAGCAACTTTGCCCATTAGCAGTTTGATAAAAGGTTTGGAAGAGGTTTATAAACTGATTTTGTTTGTTTCATATTCTGCAGAGGTCTGCGATTGGGACATAGTGGTTGTGTTGTTTGATGCGGGGTAAAAATGTGTTACAACTAGAAGGTTAGGAATTAACTTGACACAAGATGTAAATTTCATATACTACCAACATAATTTATCGTTATTTAAATATAAAGAATTTTTCAAATACACATGACATGACATAATTTTTATTGCAGGAATAAAGGCGATAAGTGAACTATCTGGGAAGGGAGTTATTACTGTGCGTGGCCTCTGCTGTGCCTTAACCTAATTAGTTACTTCCAATTATGTAAAATCAATAGGTCAAAACTACACTCCAAGGTGGGACATTTTTCATTTTTAGTGATCCGACAGTGCTAAGTGAAAGGTTGTCGCTCAACAGATAAAAGCTAATTAGGTTACAACCAACAAAAAGATTAAATTATCCCTTCCTATTAGTTATAACCAACAAAGACAAACAAATGGTTACAATTAATATCATTTAAAAAATTAAAAATTTTAATTGAAATAATTAAAAAATTATGATTTGATTTGTTATTAAGTTACAACCTTGAGGCGTTTTGTTTTTATATTTAAATTTAAATTATGACTTTATTAATATGAAAACGTTATATATAATTTTATTTCTTATACACAAGTATATGAGTCTCATATACATTTATAAATATAAACCCCATTATTTGGTATCTAGAAGTGAGAGATATATGCATGACACCCATTCACTTGTGCTTTGAAATGAGAAAATAAATAAAATTATATAACGCACTGCTCTTTTTAATAAGAGTCTTAAGTAATTGTATTTTTAATCTTTAATGCATTTTTTATTTAAACTAAATAAATTAATTATATATATATATATTACATATTAATAATCAATCAGGTTGCATCATAAGAAAATTTTTAAATCCAGTCCATTTATAAAAAAAAATTAATAAAAAATAAGAAGAAAAGCAGTGGGTATCAAGCAGGGAGATGAGGGACGGAGAAAAAGCTTAACAATTGTTCAATCAATAATATAAACAGGACGCTATGATTGACATTTTGATATGCACAAGTTCCATTCCACCTATGTAAAAAAGAAACAAAAAAAAAAAAAGAAAAGAAAAAGTTCCATTCCAAATTCTGTAATCACATTTTCCCAAAACACCTTCAATTATATGTTTTGATCACCCATGCACATAATAATAATTACTTCTCAAAACTGTAGTACAAACTTTTGACACTGAAAAACAAGCCCCATATCATCATTTGGTACCCAAAAAAAATGATCTTAAACATTAGCTAAGAAGCTTCTCTCAACATAATTTAAACTGGTTGCACAGGTGTTGGTAAGTGAAGGTTTGCATACCAAATGATATGAATGATTCAATATGGCTTCGAAAGGCGAGGCTGCGATCTTTGCTTCACAAAAGAGCAAAATATGGAAGGAACTGTCATGAAACAGTCCGACCATAGCAAACCGATGAAATGTAAAGATTTTTTGCCCATTTCCCCTGCAAAAAACAGCCCCAAACAACCTGGTTAATGAAAACAAGCTTCTTAATAAAGCAAACAGATGTGAAAATGATATAGATATGAACAATCAACCTTGACATGTGTACTAGGAAAAGCAGTAGTCCGAAGGGTCTCCTGTGCTTGATCATCATCTTGTCCTCTTTTCATGCTTAGAACGAAAGCAGCCTGGTTACTAGTTGCTGCGGTTGATGTAATGCGAAAACCAGCATCCCATCTCTTATGAAGACCTTCACTAGGATAATGAAAATCAAGTTCCACAACCTACGATTAAACAAAGAAATTCTCCATAAAAAAAAAAAATTTGTTCTTTGCCAGCAAAATGATGTATTCTAACTAAGCATAGGTCCCAATAAAATTCCAATAGAACCTGATTATAAAAGCCTGTTCCTCGAGACATGACAATTGCCCATGTACTACCTGCAGTAGCCATGGCAGTGACAGCGAACCCTTCACGCCATTTTTTACGAATCCATTTGAATGGAAATGAGTTGGAGACTTTATATGATTGCTGCGAATATGGCGGACCTGAATTTTGAAGTAACAAAATTGAAAACTAGATTTTTGAGTTAAAGAGAATGGTTATCAACTGACAGATGATTACTTTTTTAGCAATTTTTTTCTTAAATATTTTTCATCTTTAATTGAACCTTTTTAAAGATAATTTTCACTTTTAGATAGTACTAGAATAGAAGACCCTAAAAATAAAAATATAAAAAAATTGAAAAAAGTCCATTAAAGACGGAAAAAAAGAGCTGAAACAATTTTATTTTTTTGCTTTGTCTTTTAGTGAACTTTTTATTTTTTAAAATCATTTTTTACTTTTGAGATCATTTTAGAGTAAAATGACCTGAAGAGTAAAATTTTGACACAATTTTAAAAAATTCACTGAAGACAAAAAAAATCGATTTTGCCAAACTTGAGAGCTTAAAATTTGCTGAACTAACCCTTGGACATCACCACCAATGAGCTCCCGTTACTAGCTCCTGCTACTGCGGTAATATAATATTTATGCTCCCATTGTTCCATTATCCACTCCTTCAAAAAGATAATTGTAAAGCATAAGTACATGTCATATGGCATGGTAGTGAAAGATTGTTGAAGGTTAAAAAGCACATAGAAGCAACCTTGTGAAGAAAATCAGGTGAGACCTCATAAACTTGAGCATAGATGCCAGCGCCATTATCCATGATTAAGGCCCACAGATTTGACCACGACGCCACACTGCTGATAAATAATCCATCTCCTTGGCCTTTCTCAATGTGAAGGGAAAGCCTTTCATCTGTCACGTTATAGTGATATCTACAACACAATGTGACCGCCAAGTCCTTTAACCTTTTCGCTATAATTTGAAGGAAATTAATATGTAACATTCAAATACAAACCTTTGCTTTATAGGCCAGCGATCATCGTAAACACTAATCCATTGTGTTTCAGGCACTCCCATTCGCACCTTCTTATTTGGCCGTTCATTGTTTTCCTCTTCCATTGTTGATTGCCCTCTCTTATGGTCAAACTCACGTAGAAGCTATACAACATGTAGATGAGTTAAAAGACACTCCCAAGTCAAATTAAGTGAAAGTTTAGTACAATTGTGCAACTACAAAATGTTGAAAGAAAGAGGTATACAGTACCTTTGTAGCACCATCAGTGTTAATAACTCTGAGATCTGGATTTGGACCAAGTAACCAATTAAAGAGGGAGACATATTTGGCATAGTTAGGTTCTTCATCGAACTTTAAGTTCACCACATACTCTACAAACTGTCTAAAAGGTTCAGGACAAGCGGAACAAAGGGCTTTTGGAGATGTTGCCATCTTCTTCTTACAAACAAGGTAATTTTTCTTCTCCCCCTAATTTAACAATTGCGTTGAATTAATATGAAAATGACATAAACAACCCCTGTTCCAAGTTTAGATATGCCAACCTGATATCCTTGCCAAGGAAGCCGGCCACGGAGAAGAAAAATAAGTGTGTAAGCAAGAGATTCCAAATCATCTCTCCTGCTCATAGTTCTTCCAAGATGAGCATGCACACTCGCAAACCAAATTGTTCCCCTGAAGCACCAAAATGATCAGGCCTAAATAAAACAACAATGCTACATACCCAAGAAGGAAAAAAAGCCCAAAAAGGTACAACTTAAAATCTATGTCAAGATTCATTGAAAGTGTGGTCCACAACAAGACCTTATATTTAAAATTCTTGGTACTTTTCTCGCTCCATAGACTTTTCCATAAAATAAAAACCATTAGATTGAAACTAATTTAAGATCATAGAAATATTCAAATACTAGATTTACCTAAAATCATAAGGTGCTTGATGATAATCAACATGTAGACCAGTTGAACTATCACGCCATCTGCTGGCTGCACTTCAAATTGTGTACTAAGATTTGAGAATGACGAGATATTGAGCATAATTCTGTAATGTACTGTGTCAAATATTTGTATTGCAGAGAACAAATGTTTACCAAATCCAAGGTCAACAATAAACAGTTTTTTCTCGTTGGGAGTCCCTGGTAGACCAAGCAAAATGTTTTCAGGCTTTACATCCCCATGTACATACCTGCATAAAGTTGCAGCAGTCATATACAGAACCATACTACGACATATACTAATTCCTTTTGGATTCTACACATGTTGGATGATTCAGATTGGCACATTAACATAAATCCTTGTGCCCAAAAAACTAAAACTATGTCTATTATGTATACAGAACAAAATCTCTCTTTACACTAAAGAAACATATATATATAGCATAATTAACAAGTAATAGGAGTAAAAGACTCACCCTTTGGAGTGCATCTTCTCTAATATAGAGATTGCTTCAATGGCAATGCAAATAACCATATCAATCGACAACATGCTGATGCTGGAAAAAACAAAGAAAACTGTAGACGTCACCAATAGGATTGAGAAGCCCCAAAACTATGATAAAATGTATACTTTTTTAGAAATCAAATTCGTAAGATGCATACCTGGGGAATTTATTATACCAAACATCCCTTAAACAAGGCCCAAGCATGTCCATCACCTGCAATCATTTTGAATTTTTTATTTTCTATTTTTCTAGAAATACAAAAGCCATGATATCAAAAAGGCTACACATGAGTTCATGACACACACCATTATGTAGTAGTCACCTTGCTGGCCCTTGTAATGTACTTGTGGCACACCATGACTGCCACCAAGTGCTCTGAGCAAATACCAGAGCCAGCAAAACATAAGCCAATAATTTTGAAATAATTCCATTAGAATGAACAAGAATGTTGCATAACAGCCACACACAAACAAAAAATAAAACTCACTTGTAAGCTTGCCACTCACAGGGTGGTCCATAATTACATCCCTTGCTGCTTGAATGCTCAAATTTCAAGGCTACCTAGTAAGAATTTCAGCAGATCACAAAACAAGTCAAGACGATAAAATCAGGTATCAATCATAATGAATTCGTTCGACCATGTATACAAAAATGTATCACCTCTACAGCACCCGGGCCAGTTTTTTCATCTGGATTTGGAGGATTAATACGGCGACCGACATATACTCGTCCAAACCCCCCTTTTCCAAGTTTCCTCTCAACTTTGTACGCTGGGGAACCTCCAACCTGAACCTGTTGTAAAAGAGAATAACGCAAGTTAACAAGTGCCAAGTACTAACATCCTTGTTGCTTGGGGTTGGTATTAGGCCGGGCCAGCCCTCAAAAATGGTGCCCAAACCCGCCTATGGGCTAAGTCCAGCAGGCTTTCTTTGATGGGCCATGTCGGGCTGGGCTGTGAGTCTAAAGCTTAGGCCAAGCGTTGCCCACCGGGCTAACGGGCCACCTCTCACAAGACAATGGGCCTGCCTGTTGGTTTAGTCCAAAATACTGAGGCCTCGTTTGGTGACTACGGATGTGTTTGGTTTAGTTTTGAGAGATAAATTTTCAAAAAAGATTTTTTAGAAATTTTTTTGATTTGTTTGGTTTTATATTTTGAAAATAGTTTTGGAATATGAAAATTTGAAATGATTTGATGCTTTGTTGTAATTGAATAGATGTATGTGAAAGAAAAAATAATTGAGGCCTCGTTTGGGAAGCAACCGGTTTAGCCAAAAAGTCAAAAAGTTACTAAACAAGTCAAAAAGCCAACAACCTATACCAAAAAATCAAAGATTCTTTTTTCGTTCTATTTTTTGCACACCTTTTCATAAAAAATCAAAAAGTCATCTCAAACACACTAATTTTTTTTACATCATATTTTAGCCAAAAAGCTAAAAAGTTACTAAAAAAATATGTTCCTAAACAAGGCCTGAATGAGAGAGGAGAGAGAAAAGGTATTCCAAAATCACTAAACTAAACAAAATTTTGAACATTTTTTTTCAAAATTTGTTTCTTAAAAGCAAATCAAACAAGGGTTACATGTTTTAACCAAAAAGCTAAAAAGTCACTACACTCTTTTTGCTTTTCTATATATCTTTTCGTAAAAAGTCAAAAAATTACTAAAATAATTTATTTCCAAACGAGACCTGAGATTCAATCCTATATTTCTTGAAAAATGTTATAGTACCCAAATAATCTACTAAATTTTCTATCAAAGCTCTCACATGGGTGTGAGACCCACACAAACCCACATGTGAGTAAATCCCACACATGTGAGACTTTTAGTAAAAAATTTGATAGATTATTTAGGATCCCTAACATAACTCATATTTCTTAATTTTGTTTTTCATATTTTCTACTAGGCTTGTGGGCCGGACCGGATCTTACGTTGCCTGCCAACAGGCAAGTCCAGCTTCAAACCTTAAGCCCGAGTCATTATTGGATTGGCCCGACCCAACCTGCGTATGAGCTTAGCCCGGTAAACAGTGAATTTTTAAAAAAAATTTAATAAAAAACTTAAAATAATTCATATCAAATAAATTCTAATATATATCCTTTTAAAAAATGTGTATCATATACACTCTTAGATTTAGTTTGACAAATACTTGTTTTAGATTAAAAGTTAAAAAGTTACTAAAATCAAAAACCTATGACCTATACCAAAAAGTCAAAGATTCTCTTTTCTCTTTATTTTGTACACATATTTTCATAAAAACTCAAAAAGTCATTCCAAACATATTAATTTTTTTACCTCATATTTTAGCTAAAAAGTTACTAAAATAAATATATTTTCAAACGAAACCTTAATTATGTCATTTTATACTTCAGCTATGACCAATATTTTTTTTTCTGTTATGACTTATGAATTTTTTAATTATATTTAGTTATAACATTTTTTTCTTTTTTTTAATTATGACTCAAAAAATTAAAATTATGCTATTTTTTTTAAGTTATAAAGTGCATATGCACCACAGTATTTCCCAATATTTTAATCAAATTCGACATCAAATTAAAGGGGAAAAAAATGAGTAAGGCTTGTCACCCGTCCGAAATCAGACCGTACTGTTAAGCCTCCGTATGCCTCTCACGAAACCCATATAAATGATCTAAATCGTTTAATATGTAAAATTTATCAAGTACTTCATTTCTGAAAAAAATCATGTTGATTGAATGTTGATTTCAATTTGATTAGATCACATTTCTGTTAACAATTTATTTTTTCAAATCATATTAGACGGTGATAGAAATGTACAGAAATATAATCTAATCAAGTAAATATCGATATTCAATTAACATGATTTTATACAAAAATAAAATACTTAGGCCAAGTTTGGCATCTACTAAATAATACAAAAAATCGAAAAGTCACTATCCTATTTAAGTCACATCATCTTATTTAAATCACATCACCTCTCTAATACATCACATCAAACCCAATCCAAACCTAACCCATATAAGCCAATAAGTCAAAAAATACACTTTTTTAGAACATCCCAAACCAACCCTTAATGAACCCTACATATTAAACAATTCAAATTATTAGACAATTTGAATTAGAAAAATATTTGGGGGCCCTAATTTTGTGGCTCAAATAGCCAAAACGACGTCGTTTTGGCCATTTGAATGTTGTTTTGTACTCAAAACGACGTCGTTTTGGCCATTTGAGCCACTTTTGAGCCACAAAATTTAGACCTCCTACCATTGTTGTTTGAATTATGATACGGACTCCACAATGAATCCACGGGGCATAGCAGTACGGTCCAGTTGGACCCAGGCCATAACCAAAAAAAGCTTGAGACACCTAATTTGGGATTAGGAATCCCATGACCTGGGTGTGTTTGTTTGGACGGACTAAATAAGAGGGGATTGTAATCCATCGGACTGTTAGTCCCGGGATACATTATCCCAAGACTATTTGGTTGGATTAGATTTGTATCCTATGTTTGTTTAGTCATGGGATTAGATGTCTGGATTGAACTATTTTTAATAAATCCAATATCTGGTTAGACGGACTGGATAAGGATAAATGTTCAAAAGACTATTTTACCCTTATAATCTATAATTTATAATTTAACACCACTAAAAAAGTTCAATTTATAAGGCCACAATTTTTAATTTATTATTTTCAATTAAATTAAATTTATAATTTATAATTTTTATTTTTATTTAATATATAATTTTAAATAACGACAATAAAAAAATAATTTTATTTAATATATAAATTAAATTTTCAACAACACTAAAAAATTTTAATTTATAAGACCATAATTTATAATTTATTATTTTTAAATAAATTTAATTTATAATTTATATTTTTTATTTAATATATAATTTTAAATTAACAATACTAAAAAAAAAATTTATTTAATATGTAAATTTAATTTTTTAACAACACTAAAAAAATTTAATTTATAAAGCCATAATTTATTATTTATTATTTTTAATTAAATTAAATTTATAATTTATAATTTATAATTTAAATTTTTTATTTAATATATAGTTTTAAATTAACAACATTAAAAAAATAATTTATAAATGTTTAAAAGACTATTTTACCATTTTCTAATTGTTTACTAAGTAATAGCATGGAGGGTAAAATGGATATTTCACAAAATAATCCCATGGGATACCAATCCCATGATTTTTATCCCACACCCCCCCATGGGATAGGATAGTCCCCCATTTGTGGGACTAATAGTCCGAAACAAAAAATTTCAAACAAACAATGGACTATTAGTTCGGTGAGACTAATAATCCAATCCCACCCCCTTATCCCTCAAAACAAACATACTCTAAGGCCATGTTTGATTCCACAAGACTAATAGTGAGGTATTAATAATCCTATCAAATTAGTATGGTATTCACAATCCCACCCCTACCCCATTACTAATAATCCTACAAATTTGTTGGATTAATTATCCATTGAATTAATAATCCTAAAACAAAATGTCAAAACAAACATAGAATAATTGGACCCATGAATTAATAATCCTAATCCCATATTCTAATCCTTTCAATCAAACATGCCATAAATGTGTAATTGGTTTTTTATCCTCTCTCACAAAGGATGATACGGGGATTGTGCAGGTGGAGTTTTTGTGAACTCTCAGTCATTTGCTCTTTGAAAAAATCAATAATGATAGGATCTCCAATTTTGAAACTCCCACAACCCCAAATGATCCTACCACTCATTGTTGCAGGGTTGTAAAGTCCCCACCACGTATGGATTATTTTGGGGATTGTGGGCCTCACAATTGGGACTCCAAGCATTTTCCGAAAAAATAGTGAAGAGTTGGAAATGCTGGAACATAAACACAAAATGAGACGTGTGTGGACGCTGCGGATACAATGCATATGGAGAGAGAGAGAGAGGAGAAATTAACCAATTCAGGAACTGGATCTGTGTTTTCTTCATCATCTTCGTCACTAGTACCAAAGCAATCATCTTCGTCAGTAGTACCAAAGAAATCGTCTTCTTCAGTACCACCGCCACTAACCCTAGCTGCTTCATTACCCTCCTGTACCTTCAATGGAGTCACATTACAGTTATCCACCTTCTTCACAACAACATTCTCATCCTCCTCCTCATCCTTACTCTGCTGCTGTCTAGTTCGCTTCCGAGGATTCCGTGCGACTTTTTCATCACCCTCCTCCTGGACCTCCTTCAACGGGGGGCTCACATTGCAGTTATTGACATTCTTCACAACATTACCATCTTCCTCCTTCCTCTGCTTCTGTGTAGTTCGCATCTGAGGTTTCCTTACCATTTTCGCCTTCTCCTTCTTCTTCTTATTCTTCGCTTGTCGTGTCGGTGGTGGTGGTTTGATCGGAGCAATAAGTTGCTTCTTCTTCGGCGGTTGGCCACGGCGCACTCCGCTACGCAGTTGAACCATATCGATTGTACATAAAAAATAAAAAAATCTATAGTTATACGAAGCGAAATACACAGGTGCGAAATCGATTATCGTTCAGTGTAGAAGCGGTTCTGACGAGAAAAAATCAGAGTTTTGTATAAACAATTTGTATGTATATAAATAGGAGTCCGGATTCTCGGCTGCCCTACCCGGCAGCCCCCCAAAACGACGTCGTTTTGGGGGGTTTTTTTTTTTTTTTTTTTTTTCCTTCTTTCTTCTTCGTCGTTCTTCTTCGAACCAGAGGGGAGGGGAGAGGGAGAAGAGGGAGAAAGGAGAGGAAGAGGGAGGAAGGAGGAGGAGGAAGGGAAGGGCCGGACTGGAGGGGGCCATAACCACTGGGGGAGGAGGAGGAGGAGGAGGAGGAGGAGGAGGCGGAGGCGGCGGCGGCGGTGCAGCTGCTGCGACGAGGCGACGAGGCGACGGCCGGCGGCGAGGCGACGAGCTGCGACGGCGAGCTCGCAGCCTCCTCCTGCGAGCTGCGACGGCGAGCTCGAGCCAGACGACGGCGATGGCCGAACGAGGAGAGAGAGAAAGCAAGACGAAGAAGAAAGAAGAAAAAAAAAAAAAAAAAAAAAAAAAAAATCCCCCAAAACGACGTCGTTTTGGGGGGCTGCCGGGTAGGGCTGCCGGGTTGGGCGGCCGAGGATCCTGATTCTATAAATAGAGGGGGGGGGTGAATATTGGCGCGGAGGGAAGTGAAAAACAATTTGGGAGGGAGGGAAATGAAAAATGTGATAGTAGCTTACGAGAGACGATAGTGGTAATAGAGGAGAAAGCTTCGGAGAGAATATACTGGGGTAGTAGAGTGAGTAGCAGAGAAATGAGAAATAGATAGACTGACAGTGTTGTTGCAGAGTACTCATGGCGGTAGGGAAAGACAGGGCTTGTTTGGTTTGTTTTTGAGAGAGTTGTTTTTGAAAAAAATTTGAGAGAGTTGTTTTAAAAAAAAATTTGGTTTGTTTGGTTGTATATTTTGAGAGAGAAATTTTTTGTGGGAGTTTGGGATGATTTGATATTTTAGAAGAATTGAGTAGATGTGTGTGACAGAAAAAGTGATTGAGAAGGAGAGAGGAGAGAGAAAAAGTGATTGACTGATGTGCAGGAAAGAAAAAGTGATTTTGGAAAATTTTTTGAAAAAAACTCAAACCATACAGGGTATGTTTGGTTTGCATTTGGAAGATGAGTTTTAGAAAAAAATTTCTAAAAAATTGTTTGGTTTGAGTTTTTCTCAAAAAATTTCTAAAATCACTTTATCTCTCTTACACATCAATCAATCACTTTTTCTCTCTCCTCTTTCTTTCTCAATCACTTTTTCTCTCACACACATCTACTCAAATTCTCCCAAAATATCAAATCATCTCAAACTCCCAAAAAAACAACTCTCCCAAAATATACAACCAAACAAACTAAAAAATTTCTAAACTCTCTCCCCAAATTTTTTTTCAAAAACAACTCTCTAAAAAACAAACCAAATAAGCCCACAATTTTTGAGAAATTTTTTTCTAAAATTCATCTCCGAAACTCAAACCAAACAAGCCCACAATTTCCAAACGAGTTTTCTACTCCCATATTTAAATAGGATGTTTGGATAGATAGTTACATAACTCTGTAGAAAAGTCTGCTTAAGATCGCAATTTTCAAATTTTTTTTTTTTTTAAATTTGGCCTAAACAGTCGTCTCACCGGATGTTCTACTGGACGATGGACGTCTCACCGGTTGTCCGGCCAGTTAATCGGAACAGTGCAATATTTTTTATTTTCTTTTTGCAATTAATATGTTAATTTTTATATATTCAAAAAAAAATATTTTCTGAATTTTTTAAAAAATTTTATATACTTTAATAGAATTTTGAGTTGTATGTTTGGTTATGAATTATAAGTTTTTGTATCAAATATCAAATGTTACATCAAAAATTCTCCACTCAATTCAAAACTCTTTTACCAAACAAATTTTTCACACTCAAATCATAATTTCAAAACTCACAAACTCAAAATACAACTTATACTCTTAAATTATAGTTAGAAAACTCTACCAAACGCAACCAAAAGTTTTTTTTTTCTTTTTTTTTTTTAAGTCTCGTTTCGCATGTAACATTTTTAGTTTAAAAATAAAAAAAAATATTTAAAAAATTAAAAGTTTACAATTACATCAGAAAGTTAAATATTTTTTTCTCTTTATTTTTTATATATTTTTTCTTAAAAAATTAAAAAATCATTCCAAAAATACTAATTTTTTTATCTCATAATTTAGTCAAAAAATCAAAAAATTATTAAAATAATTTGTTTCTAAACAAGGCCTTAAATATATTTTGGGTTACATTATCTTTTAATTTTTTTATGTCTTTTAAAAAAAATTTAAAAAATCAAAAAATTAATTTTTAATCTACTTTTTAAAACAAGTCAATGTAACACTATCATGCTTTAGATAAAAAAAAAGAGAGTACTGTGTTTTAGAAATATGATTAAGGGTTAGTTTGGGGTGTCCTAAAAAAGTGCACCTTTTGTCTTTTTACGAAAAGATGTGCAGAAAAGTAGAGAGGTGATGTGATGGTAAAAAGATAAAAAGATGGATTATATAGTAGGGACTTTTCTTAAGTGTGCAACCCTCAAGGTTGCACACCATGTGCCACTTACACAAAAAGTGTAAGTGGCAGGTGAAAACAAAAGCAGGACTGCAAACAGAAAAGACGTAAGTGTAAGGCGTAAGTTGCACACCATAACAGTACCCATATAGTAGATGCCAAACTTGGCCTAAAAGTTAATTTTTAGTTTTTAATCAAGTGTTTTTGGCTTTTTTGGAAAACTAATTAAAAATTATTTTTTACTTTTTGGATTAATATTTATTCATAATGTCATATCATAATAAAATAACTAATATATTTCCAAATGGTAATTTGCCCTAGCCCGCAACTTATAAACATGGAGGGTAGTTCATGTAATTTCACACCTTGCATTTTGCTAACTTCCCAAATAGTGTTCTTACATTTTTAGCTGCCTGAGCATCTCCAATAGTTGTTGCTATTTTGCTATTGCTATTGCTATAATTTGACAATGAATAGTGTTATTTTGTCAAATTATAGCAATGGTGCTCCAATGGTCATTTGCTATTTTTGGCAAATCTCAAGCAACTTTCCCTCCAAGTTTGTAGGTGTTGTTTGGATATAGGTTTTTTGTGATTTTATTTTTAGTTATTTTTTGTCTTTTATGACATTTTTTTACTTGTTTGTTAAAAAAATTATATATTTATATTATTCCCAACTAGATAAATATAAAAAATTAAAAAAATGAAAAATTGGAAAAAAAAAATTTGTTTGATTAATTCACCTCACCAAAAAATATATCACTACATATTTAATAAATTTTTTTAACTACACATAAAAAATAAATAATCACCAATTACCCACCAACAACCAACCACCAACAACCATCCAAATTAAAAATTAAATGACATTGATAAATTAAAAAATAAACAATGGCCAATTATAATTGATTCTTTTTTTTTGAATTTTTTTTCGGGCCAAAAGAGCACAACGGCTCTTTGCCTTCCCAAGATAAATCACACCGTCCACATAAAGGATTTCCAAGGGATGAGATTCATCATCCAGAATGATCCAACCTCTCCACCTCACTTCCTCTCTCTCTCCCTCTCACTCTCACTTTTACCCCCACTGCTCTCTTGATCTCATTCATCTCTCTCTCTCTCTCTCTCTCTCTCTCTCACTCATACAACCCAGATATTCGATCGATCACCCTCTCAGCCTCGATCACCCTCTCAATCTCTCACCCTCCAAATCTCACAAACCCACCTTAATTGATCATCCATGTCTCCAAATCACAAACCCACCTCCATCTCCCATGGTGAAAGCATCCCAGCAAGGGGGAATAAAGATAAGCAACAGGAAATGCATCACTGGAATGGATGATGAAGGAGTAAAACAACTTCGTAGGACTACTATAATAAAGATAAGCAACTCCTTGCATCACTGGAATAAAGATAAGCAACTACTCTAATTTTTCTTTCTTTTACTAGGACTTGTAGTTTTACTCTGTTTTTTTTTTTTCTTTCTTTTACTATAATTTTTTTAAAGTAAAAAAAAAAATCACAAAGATAAGCAATTTTGGGGTTCAGTTTTGGAACTTATTAAAAACATTTTTGGTGTTTGAAATTGATGAAATTGGTTTTGATGAAATAAAGATGGTTCTTGGAGATTCTGAAATTGATGAAATTGGTTTTGATTGGTGAAATTGATTGGTGAAATTAATGAAATTAATTTTAATTAATTTTCTGTGTTAATTGATTTTAATTAATTTTCTGTGTGAATTTGGAAATTGCTTCAAATTGCTGTGTTAATTAATTTGGAAACTGTGTTTGGAAAGGATGATGAAAAAGGGAGGGAGGGAGGGAAGGAGGAGGTTGGTTGAAACTGATGACTTGGCAACTTTGGCAGCTGCCAAAGCTTGTGCCATATTTGAGACAAGCTTTGGCATTTGCCAAAGATAGCAGCTGCTATAAGTTGCCATTGGAGCTGTCTTTGTATCCATTGCTGCCATAATTTGGCAATAGCAGCTCCAATGGCACACCATTGGAGATGCTCTCAAGTTGCATTTTTGAAGCTGTAAAACGCAGCTTTTATTTGGGTTCGTAGATCACCACAAAATTAAATTTTTTTTTTTCAAAATTCATAATCTCACTTTTTTTAAAACAATATTTCTAAAATAAAATTCAAAATTTTAATTTTTTTTATTTTCAAAAAAAATATTTTTTATTTTTTTATCTTTTTATTTTTTCAAAAAAATATTTTGTTATTTTTTTAAATATTGGCCAAATAATTTGTTATGATTTAAATATATATATATGGGTGATACAAAATTTTTTAAAATTCAAAAAATATTTTAAAAAATATTTAAAATATTAAAATATTTAAAATAAAAATTACATATTTAAAATAAAAAATAAAATTTAAAAAAATCTTAAATATTAAAAAAATATTTAAAAGATTTAAAAAAAAATATTTTTCACAAATATAATAATACAACACACATTAAAATAAATAAATAAATATTTACCCTAAAAAATAAAATTAAGAAAATTTTAAATATTTAAAAAAAATCAAAATACAACTCAAAACTCGAAAATTCTTTTTAAAACTCATAACCAAATAATTTTTCTCTTTTCAAAACTCATTTCAAAAACTCGAAACTTAAAATATAACTCAAAAATCAAAATTCTTTTCAAAAACTAAACCAAACGGCCTATTTTGCCAAGCTGGTTAAAAGCCAGTTTTTTGGCTTTTTGACTTCTTTAGATCATATCACCTTTCTACTTTTTTACATATTTTTTTTCAAAAAAACGAAAAAAGTTAGCTTTTAACCAATTTCTCAAAACAATCCGGAGTCATATCTGTTTGGTTTAGTTTTTGAATCATAATTTGAGTTTTGAATATTATTTTGAAAAATAAGTTGTTGAAAAGAATTTTGAAAATGAAAATTTTGTTTGGTTATGAGTTTTGAAAATAATTTTGATATTTGTTTTTATTATTATTATTTTATAATTGAATAGATGAGTGTGAGAGAAAATTTGATTGATTGAGAGAAAATTTTATTATTTTGTAGAATGTGAAAGAATAAGAGAGCAGTGGAGAGAGAGAAGAAAAAAAATGATTAATTGATTTATCAATAATAAAAAAAAGATAAGGAGAAAAGAGAGAGAAATAATAATTCTCGATATATAGTTTTGAAAAATGATAAATCAAACATGTTTTTATTTTTTATTTTTTGATCCAAATGTTAATTTAAAAATTAAACCAAACGATACCTATTGTACACACCCCTTAAAAGTGTATATCGTATGCACTTTATAACTAAAGAAAAAAATAATATAATTTCATACTTTTTGTGTTATAATTAAAATAAAATAAAAAAGTCATAACCAAACGACACATGAGATATAATAAAAGATTTTATAAGTCATAATTAAAATAATGTCATAATTGAAGAAAAAAATTAATCATAATTAAAAAAAAAATGACATAACTTTATGGTGCATATGGTAGGGGTGTTTATTTTGACTTTGATTTGTTTTTTGATTTTTTTAATAAAAAATATAAAAAATTAAAAAGAGTAATGTGATAATTTATAATAATTTTTTAATTTTTTAAACTAAAAATCTAACTACTCAAACAGGGAAAATCATTGTTTGCTCCTAAGGCAAGTTGAAGTGGTGTTCTAACTTGATTGTCATTAGTTGAATCAGCGAGACCTATCACATTTTTATTTCTTTTTAAGAGACAATGCGACACTTGTTTATTAATAAATGGTGTGAAGGAATACTCAAAGACCAACCAATAACTTCTCCTCAAACGGGGGCATGGTTTCAAATGTTTTGGAAATTGATTTTTAATTTTTTTTGATTTTTTGATTTTGTTAAAAGAACATGTAAAAAATTAAAGAGAAAAGTAAAAAAAATAATAACTGACACGGATAGGCCCACACGGATAGGCCCACAAAGACCACAGCCCACCATGAGCAAGCCCAGGCCCACCATTTGAACCCCATCGCATAACCGGCTAGCAAAACCCAACACAGCTGGAACCCAACTGGACAGGGAAGGCCAATGATATTCGGACACACGGCAGATGCAGAACAGGTCACGTCATCAGACAAAGATCTGCAGAGTTATTGCCATAGCACATCACCATTAATGCCGCCCATTGCAGCATTTATTGCGAGAACACCTCTTAGCCGGAATGGCGCCCCTCCCACCCTGAACCAGACGAACCACGGCACAAGCTTTCGGCGGGGAGGTCAGAATGACAGAGACAGCGAAATGATTACTATGGGATATAAGCAAAGTCTGAAGATAGGATGAAGGTTAAGTTTCTCTCTCTCTCTCTCTCTACATTTTCTATCTACCTCCTCTTCTAATTCACACGCCGGAGGGTTCGCTGGGGGACTACCCCGTTCCCCGTTGAACTTGTTTGCAGGTTATCCAGTGGGTTTCGAGGAGCTTGGATCGATCTAGCCCATTCACCAGGACGGACTGTATCATCAGTGGCGCCGTCTGTGGGAATTTGGTTGATCCGCGCACCAGTTGTGTTCATTGCCGCCGGAGACCCTGTTCCATCGACTCCTTCATCTCACCCGTCAAGTGTATGGTCACGACTAGATCCATGGCCTCCCACCACAACATTACCGATCACCAAACCGACCCTCCCAATCCAAACGACCCGCCACAGTACTTTATCGAGCTCACCAACAGCATCAACCGTATGGCCGAACAAAACCAGGCCTTAATCAATGCTCTACTCCAGCGGAACCTCCCTATTCCTCCACCACCTCCAGATATTCCCACCACCCACCCAGAACAAGTTCCCGGGCCATACTGTCCCACAACCCAATCCTCCCGACTCAAGGGGCTTGCAACCCCCTCACCCACATATACATCCAACCTCCCCCCACCTCCACGTCCATCAGTCGTCGCTCCAGCTCCCGAGGGAGAGGCCAGCAGCATCCAACACCTGTCCCCCTCTGGCGGTGACAACATCCCCCTTTGGGACGCCGAACTCCGAGCCATGAAGCTCCAACTCCAAGGGGTTATGCAGAATATCCAACATAAGCCCTCCACCACAGCAAATTCCCCATTTGTCGCCTCCATCTGAGACAAACCCCTACCCCGCCAAGTTCAAAATGCCTACCATCGACCCCTTTGACGGAACGACCGACCCCGTCGACCACCTGGAGACCTACCGTACCCTCATGATCCTCCATGCCTTCCCTGACGAAATCATGTGCCGAGCCTTTCCCGTGACACTGAAAGGATCGGCTCGGTTATGGTTCAGCCAGTTACCACCGGATTCGGTCTCCACATTTCAGCATCTCAGTGACTCCTTCTGAGCCACTGCATCGGGGCCCAACGGCAGCGGCGCCCGGCGACCCAACTCCTCAACATCCGTCAGACCGAGGGGGAATCACTGTGCAGTTTTGTCACTCGCTTCAACACCGAAGCCTTGCAAGTGGCCGAAAATGATGACAAAGTCATCCTTACAGCCTTCATGGCCGGTCTGCGGTCATCCGATTTCCTCTTCTCCCTTTCTAAGAACCCTCCGACCTCCATGGCAGCCTTGCTCTCCAAAGCCCAAAAATACATGAACGCCGAGGACTCACTGGCCGCTCGGCAGGACTCAACAACTAAATACCTGACCCCCAGAGAAAAGAGGAAAGACCAAGAGCCCAGTAACACCCGGAACCATAACCGAACATCCCACTATGCCGACCGATCTCCTCACGCCGACCGGTCAGCACCAGTAAGGCCGCCCGGTCGGTTCGAGCGGTATACGTCCCTCAATTCTCCCATGGAACAAGTCCTTAATCAGATCCAGCGGGACTACCCCCTCAAGTGGCCTCTTCCTCCGCGAAACCCTTCCAACCGTAAAGACCAGTCCAAATACTGCCGTTTCCACCAGGACCATGGCCATAACACCGACGATTGCATCAGCCTCAGGGATCAAGTGGAGACCCTCATTGTCAGGGGCGTCTAAGCCGATTCACAGACACCCGCCCTCAGCAGAGGCAAAGAACCGAGCCCCACAGGGACAATCGCAGGCACTCCCCTCCACGGCGACCAGCTCAACCGGACCAGGGTCGCGATCGACCCCCCCAACAACCTCTACCACAAGGTAATCCACCCCCGCCTGTCGGTGAAATCAGAGTCATCTCGGGCGGTCTTGCTTGCGGGGGACCGTCACACTCGGCTCAGAGAGCAGAGCTGAGAAAAATACGACAGGGCTCGGATAAGGCAGTCATCACGGTAGACCGACCCCCCAAGCAGCCCAAGCAGTGGACTGAGCCCATTACCTTCACAGACGCCGATTGTACAAGCACCCGTTATCCACATGATGATCATCTCGTCATCTCTGCCGTCCTCTCCAACTACAAGGTCAGGCGAGTCCTCATTGACAATGGAAGCTCTTCAGACATCATATTCCTCGGCTGCTTCCGCCAGCTCAAGATCAGAGAGGAAAGTCTATCTCCGCTCCAAACCCCCTTGGTCGGTTTCACTGGTGACCGGGTGACTTCTATTGGCTCCATTGATCTCCCCATCACCATTGGGGAATACCCACGGCAGACCACGAAGCTGCTCACCTTCCTTGTAGTCGACTGCCCCTCTGCTTACAACATCATCCTTGGCCGTACCGCCCTCAACGCCTTCCAAGCCATCACATCCACCTACCACCTTACCCTCAAGTTCCCTACCGACCTCGGGGTCGGAACAGTCAGGGGAGAGCAGACCGTCGCTAGAGAATGTTATGTGGCCTCCCTCAAAGAAGTTAAGTTGAAGGAGGCAATGATCATTGAAGGGACTTGACGTCCGAGATGAGGACGAGTTAATCAGAGGCGAACCTGTGGAGGAACTCGTTGAAGTTAACATCGACCCCACCAACCCACTCAAAACAGCCAAAATCGGTAGTCAACTACCTCCCCAAGCAAAGGCCGACTCACCTCCCTCCTGACTGAGCACAGAGACGTCTTTGCTTGGACCCATGCAGACATGCCAGGCATTGACCCCTCTTCATAACTCACCGCCTCAGCATCGAACCTTATTTCCGACCTTACCGACAAAAGCAACGTATCTTCCACCCAGAGCGCAATAATCTCATAGCCACAGAAGTCGACAAACTCCTTGAAGCTCGGTTCATCCGAAACGTAGACTATCCCCAAGTGGCTCTCCAATGTGGTTCTAGTCCGCAAGAACAATGGCAAGTGGCACCTCTGCGTCGATTACCCTGACCTGAACCGAGCTTGTCCCAAAGATAGTTACCCACTCCCCCGCATAGATCTGCTGGTCGATGCCACGGCTGGGCACCAAATGCCTCAGCTTCATGGATGCTTTCTCCGAGTATAACCAAATCATGATGCCACTCATCCGATCGGGAACACACATCCTTCATCACCGATCGAGGTACTTATCACTATTGTGTAATGCCATTCGGACTAAAAAATGCTGGGGCCACCTACCAACGGCTAGTCAATGCCGTCTTCCACCATCAGATCGGTCGGAACATGGAAGTGTATGTGGACGACATGCTAGTCAAGAGCAAACTCTCCACTGACCATCTCACCGACCTACGAGAAACTTTTGCCACCCTTCGCAAATACCAGATGAAGCTCAACCCAGAGAAATGTGCCTTCGGCGTAGGCTCTGGAAAGTTCTTGGGTTTCATGGTCAGTCACCGTGGCATCGAGGCCAACCCCGAGAAGATCAAGGCCTTGATTGAGATGCAGTCCCCCAAAACCGTTAAAGAGGTTCAAAGACTCACTGGCAGAGTAGCAGCCCTCAACCGGTTCATCTCCCGCGCAACGGATAAGTGCCTTCCATTCTTTAAAGTTCTTCGGCAGACTTTTGAATGGACACCTGAATCCGAAGAAGCCTTCCAACAGTTAAAGCAGTGCATGGCCAATCCTCCCCTTCTCTCACAGGCAGTCACGGGCGAGCCTCTCTTCCTCTACTTAGCAGTATCAAACACCGCGGTCAGTGCAGCTCTCATCAGGGAAGTTGGCTCAGTCCAACGGCCAGTCTACTACATCAGTCGGGCTCTCAGGGGAGCGGAGCAGAACTACCCCTTGTTAGAAAAGCTGTCCCCTGGCCTTGGTTACCGCCTCCAGACGGCTCCGCCCCTACTTCCAAGCCCACTCCATAGTGGTCCTCACCGACCAGCCCCTGAAGAAGGTCATGCAACAACCAGAACTCTCAGGTAGACTCATGCAGTGGTCAGTAGAACTAAGCCAATTTGACATCTCCTATATCGCCCCCGGACAGCAATCAAGGGGCAAGCCGTAGCTGACTTCATCTTGGAATTCACCAACCCAGTCCCTACCACTAACCCTCCGCCCACACCAACTCCACCAGAGCCTGAAGATCCTCATTCTTGGACACTCAATGTCGACGGCTCTTCTCGCAGGGAAGGAAGTGGAGCTGGCCTCATCCTCACCTCCCCCGAGGGGGGTTATTTCAAGTGTGCCCTCCGTCTCTTATTTGCGGCCAGCAACAATGAGGCCGAATATGAAGCATTGATAGCAGGACTTCGACTGGCCAAAGACATTGGTGTTAGCCACATCCGCGTGTTCAGCGACTCCTAACTCATCGTCGGCCAGATCACGGGGGAATTCGATGCCAAGGATGGCACAATGCGAGCTTACAGGGACATGGCACTCCCCCTCGTTCGCCTCTTCAATACTTTCCAGATCAGACACATACCTCGAGCGGAAAACTCCAAAGCAGATAAGATGGCCCAGCTGGCCTCTGCCGACCAATCCCGACCTCAGCCATGGAGTTCGTCTCGAGTACCTAACCCCCCCGGCCATCTCGCCCGACCTACAAGAAGTGCAATTCCTCCAGACGGAGCCCATCCCCTGGGCATCTGACATCCTCTTCTTCTTGACTACTGGAGAACTCCCAGATGACCAACAACAGGCCGCCAAGTGCGAGCTCGGTCGGCTAACTACATCCTGGTTGACGGCATCCTTTACAAGCGCGTTTTTCACGCCCGTACCTCGATGTCTCAACCCCCGCCCAAGCAACTTATGTAATGGAAGAAATCCATGAAGGGATCTGTGGCAATCACTCGGGTGGCAGGTCTCTCGCTCACAAAGTACTCCGCACCAGCTACTTCTGGCCGACTCTCAACCAGGATGCCGCTGATTTCGTGCTCAAATGTGACAAGTGTCAGCGCTTCGCCAACATCCCCCATACTCCTCCTACTGAGCTGATCACACTCTGCAGTTCCTACCCGTTCGCCAAATGGGGGATCGACCTGGTCGGACCCCTTCCCACTGGCCGAGGCCAGACCAAGTTCGCAATAGTCGCCATCGACTACTTCACCAAATGGGTAAAAGCAGAGCCCTTGGCCACCATCACCGAGCGGAATACAACCAAATTCATCTGGCAGTCCATTGTTTGCAGGTTCGGCATCCCTCAAGCCATCGTCTCTGACAACGGGAAGCAATTCGACAACGCCAAGTACAGGAAGTTCTGCGCAAACCTTCAGATCCAACCATGCTTCTCTTCCCCAGGACATCCGCAAGCCAATGGCCAGGTCGAGGTCACCAACTGCTCACTCCTGAAGATCATCAAAACTAAGTTGGAAGCTGCCAAGGGACTTTGGGCAGAGGAACTACCAAACGTGCTCTGGGCCTACAGGACTACCGCTCGGACTCCTACCGGGGAAACCCCTTTTCGCCTAACATACGGTGCTGAGGCGGTTATCCCTGTAGAAGTCGGTCTGCCGACCCCCAGGGTCTTACACCCGGACCCAACACTGACTGAAGAGCTCCGTCGGGCGGACCTGGACCTCATCGAAGAGCTCAGAGAGACTGCTGCTGTCAGATTGGCCTCGTACCAGCAGAAAATGAGAACACATTACAACCGCAAGGTCCGACCAAGGGAATTTGCTGTGGGAGACCTAGTGTTGAGAGAAGCAACTCTTGCCACCAAGAATCCGATCGAGGGCAAACTAGCAGCCAAGTGGGAGGGACCCTACGTTGTGAAGGCCCGCCCACGGCCAGGCACTTACCGACTTCAAGACATGGATGGCCGAGACCTTCCCCATCCCTGGAATGCTGAACATCTGAAGCGTTACTATCAATGAATTCTTACTTTTGTATTGTCAAACTTGTTGTATTTTCCTTTCAGTACTCAATACAAATATCGACTGGAGTTCCAACCTTCTATAATTTAACTGTCTGAATGTCGCTTCCATGAAACCTTCTTTTGCAGCACTCAAAGCCTCAGTTCGACCTGAGCACTTTCAACAGCCTCGGCCAGACCGAGCACTCTCAAAAGCCTCAGTCCGACCTGAGCACTTTCAAAAGCCTCAGTCCGACCTGAGCACTCTCAAAAGCCTCAGTCCGACCTGAGCACTCTCAAAAGCCTCAGTCCGACCTGAGCACTCTCAAAAGCCTCAGTCCGACCTGAGCACTGTCAAAAGACTCAGTCCGACCTGAGCACTTTCAAAAGACTCAGTCCGACCTGAGCACTTTCAAAAGCCTCAGTCCGACCTGAGCACTCTCAAAAGCCTCAGTCCGACCTGAGCACTCTCAAAAGCCTCAGTCCGACCTGAGCACTCTCAAAAGCCTCAGTCTGACCTGAGTACTTTCAAAAGCCTCAGTCCGACCTGAGCACTTTCAAAAGCCTCAGTCCGACCTGAGCACTTTCAAAAGCCTCAGTCCAACCGAACACCTTCGAACACCAGAAGACCTAGCGAAACAAGTACCCCCGTAGCCTTGGAAGAACACTTGGTCACAAGCTGAGGTCACAAATTTTTACAACATTTCTACTTAGTCAAATTTCAACGGTATTCCCCAATTCCCCCCCTACAGGTTTACTATTGGCCCCCTTTAGTTCTAATTTAAAAACCTACTTTCCTGCCCTCATTCATTGAATTTTTACACAAGTCCAATCTCACTCTGCATGAACGAATTTTATCAGTTCCCTCTTACTCTGCGTGGTGGGATTTTTAAATCAACAAGTTCAAATTCACATTCAAATTCACAAGTTCATCCTCTTCCATTTATCAGCCCACTTTTATCAGTCCAATCTCACAAGTTTAAACTCACTTGGGTCACTTAGCTCAAGTTCACTCTGTCACGAAGTTGAATTTTTCATAAGTTCACTACTCATTTTTATTACAAGCATTTCTCCATTTCAAACCCACCAAACAAATAAACACAGTTAATTACAAGACATAAGTGGAGCTTCATTCACTCGCAAAATGTGTACATCAGTTTATTACAATACTTCAAAAAAAAAAACAACAAAAAAAAAACAACAAAACAAAACAAAAATGTGTATACAAAAAACACACGAAAATTCTTAAGTACATGTCTTCAGTTCACTCTCCCTCCTCACTGGAGATTAGATCCTCCTCTTCCACACCTTCATCTAGAGGGGTCTGGGCCACATCATCTTCTCCAATTGTTACGCCGCTGAAGTCAAGTTCTGGGAACAGCTCCTCTGCCCTCCTTTTGAACATTTTCCACCCACTGTCCCAGTACTCTGACATTTCATGCTTGTAATAGTCCGACTGCTGGAAGCTGGCAATCACTTCAGACTCAGACCTCCCTTCAGCAGCCGTCCTTGATGTGCCAGCCCCCCCAGATTCCTCCCTTGCTAAGCTGCTGGCTACTGCCGCATCAATCGCCATCTGAAACTCAGGAGACCCTTTGAATTGGGCAACTGCTGCAACACAAAGATCGGGGTAGGCTGCCCTTTCCGAGGCCGCCTTCGCCTTCTCTTCGTTCAGCTCTTTTTGAAGGGTCTCATTTTCCGCTGCAGCCCTGACCCTCTCAGCCTCCAGCTCCCCCCCTCCAGGCCTCTCCCTCAGCAATCAACTTCGCCCTCCCTGCCTCAAATTGCTTCTGCAAAGTCTCCCTCTCCACAGTCCCCTTACTTCGCTCTTCCTCCAACTCCTTGCGCAGGCTTTCCCCCTGCTCTACCGCTCTGGCGCGCTCGTCCTCCACCTCCTTCTGCAGAGCTTCAACCTTAGCATCTGCCTCATCTCTCTGCCTGACGAGCTCTTCGTTATTGATCATGGCTTCCTCATGCCGCTCGATCGCGATAGCACAGGCCTTTTGGGACTCCTCCAACTTCTTCGCTCACCAGTCAACTGGAACTCGAGCGACACCACCCTGCGGCGTGTGTCCTCCAACTCCGACCTGACTGATGACAGCTCGATGTGGGCAGTCTTCCATGCAGCACTCTCCTTCTTCAGCTTGGTCAGGTCTGCCTTGGCCTCTTCAGCTCTGATCTTGGCCGCCGCAGTTTTCCTCAGCAGGGCCCCTGCCAGGGTAGTTACCTCCATTTGAGCGGAGCATAGCCCCCTGAACAGGTCCGCCTCATTGAATCCAGAGGCCCGAGCGCAGAGCCGACTCCTCCACCATCTTCACTAAGCGGTCTGCCACCGCCTTAGCTGGGCCTCCGTCTCCCTCCAGCCTCCCAGCCACAGCCCACGTGTGGTAAATTGTGGCACCCAGGCTGACCCCCCCTTCCTGGGGCGCAGGACCCCCCTGGGGTCGTTCTTCCACCCCTTGTTCAGGACCCCCCTGGGGTCGTTCCTCCACCCTTTGTTCAGGATCCCTGCTCCCCACCCCTATGCTGATCGCAGCCCCTCACTGGCACAACATCTCTAACTTGTGAGGACACGTCCACCACCTCTGGGACGACCACCCTTTCTGCAGTCTCCTCCGCAACCGGGGTCTCCTTCATCTTTTTTGGCCTAGACTCCTCTGCAGCCCCCTCTGGGCACTTCTCCTCTTCTTCTTCTTCAGACCCTCCCCCTCCTTCCTGGCCTTCTCCTTCACAGGATCCGCAGGGAGTTTCCGCGGCTCAAAAGTGCTTAGGTCCTTCCTCCCAGGGGCTTGGGACGAGGTCGAATCCTCTCCCTCGCAAGCGGTTGCGGCGGTCGGTCAGCTTGAGCCTCTTTGAACTTCTGAGCCTTTACCATAATGGCCTGATCCTCCGCCTCCTGCGCTCTTCTTCTGGCCTCCAACTCCGATCGGTCGAGGTCCCCCCCGATCGGTTGTGGACCCAACCCCGCCTGAAACAGTGCGGACGGCTGAACAAGCTCGTCCCACTTAACTTTTTCCCTCTCCCTCCACTCCTTCACCTTCTTTACTCTCTCCGCCACCGCCGCACCTACCTTCGGCTCCACAAACTTGGTCGGCACTTTCCACGTCGTACGCACTCTAGCCCCGCCAGAATTGGACACGTAGAACCACCTGGGCCTCCAACCTTTGATCGAAGTTGGTAACCCAGCCACCAAACCCTTCCCCGCCACGGCCTGCAGGGTCACCCAAGTCTCTTGCTGCCCTGAAGCTTTGTAGCAGCAAAAGAACTCATCCACTATCATGGCCTGCCCTTCAGTCGCCTTTGGCCAGACGCTTGCGCAAGATAGCAAAATCTTCCACGCATTGGGCATTAGCTGCCCTGGTGCTACCTCCAAGTGGTTGAGCACATCCACCACGATCTGCGGCAGTGGCAATCTCAACCCACCCTTCAGCGCCTCCTCGTAGAGAGAGAACTCCCCTGGCCTGACGTCAGACGGCCTCTCCGTTGATGTTGGCAGCACCAACTCCACCTCCGCCGGGATCTGGTACCTTTCGCGGATAGCCTCCAATTCCCCCGCCGTAATAATGGACCTGTCAGCCCTTGAATGCCAGTGATCTGGTTCCACCTGGCTGATTGGTTGCGGCGCTGCTATCACGGTGGAACCGTGGGATCGCACCACTGGTCCCTTCCCTCCACCCTACCTGACCTGTACTGCTGCGCCAACTCCACAGCGTCGTCCTCTCCAAGAGGATCCACCCTCACATCCCCAGCTCCTTCTTGAGCCATGTCTATGGCGTGTCTGCGTATTGCTTCTGATGCAGGTGCAAGAAAGTTGCAGAAATGTTGCAAAGGGGTATCGTCGGAAACGAAGGAACTAATACTTCGAATATTTTGAGTTTTTGTAAAGAAGTAGGTGAATCGTATGATACCAAAAAGCCCACGGTTTACCCGTATTCCAAGGATCCAAATTAATTTTCGCCAGTTTGAAAACTTTTCAAATCATCCACCAAAACTGCCTCTTCAATGCCCATCATAATGCCCTGACGTTTCGCTAATAATCTAACGCTTGACCTTTCCCCTCCCTCGAACTTCCGCCACGTGTATGGCCTGGATGCACTAACTTCTGTCCTTACCTTGTCTTTTCCACTTCAAATCATCACGTGACACGCCGCCTCTCGAGCCCCGCGCCCTTCCACTCGGCCACCTCCACGGTCGGCCTCACCTGCTCGGCCACCTCCACGGTCGGCCTCACCTACTCGGGCCACCTCCACGATCGGCCTCACCCGCTCGGTCACCCTCAGGGTCGGCCTCTCCTGCTCGGCCACCTCACGGTCGGCCTCACCTGCTTGGCCACCTCCACGGTCGGCCTCACCCGCCTGGTCACCCTCAGGGTCGGCATCTCCTGCTCAGCCACCTCCACGGTCGGCCTCACCCACTTGGTCGCCCCTCACGGTCGACCTCTCCCCGCTCGGACACCTTCACGGGTGACCTTTCCCGCTCGGCCACCCTCACGGTCGGCTTCCCCCTACCGGTCGGATTCATCTTCTATATTGTTATTCCCTTCGTTGGGCTAAAGCTGCACTCGGGAATGGGGGACTACTGACACGGATAGGCCCACACGGATAGGCCCACAAAGACCACAGCCCACCATGAGTAAGCCCAGGCCCACCATTTGAACCCCATCGCATAACCGGCTAGCAAAACCCAACACAGCTGGAACCCAACTGGACAGGGAAGGCCAATGATATTCGGACACACGGCAGATGCAGAACAGGTCACGTCATCAGACAAAGATCTGCAGAGTTATTGCCATAGCACATCACCATTAATGCCGCCCATTGCAGCATTTATTGCGAGAACACCTCTCAGCCGGAATGGCGCCCCTCCCACCCTGAACCAGACGAACCACGGCACAAGCTTTCGGCGGGGAGGTCAGGATAACAGAGACAGCGAAATGATTACTATGGGATATAAGCAAAGTCTGAAGATAGGATGAAGGTTAAGTTTTTTTCTCTCTCTCTCTCTCTCTACATTTTCTATCTACTTCCTCTTCTAATTCACACGCCGGAGGGTTCGCTGGGGGACTACCCCGTTCCCCGTTGAACTTGTTTGCAGGTTATCCAGTGGGTTCGAGGAGCTTGGATCGGTCTAGCCCATTCACCAGGACGGACTGTATCATCAATAATAATAAAATTTACTTCAATACAAGTTTTTAAAAATAATTACAAATCAGTGAAAAAATTTATTATTTTTAATAATAAAAGTTATAAAATTTTCTATGAATTTGTAAAGTACTACTTATTTGCAATTTTCTCAAAAAATTTTATAGTTACTTTTTTGGTTTCTAACTAGGATTATTTTGACTTCGTTTGACAGTTATGGTTGGGGTTAAAAAAGTACAAAAGATAAAATAAGCTAAATAAATTTATAAGACAAAATGTCGCATTCAAATCATAATAATTTTACTTTTTCTCTCACAAAAATCAAAAAAATCAAATATGCCAATCTAAATGAACTTTTTAGTCCTAGATTGAACAAACATGTTTTATCAAGCTGCATCTCCTCTATTTCTATAAAATGCCCAAGATCCATGGCCTTTATATATCTTCTTTCCTTCCATTTTTTCTTTGTTTCAATCAGTTACAGTTTATTATATAAATTCTACAGAAAACCGCCAGAATTCCTATTGAAAAATCTAGAAACCTCCTAGATGTTGATTTGTGATTATGTATCAATTTTAAGCAGAATATAACAATCCCAATCAAACAATCAAGAGAAAGAGACACAATGATTTTTACGTGGAAAAACCACAATTGGACACCTCCAACTGTGATCAAAAAACCACGGGCAACTGCCACAAGACAATCCACTAAGAAGAATTAAAGGAATTACACAGGTATACTCTCAATTATCTAGCAAATCCACAATGCCTAATTGAACCAACCTCTATGTGCCTCTTCAACCCCCATCTTCACTACGGAATTGTCTTTCTGATGAGCCACTCCGGGATTCCACCAAAGCTTCAGGCTCGAATTCTTCAGAATTCACAACTGAAGAACAACTCTCTCTTTTGTGTATAACAAACAAACCTTTGATGTACTCTCTTTAAACCATGAGTTGAATACTCAATAAAAACATCAAAGAAAACTTAACAAAATATCTCCAGATATAACCCTTAAGAACCAAAAAGAAGATCTGGAGAGATTCAATGAATGAATAAATTAATAGCCTAGATTTGGGAGAAACCCAACTATTGATAGAAAACCAAAACAATCCTAGTTGGGAAAGAAAACCAACTTCTTGTAGAAAACCAACTTCTTGCAGAACTCCAAAGTAATCCTGTTTTTGAAGGAAACCAACTTCTTAAAGAACTCTTGTTACAACCTTGGTTTTGATCCATGGAATTTGACAACAAAAGGTCCTAACAATCTCCCCCTTTATCAAATCCTGGATAAAACCAATCTAAAACAAATTTCCTAACAAAATCTCTCAAGCAGCACCACCAACTATGAACCAACACTCAAATCCATGCTCTTGAACAATTATCCTGAAATAAAATAACCACACACAAGCCAACCAAAATATGTGGAACTGGATTAAATAACAAAATATAAATCAATCCATAAACAAAATACTAACAATCCAACTGTACCAAAGAAGGATATAAGCAAAAGTAAAAACACTGTACCATCAACCAAACTACTGTACCATCAATATACATCAAACACTGGTAATGATAAACCAAACTCCCCCTCATTAAAAACAACCACAAACACTGAAAACAGTGAACAAATAATATGGTGGAGCAAGCAAGGAATTTCAGATTTGTACCATAAAACACACAAGACTATCCAAGAAGCACAATTACTTGAAAACACAATGTGCACAGTCTGTAGAAGATTCCTCATAAAAGAAAGTGATGCATTATGTGAAAAGCATAGATCCCATGAGAAAAGTGTGTGTGTGACTCTTGGAGTTCGACAAACACTAGATTCAACCCTGGTAGTGATCTGAAAGTTGAACCTCCAACAAGAGAATCTAAGCACAACAAAGGAAAGTCAAACCACTAGGAATTAAGGGATATTTGTTGAGTAAAGACGGAGGCTCCCCCTCAATCAATGAATCCTTTATTTTTCCCTTTTTTTTAACATCTTTTTCTTTTCTTTTCTTTTTTTGCACATTTTTTTTCTTTCTTTCTTTTGCACATTTTTTTTTCTTTCTTTCTTTTGCACATTCATTGGCGGCTGACACGCTCAAGAGTATGGAAACCGAACCAGAGAAGCATGGATATAATAAGGATGACTTGGTTGGTGACTCTGAGGTAGCCTTTTCCTCATGGCTGGACTACAAAAAATAGAGGAGAAAGCCATGGAGATGCAAAAAGATGGAAGATGGTTAAGAGACTCAACATCACCCATGATATGCTAGTATAGGTCAATTCCTCTAGAAAAGCAAAAGATACAATGTCAGAAGTCCATAAAAAATAATCACTAAGGCGGAAGACTCCCATATTTGCTAATCCAAGAGTGTGTACAAAATGAGACATACTAATCAAAAAACACACACTCTAAAATGAGTAATGACCACAGAAAGCACACATATATTAACATGTAATGGTTATTCTCATCAATTCCAATATGCACCAAGGACATCTCACAAATTTCAAGCTTGCAAAACCATACTAAGAAAATCTTTTTGGGTTTTTTTTTTTTTTTTTTTTAAAACAAAGCAAGAGAAAAAACGAACATGCACACAAATCAAACAAGATCTCGTTCTAAAAGAATTTTTTTTAAAAAAAAAATAGAACGACCCGCTCTGATACCAATTGAAAAATCTAGAAACCTCCTAGATGTTGATTTGTGATTATGTATCAATTTTAAGCAGAATATAACAATCCCAATCAAACAATCAAGAGAAAGAGACACAATGATTTTTACGTGGAAAAACCACAATTGGACACCTCCAACTGTGATCAAAAAACCACGGGCAACTGCCACAAGACAATCCACTAAGAAGAATTAATGGAATTACACAGGTATACTCTCAATTATCTAGCAAATCCACAATGCCTAATTGAACCAACCTCTATGTGCCTCTTCCAACCCCATCTTCACCACGGAATTGTCTTTCTGATGAGCCACTCCGGATTCCACCAAAGCTTCAGGCTCGAATTCTTCAGAATCCACAACTGAAGAACAACTCTCTCTTTTGTGTATAACAAACAAACCTTTGATGTACTCTCTTTAAACCATGAGTTGAATACTCAATAAAAACATCAAAGAAAACTTAACAAAATATCTTTAGATATAACCCTTAAGAACCAAAAAGAAGATCTGGAGAGATTCAATGAATGAATAAATGAATAGCCTAGATTTGGGAGAAACCCAACTATTTATAGAAAACCAAAACAATCCTAGTTGGGAAAGAAAACCAACTTCTTGTAGAAAACCAACTTGCAGAACTCCAAAGTAATCCTGTTTTTGAAGGAAACCAACTTCTTAAAGAACTCTTGTTACAACCTTGGTCTTGATCCATGGAATTTGACAACAAAAGGTCCTAACACCTATCTGTAGGTTTTTGGCTTTGTTGTATCCTGGAGGCAATTTGGTAGAAACCTTTTAGCAAACTCTAAACAAGTGGGTGCAAATTTCGCCTTAAAGAAAATGATTCATCGTGCCTCAAAGCCATTGTTTTCCATTCTTTTCTTTTTTTTCTTAACAATTTTAAGGCGAAAATTGTGACAATGGAAGGAAATTTAGTGTGACAACCCTCACCTCTAATTAATGCTAAACTGTGACTGAGAATGATAAGTAACTGATTTGACTGAAATTCTGAATTGATTGCAAGAGTGTATTGCTTTACTTGCATTTCTATCTGTTTGTCATTTGATTGATCTGTTCATGTTTTAATTTCGAACTGCAAATTGAAGGCCTTATCGGCGGCCGAATCAGAAATTGATTAGTGTTATGTGCTAATTAGAATTTATATGATTTTATGGTAGATTTAATTGAAATGTGATTTGGTATGATTAAATTAGATTAAATAATGTTAAATCACTTGAGCCTAGAGTATTTACATGTTTGCCACTTAGTGGGCCACCTTTACAAACTTGTATGGGACTTAATTCACACCCTTGAGGCATCATTTCTTCATCCATATCTCAGACCAAACCGTGGGGGAGAGAGAGAGTTAGGAGAAGTTTGGAATTCATCTTGAAATCTTGCTTGAATCTAGAGGAATTGAAGAGAGATTGCATAATTGAGCTTCTATACTTGGAATTCAAGACCTAAGGTAGAGAGTTCATCTTCTCATTTGTACATTTGAGTTGTTCTTGCATGGTTCATGGGATTATTGGAGGTTAGAGTCAAATTATGGTTTAAAGTGTTGAATTGAGAATTAATTCATGCATGCATGTACATATTCTTGGAATTTGAGGTTGTTTTTAGAAAATCCTCACATGCATGTCCATTTTCTAGTTGTAGTTCATGAATTCATCATGTTTTTGGAAGGATTGACTCATTTGATCATGTGTTAGAAGCTTTGAATTCAATTGAACACATGCATGTTAAACGTACATCTTGTTCTTGAAGTTTATTTGAAATTCGTGTCTAATTGACTTACCCTTGGGCTTTGATTTTTCAAATTGATCTTCAAAACATGTTATATTATGGGTTTAAAGTGTTTTTCCAGAAAATTGGCCCAAAAGGATCGAATTTTAGGCTTTTAAAGTCGAGTTTTGTGCTTGGGGATGAATCTGGAAATTCCAGATTTTAGACCCACGCTCGAGTGTACACTCTGAGTCGTGCATCTCCGCTCGAGCGTGAAATGCATATGCCCAGAAGTTCATGTGTTTTGCAGTCCGCTCGAGCGAGAGAGTTCACTCTCGAGCGAGGATCTGAGTCTCACGCTCGAGCGGAGGTCGAGCGTCCGTCAAGTGTGAATTACATGCATCCAATACTTTTCATGAAGTTTGTAGTCCGCTCGAGCGAAGGAAGTCACGCTCGAGCGGAGCTCCTCTGTTTGCATGTCTGCTCGAGCGTAGAAAGCCACGCTCGAGCGAGACCCCTGTTTTCTGAAAATTTTGAAAAGTGTTTTAAAGTACATCTTTGCATCATCTTTCCATCCTAGGCATTCCTAGACCATGTTTAAGGCATCTTAATGAGGATATTGATGTAGAACCACACCGAGTCAAGATAGGGACTAAGTTGTTAATTCCCAAGTGTGTAACTTAGTGTGTGTTCATTCTGTAACTGTGTAGGGTTGGCATCCGAGGACGCTCATTAGCTGTTTATAGCCCAGTGCTCTGTGAGTAACAGTGTTGTAAAGATACGTTCAATTATGAATATTTTCTGAATAATCAATTGTACTGCTTTCTGAAAAGATATTTCTTACTGAATGAATGTTTGTCCTATTTGTGAACTGTATTCGTGGCATCCATAGCAAATTACTGTTACTGTACTGTTACTGCTACTGTTACAGAGATCTCTGTTGGTTCCAATGTTGGAACCACTACTGTTTACTGTTATGATGGCCATCAATTGATTGTTCGGTCTGTTAAGACCTACTGTACTGTTTTGCTATTGGATGTACCACAAATAACTTCTATGGTTTCTAAGTGATTGATATGACTGTTTAAATAATGAAATGACACTCATTCTTAACCCCTTTACGCATATGTTATTCACTGGGCTTTAGCTCACTGTTTATATTTATATGTAGGTGTCCAGGCACCGGACCGGAGCTAGATGCGTCGGGTTAACTCCCTTTTGTCAAGCCAACCTTTGTGCCTCACTTCGAGGTTCCGAGTCTGTTCAAGCTAAGGCTTTTTGAGGTGTCTCAGCTCACCCTTCTGTCTCCGTTTTGTTGTACTATTTAAGACTTGCACTGTACTGTTATGGTAGGGATTTGATCCCTAACCTGAATGTCTGTATATGATGTATGTATATACTATTTTGGTTTTGAATGTGAATATGTTCAGAAAAGTCTTTTTGCATTCAGACTGTCACAGCTCATTGGACATCTTTTATTTACTGTTTTGGCTTCCGCCAGCCCATTTACTCTGTATTACTGTCATTACTGTTAAGCAGGCCTTCGGTGATCTTGGATTACTGGCCGGTCTCGATACTAAACCCATAGGGGCGGGTTTGGATCGTGATATTTAGATGTTGCGGCTTTTAAAATCATGAATCAAGATTTTGTTCATTTGGATAGGTTCGATGGAACAAACTACACTCGCTAGCAAGACAAAATGTTGTTTTTCCTTACACAACAAAAGATTGCCTATGTGTTGAATTCGGATTTACAGCCATTACCACTGCCTAGTGACAAAGATACAGATGAGATCAATGCATAACGCAAGAAACGTGAAGAAGATGAAGTGGTCTGCAGAGGGCATATCTTGAACACATTGTCAGACCTTCTCTATGATCTATTCACGCCAATCAAGTCACCGAAAGAGATATGGCAGGCCCTTGAATTCAAATACAAGACTGAGAAAATTAGCACAGATAAGTTTTTAATTATGAAATTTTTTGAATTTAAGATGATTGATACTAGTCTTGTTATGGACCAAATGCATGATATGCAAGTGATAGTGAGTAAGCTTCGTGATCTTAATGTTTAAGTTCCTGAATCTATCCAAGTTGGGGCTATTATAGCAAAACTCCCTCCTAGTTTGAATGATTATAGGAAGAAATTACTGCATCTAACAGAAGAACTTACTCTCGAGAAATTAGGAAAATTGGATTCGTGATGGTGTTTATCCAAAGTCGTCTGTAAATCATGTTGATAGGGTTGGAGCAAACAAGAACAAGATAAAGGGTTTGAGTATTAACAAGAAGAATTTCAAGAAGGTAAAAAAAACATGTTTTCATTGCAGAAAGCCAGGGCATTATATCCGTAAGTGTAGAGTCCTAAAGAAACAGAAAGATAAAGATAAAGGCACTGGTTCTCATGTTGCAAATATACTGGAAGAATATATGAAAAATCTTATAGCCATGGTTTCGGCCATGGAAATTGGAATGCTTACTGAAGTGAATATGACTGCTGTACAAAAATCTTCGAACTGGTGGTTTGATTCTGGTGCAATTGTGCATATCTGCAATGACAAAAATCAAATTCTAAACTATGACTTTTCTAGTGTCAAAGAAGTACTCATGTGAACCACTAAGGTTCTGGGCAAAGGCAACATTGAGATTTATTTCACCTCTGGCAAGAAACTTACTTTGATGAATGTTCTGCATGTTCCAGAGCTTAAGAAAAATCTGATTTCTGCAAATCTGTTGTGTAAGAATGGCATTAAGGCTGTTCTTGAGTTTGATAAGTTGATTCCGTCTAAGGGCGGTGTGCTTGTTAGAAAAGGCTATTCTTCTGCTTATATTGTTGAGTCTGATTGTTTGTGGCATAATCGTTTAGCACATTTGAATTATGGTTCATTGAATTATATGTCTAAGTAAGGTTTGATTTCTTTTAAAACTTGTGACAAATTGAAATTCGAAATTTGCATTCAAGCTAAGATGACAAAAAAACCTTTTCCTAAGGCAGAAAGAAATTTTCAACTTCTAGAACTTATACATTTTGACATTTGTGAATTAAATGGTCATTTAACTAGAGGAGGCAAACGGTATTTTATAACTTTCATAGATGATTTTTCGAGATATATTCATGTTTATTTGATTCGAACAAAAGATGAGGCTTTTGATATGTTTTTACGATACAAATCTAAAGTTGAGAATTAGAAAGAAAAGAAGATTAAAGTGCTTAATAGTTATAAAGGAGGAGAATTTTTCCTTATGAATTCTCAAAATTTTGTGAAGAACATGGAATTGTTCATCAACAATCTGCACCCTACACACCATAACAAAATGGTTTGGCTGAAAAAAAAAATAGAACTCTTGTTGATATGGTCAATGCTATGCTTACAAATGCAAAGCTACCTTTTGATCTTTGGGGTGAAGCGTTACTCATAGCTTGTTATATTCATAACAGAATACCTTCTAGGAAATTGGTTTCTTCTCCATATGAATTATGGAAGAGTAGAAAACCAAATTTGGAACACCTCAAAGTGTGGGGGTGTTTAGCATTCTATTGAGTTCCTGGTCCAAAAAGAATGAAATTGGGACCAAGGGCCTTGAGGAGTGTATTTGTAAGATATGCAGAAAGATCAAAAGCATATTGTTTTATTGGACTTAAAGTCTAAAGTTATAGTTGAATCTAGAGATGTTGAATTTATTGAAGATAAACTAATTCAAGATTCAAAAATAATTGAAGGGCCTACACAAACTGCAGTGACTGAAAATCTTACTCTATCACAAACAACTCTTTCAAATAAGAGAAAATCGAATAATGCTCAAATTGAGCCTAGGAAAAGTCAAAGAGTTAGAAAGGAGAAATCTTTGGATCCTAATTTTATTTCATCTCAAGCTATTGTTTTCCTAGTTGAAGGTAGTAGAGATACAGTTTTCTCTAAAATACCTGTTTTGTTACGTTTAGAAGATTATCCTAAGACTTTCAAAGAAGCCATGACATCAAGGGATGTGGGTTTTTGGAAAGAAGCAATCAATAATGAAATGGACTCAATTATGTCCAACAATACTTGGGTCGTAGTGTATTTACCTCCAAGATCAAAGGCAATTGGTTGCAAATGGGTATTTAGAAGGAAGTTCAATACAGATGGATCCTTACAAACCTTTAAAGCTAGATTAGTAGCTAAAGGATTTACACAAAAAGAGGGCATCGATTATTTTGACACATATGCACCTGTTACTAGAATTACTTCTATTCGTGTTTTGATGGCTCTTGCTTCTATTTATAATTTACATCTTTACCAAATGGATGTTAAGACTGCATTCTTAAATGACGATCTTAGTGAAGAAGTACACATAGAACAACCTAAAGGATTTGATCTACCTGGTAATGAGAAGAAAGTGTGTAAATCGGCTAAGTCTCTTTATGGTCTAAAGCAAGCACCTAAACAGTGACATAAAAAGTTTGATTCCATAATACTATCGAATGGTTTCAAACATAATTTTGCTGACAAGTGTATATATTCAAAATTCACTAAGGAATATAGGGTACTTATATGTTTTTATGTTGATGATATGCTAATATTTGGCACCAATATGAAAGGCATAATAGAAACTAAGAAGTATCTTACTTCAAAGTTTAAGATGAAAGATCTTAATGAAGTAGATACTATCTTGGGAATCAAAGTTAAGAGACATAGTGGAGGTTTTGCTCTAAGTCAATCACATTACATTGGAAAAGTGCTTGAAAAGTTTGAGCATCTTAAGATTAAAGAAATAAATACTCCTTTTGATTCCAGTATAAAATTAACAATAAATTCAGGAAGAGCAGTTGCTTACCTTGACTATGCAAGTGCTATTGGAAGTCTTATGTATGCCATACATTGTACTAGACCAAATATAACATTAGCAATAAGAAAGCTTTCAAGGTATACTTCTAATCCAAGTATAGATCATTGGAAAGCAATCGGACGATTACTTGGATATCTTAAGCGGACTTCCAGACTTGCACTATTTTATTCAAAATTTCCAGCTGTACTAGAAGGTTATACTGATGCTAGTTGGATCACAAGTGCAGGTGATAACAAGTCTACTAGTGGATGGATTTTTACTTTAGGTGGAAGTGTTGTTTCATGGGCTTCAAAGAAACAAACTTGTATTTCACATTCTACTATGGAATCAAAATTCATAGTATCGGCAGCGGCAGGCAAGGAAGCAGAATGGCTACGAAATATGTTTTTAGATATAGAGTTATGGCCATAACCAATGTCAGCCATTTCTTTGCATTGCAACAGTCAAGCTACGTTGGCTAGAGCTTATAGCAATATTTATAATGGTAAGTCTAGACATATTAGTATGAGACATGAATATGTCAAACAACTAATTAAAGATGGCATTATTACCATTACATATGTAAGGACAAGCAACAATTTAGCAGATCCCTTTACTAAAGGCTTGACAAGAGAAATGGTAAGGGCAACCACTTTAGCCATGGGGCTTAAACCTTTTGAAGAAAGTCACTAGTAATAGAAACCCAACCTTACTTTAGCAAAACTACTGATAAGGTTTAATGGGTAACAAGAAGTTACTAATGATTTAATAAGCACTGAAATTTTATGCCCCGCAGAATGTTCAGTGCAGAGTGTTACAAGTGAAGAGGAGGATGAGTTAAATACTCTTAATGAAGTTTAATGGTGTCAGGATAACAAGGACACATATGTCAACTTCACCTATATGAGCATGGGAAGTGGTGCCGCTCCTAACAAGATTTTGGGTTTAATTATTGTAAATGTTCATGAAACCAAAACGTAGCACATGGCCATAAAACGTGCTGTAAGATATCATAATTTTTCATTTAAACTGGACAAAGTCATGTATGTGGTTTTCCCAGTTCTGACACAAAGAAGATATGGCTTAAGCAATAGCCACCATTGTCTTCATCAAAACTTTGCAAAGTTTACATTAATTGAAGGTTTAGTTCCAAAGACACCTTCTTGTATTCATGAACTTGTCAAAATTGACTATCGCTTAATCTTTAATATTACAACCTAGTGGGGGATTGTTATACTTTGAGGAGTTCAAAGTAGATAGGTTGTAATAGTTAAATAGGGGAGTCCCACATCATTAGTGGAGAGATAATTTTGAAGGTATATTATTAATAAGAGACCCATTTGGACTATTGTCTTGGTACAAGATAAGGAGAGAGGATCCTATGTGCTCTAAGTGCGAAGCACTGGAGTGCATATGCGCGCGCGCGTGGCGTGGGCAGTGGCGCTTTAGAGGCACACTTGGCGCTTGGACACATGGCGCATGCGATGCAATCGATCTACTAATAACAGTATGTGCCAAGATGCACTGAATAATAATAATTATTTTTTAGTTTTTCAGTTTTATTTGAATTGAACAAATATGTTCATTCAGATTGAACAGACATGTTTTATCAAGTTACATCTCCTCTATTTCTATAAAATGCCCAAGATCCATGGCATTTGTATATTTTCTTTCCTTCACTTTTTTCTTTATTTCAGTCAGTTATAATTTATTATACAAATTCTACAGAAAACCTCCAGAATTGTTATCTGTAGGTTTTTGGCTTTGTTGTATCCAGGAGGCAATTTGCTAGGAATCTTTTAGCAAACTCTAAACGAGTGGGTGCAAATTTCGCCTTAAAGGAAACGATTCACCGTGCCTCAAAGCTGTTGTTTTCCGTTCTTTTTTTTTTTTTTCCCCTCTCATAACACTTTCTACATAGAAAAACATGGTTTAACACTTAAAAGTGCACTTTTCAAATCTGACACTTTATTCATGTGCAAAATAGTAAATAGATACATATTTAGAGACAGTTCCGATTTAGAGCACTAAATCAACAGCTCTAAACACAGAACTAACGAGCTAGCAACAAACAAGGCAAGATGAAGAACGTTTGCATATATAGTGCGTGTGTTTCACGCACTGTGTTAAAAAAAAAATTAGAAATCCCCCTCAAATGTAAAAGTATTGATGTTCCATTTTCAAGATCTACTCCAGTTCTACCAGCTATACATCTTTCCTTCACCATCTGACGTCTTCTCCCTCCTCCACCGTCCGGCATTCGCTGTTTCCCTCGCCCTCTCCGTTTTCTTCTCTCTCTCTGCCTTTCTTTTCTTGCTCTAAATCTACAGATCTGTCATTCGCTATCACTCTTTTCCACCATCCGCCGCCACTCTTCTCCACCGTCCAACATCTTATTCCTCCTCTAATGTCCGACGTCTTCCTCCGACTTGGACTTCCACGTTCCTCCAGGTCAGTTTGTCTCTCTATTTTATGTCTTTCTCTGTTTTAATGTTCTTATACATACACACACACACACACACATATATATATATGTATACACAATAGGATTTTAAGTACTCTAGAGCTTATTCTATTTTTTAATACCAAAACTCATTATTTTGAGAATGATTTTTGTTTAGAAAGTCAATCTGTTTTTCAATCTGTTTTTTGAAAAGTCAATCTGTTATTTTGTTTCTCAATTTGTCATTCAGTGTTGCAATTTGTTTGGAAAGTAAATCTGTTATTCTGTTATTCAATCTGTTTGGAAACTCATTCTGTTTTTCAATCTGTTTTTTGTTTGGAAATTTTAATCAAATTTCAATACCAGAGCTTGATTTTAGGTTAGTGTTCTGTTTAACAGTGCTATTCGATTTTGTTTAAACAGAAATTGTAATATGTTTGTTTAAAAGTGCTATTTCAATCTGTTTGTTCTGTTCAATCTGTTAGTGTTCTGTTTAAAAGTGTTATTTGATTTTGGGATTGTTTTGATGAGTGATTCTTTGGACATTTCTATGTCGATTACTTGTACTCTTACATATATGCTTATCCCATGTTGATATTTGGACTGTAAATGGTTGATAAATACTGGACTGTAATTTTTGAATGAGCAGAAATGGAGATTGATTCAAATAGTGGTAAGAATCCTTTAGTAAATGAGAGTGAAGAAGTTGAGGAATCTAAGAGGGGTATGTGTTTTAGCTCAAAGTAAGAAGTGTACACATTTTATGCTAAATATGTTAAACATGTTGGATTTTCCATAGCTTATAAAACACAAGTTTGTGGCGATGATGGGGAATTAAAATATTTTGGGATAGAATGTTTTCGATCGAGAAAGAGAACCAAAAAATCAGAAGTAAACCCTCTAAAGCCATATTTGTCCACAAACATTTATTGCAAAGCAAAGGTACGAGTGACTGTAGACACCCCATTTTTGACCAACCTTAAGACTCAGACGTCATCGGTTGAGCGCTCGGTGATTGCGCATGTTGTGCTCAATCTGAGGTTACGGAGTCTCGACTGAGAGCCTTGCCTCCGGACTTCGGGACTCTTTTGTGCTTTTGTCTCGGTTTGCGAACCAGGTTCTGTTTTCTCTTCCCGAAGGGAGGGAGAGGTCTCGTAGACCATCTCTCAGTGGCTGTAGGCTACTTTTCGTGGTCGTAGACCACTGTTCCTGTTTGGAGACCAGTTTTCGATTTTCAGAGCCGTCGGCCGTGCGCCTCGGTTCGGGACCGCTTAACTTTCTCCATTTGCTCCGGTTTTTGGCACACACCTTGTTTCCTCTCTCTAGAGGGACACTGTGGCCTGGGAGACCACCTTTGTGGTTGCACGCCACTTTCGACGCTTAACAGTCAGTTTCGGGGCACCCGGCTGCGCGTTTTGGCCCTCGAACCCTCGTTTTGCATCCGTCTTGGTTCATTTTTGGCATGGACCCTATTTTCATTGTTTGGAAGGTGGTACTAGGGTGGGAGACCACCTTTTCTCTTGAAGACCACTTTCTCTCACTCCGGCCGATTTTCTTGTCAGGAAGCTGGTCTCTTGGACTTCTGAGCCACATTTGTGGGTCTCCCACCATACCACTAGCTTGCTTTCAGTTGGGAGACCACCAAACAGGGCTGCCGACCACTTGACCCTTTTGAACTGGTTGGCCGACCACGACGAGTGGTCGGCCAGCTCCTATCAGTCTTGTCTCTGTGAGTTGTTGCCAGCTGTGCCAGCTGGAAGGCACAGAATGGATCCTCCATACACGTGTATGGAGGATCTTCAAGCTTATTTTTTAGCTTCTTTGAGAAGCTTTAGACCCTCTTGGCTATAGAGGAGGGCCTCCCCCTCCTTTGTGAAGGTTCAGAAATTTGTTAAGGCAAAACAATATATCCCTCTCTATATCTCACCATTTTAGGCTTAGAAGTGTAAGGTTTTTGACCCTTTTGCACACCACTTCTTAGCTTAACATTTCCACCATCAACCTAAGAGTCTTGGAGGTCATTTTCAGAGGTTGAGGAGCTGTGTTTTTGGTCCATAAGTTGCTGGTCTTCTTGAGCTTCAAGGGTAATACACTATTCCCTCTTTTAAGCTTTATTTTGCTTCATCCTTTAGCTATACTTACAAGCATATTTGAGCTTTGTCATCAACTGAAAAAAGTCTTATTTTGAGGTCCTTAATATGTTTGTTTAAGATCATTTTTCTGTTGGGGGTCATCTACCCCCTTGCATGCTTTATTTTTCCTTATTTTGAGCCATGCATTAGGGCCTTTGCATTGACCTTTGTTTGGATTTCTAGACACTAAAATCCAGTGGATTTTCAGTGGCTAGCATGCTGTTTTGAGTGCCAAAATGAGAGAGGGGTGACCCTCTCTCCCCTTGTTTTGTTTTCTAGCATATTTGGCCTAACAAAGGAGCCCTTATTTGCATGCTTCCAAGCCTTGTTTCAGGCCATTTTTGGTAAGTTTTAGGACCTGCATAGGCTCTATCTAGAGTTTGTTTTTCCATATTGGGTGTCCATCTTGCATGTGTAGAACAACCCTCTTCATAACTTATCAAAGGAGTATGCCATTCTTGCATGCATTGACTATGTTTCAGTGAGTTTTTGGGCTTTATTTGGCATGTCATACCTATGAGTTTTGCTGGTTTAGTGACCTCTTGAATGCCTCATATGCTTGTAGTGTAAATCCTCTTTACTAGCTTACATTACATGCTATTTTGGCCTTTGATTCTAGCACTTTTTGGCCATGCCTTAAACTAATTTTGTGCATGTTTTGGACTGCCTTAGCTCTGTTTTTAGGCCTCATGGTCGAATGATGTTTGCTATGCATGGTTGTAGTGCAATACCCTTGCCTAGCTTTGAGTTTTGAAGCCTATTGCATGCTTATATTGAGGTGCTTGCATGTTTTTGGGTCATTATGCATGGTATTTTAGAGCATGTAAGGTTGCCATATTCCCACGTTTTCCACTCTTTGAATGTGTTTGAGAGTTGTGCATGAATACCTCATTTATGGGCCATTGCATGAGCTTCATTTCCATGCCTTTCGAGTCATCATTTTAGTCCATTTTCCTACTATTTTGGGCCTGCATAGGGACTGTTTGGGGCTGGTTGGGTCATTGGAGCATTGCTTTGTGTATCTCTAGTGTAATGCATTTCACTAGTTTCGGTATTCGGACCATCTAGCATGCATTGTATGAGGTGTTTGGATGATTCGGGACCATCTTGCATCATATTTCAGAGCTGGAAAATATGTGATTGTATGCCATATTTAATCCCTTGCCATGCCTTAGTAGAGTTGCACTTTATGCCTTAGGTTTGGTCCCTTGCATTGTGCATGTTTGCATAAGTGTTATTGCCTTAATTTCATTATGTATGGCCATTGATTGGAGTGTGGCTGAGGCCCATTCATTTTAGTTTAAGTCCATCTTTCATTGTATATGCCATTTAGTCCATGTTGTTGCATGATTGACCATTGCATTGTCTGTGCCTTGATCATTTCATTGTTAGTCTCCATGTGCGCATTGCGTATGCCATATAGTTTCCATGTGCATTAAGTATGCCATTGATTATTTCATAGCATTGTGTATGTTAGTAGCATGTTTGCATATCATCATTTGCATGTTTGCATCATTTAGTGGCGTTATGTTTAGGTTGTATGTTAGAGTTGCATTCATGCATGCCATGTGTATTGCATTGTGTTTGGAATAGGGTTTAGTCCAAACACGGGAAACGAGGGACGTTTCTTACTCCAAGTGACGAAACATGCCTCGATTCTCAGTCGCTGACACTCCGGATTAGCCATGATGGAGTTTAGGCCTTATTGTGTTTATATATGCATTCATTTTACATCGAGTCGTGCAATCTGACTCCTCGGCCATCATGCATCGAGATGCGTGATTGGTGGCACGAGGATCGAGGACTACACTCCCTAGAGCTTATGCAATGACGGGGAGAGTGGTCGTGCACACATATGTTGAAAATACTTTGCCATGCCCCTTTCTTGCTCTCTGTTGCAGCAAACCGGAAATCAGGAAAAACTGGTCAGCAGCCTTCTGGAGCTTTGTATAGTATTCTGGGACCAGTTGCAAACAGAGGCAAATCGAGGCATCGCGATGGATTTCCCGACAAGGCGACTTGAGCATGCATGCATCCCTATCATTCGGAACAGAGCTGAGGCAGTCCATTTTGTTTAAATTGCTTACTTAGTTAATTCGTTAATTAATTAATGTTGTGTAATAATTAGTTTAATTAGCTTAGATTAGCTAGTTTATTCTGTACTATTCATTCGGACCCTCCGAAGAGGGCAATGTTGTAATAAGTGTGCGTGTGTGTGATGCATGTCTTCCAACCCCACATCTCTCTCCCTTTTATTTACCAGCTTATGGTGGTTAGTCTTAGGGCATGTTTCAATTAGCATCTATATGTTCGCATGTTTGCATTCATTCATCTGTATTGCATGCACCGGACTCGGCGCATCATGCTAACTACATTGTATTTCAATTCCAAGTTGAATACATGTATCGATTATTGCATCTCATATGCCATCTTAGAATAGTCGAGCCTATTGTAGTTGCATTTTTGCATGTGTTGCATTAGCCATCTTAACATGAACTAGGATCATGCATTGATTACTAACTAGTTTCTGTTTTGGCTTGGAGTACTCGGTAAGTATTTATACTTTAGCATCCTTGCATGCGTGTGAGTGACTGCCATGATAGCATGCTTATGTGATATAACTGCTTGAATGCTTGTGGGTGAAGGTTATTGGGTTATTTGAATTGGAACAATTCGCCAATTGAGAATTTTAAGCCCACTTGAGAGTGGAAAAATCATGTTTTCTAAGCCCACCCGAGGGTGGCAAAATCCACGTCTTAGCTTACTTGCTAGTAGCACCTTCAAACCGTTTTTCAAAACGAACATGAGATGTTTTGTTCCAATTCAGGCGACCCAGTTTATACTTGTATGCTGTGCGCATCACATAGTAATTCTAGGCTAATAACCGGAATAAGAGCACATATGTTTTCAAAACTTGATATCATGTTTAGTAGTAGCCGATCTTTGATCGGGCGAGCGGGGGTGCTCGTGAAATGACCTTCCCCAATCGTACTCAAGTTCTCAAGCCGAGGCAACTTTGGTAATGACGGACACGTGGCCTTAAGAACGAGTCAGGGTTTCCTAAATTCCCCCAAAACAAAATATTTAGGTGGCGGCTCTGTATCTGGCAAAGCAGTCCATGTTTGGCACTTCTTCTAAAAATCTGTTTTTCAAAACGATTTGTCGGATTTGGACTCTTTGGTGATTTATCGATTTTGCATTGCACTTTGCGGGATTAGATTCAGAACCGTGACATTTGAGTCCGAACTGTAGTAAGCCCAATGAACAAAACAGGATTTCTCTCGGGACGTTCGGGGACGTCTACAGTGACCTTACAAAAGGATGAGAGATTTATGTTAACCACAGTTAACCTTGACCATGATCATGACTTGATTCCCATCGACTCACGTTATTTTGCAATGAATAAGAAATTCTTACTCCTGTGAAAAGAAGATTAGAAATTAATGATCAAGCAAAGGATTGTGGTGTCTAGGAATTCTTACTCCTGTGAAAAGAAGATTAGAAATTAATGATCAAGTAAGGATTGTGGTGTCTAGGAATTATAACTCAATGGTTGTTGAAGTTGGGGGTTATGAGTCATTAACATTTGATGAGCGAGATGCAAGGAATTACATTGACAGAGCTAGAAGATTGAGGCTTGGAGAAGGAGATTCCGTTGCACTTCAAAAATATTTTTTCAGGATGCATGCACAAAAATATGATTGATATTGATACTAACTTTCGCATTATAAATCGAGCAGCTTATGAAGAATTTGGAGATGTTATTTCATTTGACACAACTTATCTCACTAATAAATATGATATGCCATTTTCTTCGTTTGTAGGAGTTAATCACCATAGGCAGTCAATTTTGCTTGGTTGTGGGTTGTTATCCAGTGAAGACACTAATACATTTGTTTGGTTATTCAAATCATGGTTAAATTGCATGGTAGATCATCCTCTAAAAGCTATAATAACTGATCAATACAAAGCTATGCAAAATTCTATAGAAATGGTCTTCCTAAATACTCGACATCGATGGTGTTTATGGCATACAATGAAGAAAATTTCGGAGAAATTGAAAGGCTATTCCCAATATGAATCCATGAAGTTAGCTTTGCAAAATGCAGTGTATGACACTTTCACAAATGATGAATTTGAGATGAGATGGAAAGAGATGATTGCAGAATTTAATTTTTACGAGAATCAGTAGTTGGGGGGATTATATGATGAACAACATCAATGTGTTCCTGTCTATGTGAAAGACAATTTTTGGGCTGACATGTCAACTACACAACGAAGTGAGAGCATGAATGCCTTTTTTTGATAGATATGTCAACCCAAAGACTACATTGAAGTAATTTGTTGAACAATATGAGAATGCCTTGAGAAATAAGGTAGAAAAAAAGAAGAAAGCTGACTTCAAGTCTCGACACAAAGTGTTTGATTACTAATGCAAAATTCAAAGAAATGCAAGCAAAGATGAAGAGACTAGTTTATTGTCAGCCGTGTCTTGTGAAAGAATACGGTTCAATTTGCACATATTTTGTGAAGGAAGCTATGGTAGTTTTGGGGAAGATGAAGCATGTGGACTTTATTGTGCATTATAATTCAAATAAATTTGATGTTCAATGCATGTGTCGGTTGTTTCAATTTAGGGGCATCATGTATGCTCACTCACTCGTTGTGCTCATTCCAAGATCCATAAATGAGGTTCCAAATAAGTTCATTCTACTATGATGAAGAAAAGATTTGGATAAAGGGTACACGTGCATCAAAACCACATACACTGGCTTTGGGGATGATTTCAATGCCAAGGTCTATGATAAGATGAACAAAAAATTGATTAGCATTGTACAAGTAGCTGGGAACTCTGAAGGCAAAATCAGAATTATCGACTGTGGGTTGGATGAAATCAAAGCAAGAGTGATGAAAGATGATGAGGGTGGTGGGAGTAATGTACCAGCTTCTACTAGTAATGTACCACCTATTACTAGTAATGTACCATCTTCCCCGATTGGGAAGTTGCTTAGTCCTTTGGTTGCTCGCCGAAAAGGTTGTCCAGTTACTAAACGAAAGGTCGCCAAACTAGATCAAATAGTCAATCGGTTGAAAGCAAGCAAAACAAAACATTAACAAATCAAAGTTAAATTTCATAGTATTCTCTATTTATTTTTCAATACTGTATCATTTCTCTCTATTGAACTTATCATTTGTCTCTATTCATTTATCTTGATTAATACAGGGTACTAAGGTGCTTGGAGCTCAAGCTCAATCTCAACCTCAACCTGCACGTGGAGAGCTTTATCCTTGTGTGGTTGGCATGCAAAATAGTATGTATGTGCCGGTACGTGTACATAATATGAATTTACATCGACCAGTTTATTTTTATTTTTTTTTAGCAATGTATATTAAACTGTTTTTTCATGTCATTGTAATTGAATAGGAATAAATGGTAAATGCGATTGAAGGCATACCGGGAAATATAGACATTATGAGAAGACAAAATTTGATGACTGCTCAAACTCAGATTTATGGAGTCGATATATCTCTTATTTCATCGGAATGTATTGGAGGCACACCGGGAGTTATTGACATGATGAGAACTCAACAATCCATGAGTGCTACAAATCAAATTTATGGAGCTATACCGTTTTCTTTTGTTGACTTCAATGTACAAATGGACCGAAATGAGTCTCGTTTTCATTAGTTGGAAACTTGTAATTTTAATGCATTTTATGTGACTTAACTTGGAGTTTATTTTGTGGTGGGAGTAATTTAATGTAATTTAATGCATCTTTCTTTGTTACTTGATGCATTTTAATGTATTTGCTGTCTAACTGTATACAGATGTGGATGGATTGGTCTTTTTTAGGAATGTTTTATGTTGCAGGATCGGACTTGGAGCTAGCGTGGTGTGTGTTGGTTTATTTTTGTTGTGCTTTTGATTTGGATGTATGAAGGTGCTGTTAAAAATCTGTGCAAAATCTGATAAAAATCTGATTTCAAATCTGTGTTAGTGCTGTTGAAAATCTATGTTGAAAAATCTGTGTTCCAAAATCTGTGTTGAAAAGCTATGTTGAAAAATCTGTGTTCAAAATATTTGTTTAGAAATCTGTGTTCAAAATTTGTATTAACAATCTGTTAAAACTCTTTGTTCAAAAATCTGTTCAATATTTGTGTTCAAAATATGAAAGTTCCAATCAAAATCTGTGTTGAAACAGACAAATAGATAAGTAATGTGTGTTCAAAATTTTCTGAGAATAGCTTTGAAAGAATATATGTTTCATTGATCAGTGGATTTTTCATTTTATTCTTCATACTTGTAAATTATGCCAACTAACTCAAAAAACAAAACAAACAATCCACATGATTACATCTTCATACTTCTAAAAAATGACTGCAATATATCATAAATATTCATATATATTATCTATTTCAACTTCTAACTTGCATATAATTTATTACATTTTCATAACTAATACAACACTAATTACAAGGAAGATGAAGATCCCATGAATACAACACCAACTTCGATTTATGTCTGTCTGCAAGTTTTGTATCTGCGCGCTCAGAAATTGAAGTTGTGCGCTTTGAAATCGAAGTTGTTCGCCCATACTTCGAAGTTGTGCAATGACAGTTGGTATATTGTCCATTTGCACTTGTCATTCATCTCTACATTGTGAATTTGTAAGGAAGCATCATCCAATAAAACTACCGCAATCATGACAACAATAAAATAACTTGTTTTTGTTTCACTCCGTCTTAGAAATTCGAATAGTTGCTTTTTTCTGACATTTAGGACAATTTTTGTTGCAATATGTCAATTGATCTGAGGTACTGCCGTTAACACTTGAAGTTGACATCTACAAAAAAATATGATAACAAATTTTACTAATTTAGACAACCTAATCATCAATTTTTAAAAACTTATAACTATCCTAAGATCTTCAATTTTTAAGAACCTATAACTATCCTAAGATCCAAAGCGTAGCTTGTAACATTTCAAAAGAACATACATATCAAGTGGGCTTCCTATCCATTTTTTTTGGTTCAACATTTCAAAGTTTATCAATGCCTACAAATCTTCATCTCAAGATTCCCATTAATTTCATATGAAAAAATGTAAGAATTCATACAATCGGAGTAATCGAACGAAGAAAGAGAACTATGGAGATAACATAAATAATGAATATAGCTTTTTATTAATTTGATATAAAAAAAAATGTAAAGGTCAAAGACAATGATCAACCAAAACAATTACTCACATTATGAAACCAAATATACACCAAATTAGGCAGAACTATGAACTACTTAGTGGAAAGAAAGAAAAAATAAATAAATAATGGTGAGAAAAGACCTTCAGATTCTCTGCTCATCATGTCGTTGCCCAAAACAATGCAAACCAAGCAACAAGAAATTGTATAGTAATTCAATGCACTAAGAAAAGACCTTTAGATTCTCTACTCATCATGTCATTGCCCAAAACAATGCAAACCAAGCAACAAGAAACTGCATAGCAATCCAATGCACTAATAGAAAATAATCACCATTGAAGGATCTGACTTGCTTTGCTTTTTTTTTTTGTCTTCTTCCTCTTATTTATTTATTTATTTATTTTTTTATAAGGAGTAGATTGCTTTCAAAATTCATATGTCAAAGTGGTTTATTAACAATTCAAACAATTTAATTGGCAATTATGTAGCAGTATAACCCAAAAAAAAAAAAAAAAAAGTCAAGTACAACTATGAAAATTGCTATTTAAGTAGTTTCAATACGATACTTAATTTAGTTTCAATACCATACTTAACAACAACAACAACAACAACAGATTATCAACTTTTTTTTTCAACACAAAAAAATAAAAATAAAATAAAATAAACACTAATTCTAGAAACCAGTTCGTATGATGATTTAGAAATTAAACTAAAACATACATTCAAACCCTAAATCAATTTCTTTCTTTTCATTATGTTATACACACACACACATACAAGCCCTAACCCTAAATCAATTTGTAGTTGTATACCTCTAGGTTTGGAGACAGAGAGTCGATCGGGGTTAGAACTACCAGAATAGCAATATGGTTGGAGAGACAGAGTCGAGAGAAGGCATTTGCTGTCGAGAAAAGACAGAGTTGAGAGAAGTGACTCCTTTGGGACTAAGAAGCGAGTCCGGCGATCATCGTGAGTGAGAATAGAGGGAGGTTCAGTCAGATCCAAACTCAATCGTCGCCGGGGTTGGAGAGTTGTGCTTCTCCAGGAGCTCTAGGTCGAAAAGGGAGAGACACAATAACGAATAGAGAGAGAAAGAGAGAGAAGAGAAGGAAGTAGCGAATAGAGAGAGAGAGAGAGAGTGAAAACTCTAAAAATGTAAAACTCTAAAAATGATTTTAAATTTTGAAATCAATGAGAAAGAGAGAAAAGGGCGAGTTAACAACAATCTTTACCACATTGGCACCACATCATTAGTAGTTTTCAATTAGTGGTCTGAAATATTTTGATTTAGAGAGGTACAATTATAATTATTATAAATATAATTCACACGTCACTAATTTCATTTTCAAAATAGATCTTCTGGGTATTTATTTCAAAATAGGTCTTCTGGGTATTTAGAAGAGACTTGAATAGGCCAAGGCTTTGTTAGGATTATTATTGTATCTTTCCCATATTTGTATCACACTGAAAAGCAATGCTGTATTTCATCATTTTCCATCTTGCGCTATCCTTCATATCCTCCAAAAAAACAAAAATACTTTTAACACAAAAGAAAACAACATTTTGCACATTTTCAGAAACTTGCTACATCTATTTGCTTGTAATACATCAAATACAAGTTCCATTTATGGCAATACCCCCCAGGTCACATGATACATGCTTTCCTGTTCGACAGGTCGGGTTAATTTAAATTCAAGAAACAAATCATCTACCTGATCCATCCCTTGAAAAACCCTGTATATATATATATATATAATCATTATATTGTGCTATTTCTGTTGAAATATAATTCACCACTGACTATTAACATTTTCAAGATTGGCTGCACTCAATCTCTTCTCCATCCAATCAATGATATCCTGTGCGACTTCCTCACGTTCAGGCTCAAAGAGAAGGTCATGCAAGAAGCCTTCGTAGAGCTTTATGTCCTTGAACTCAGAGGCTGCCTCCTCATACAAATCCTGCGAGGCTAGTGGATCAGTTACTTTATCTGCAGTTCCATGGAGGACGAAGAATGGGATCGTCACGGACTTGAAATTCCGCAGCAAATACGAGGAGATGCGCAGAATCTCGTGGCCAGTTCGGACCCTCATGGGTCCAGTGTAGACTAATGGATCCGAGTACTTGGCTAAGAGTGCAGCGGGGTCCCTCGAAACTGGAATGCCCCTTTTGTTGGCACCTTTGAACTGGTACCTTGGAACCACTAGTGAAAATAAAGGAGCCACGGCCTGCATAAAAGACACAGCACAACGTTTTTATAATGTCATAAGATAGAACCACATTCAATTTTGTTGTACTGTTTTTAAGCAAAAACAGACTAGATTTTCTGATTGGAAACCAGAGAAAACCCAATGGAAGCCTATTCACCAATGGTGTAAGCTAGCCTTGTTGTTTGGTTTTGAGGTCATATTTAGAGTACTTTAACGTCCAAACTTGGACTGTTTTTAGCATATCAAAATAATTATTTAAGTGTCAAAGCATGCTTATATGTAGTTCATGAGAAAAAGAAAAAACAAAAGCTTACACCAACTATTGGATGTGCTGGCTTGACACGCAAAGCTGGTGATGTCAGTATAATCCCTTCCAGCATTTGTTCAATGTGTGGATACGATGCTGCCTATATAAAGGAGCAGATCACCAATATAAACTGGTAACTGGAAATCAATTGAACTTACAGTATGTAAATTTGTTGAAATGCTTTACCTTCAAAACAACAGCCCCTCCAGTTGAGTGACCAAAGAGAAAGCATGGCATCCCTGGGTTTTCCAATTTGATCTTCTCCAGGAAAGCCCCCTGTTGAAACAAAAAAAGCAGGGAGCTTATCAAATTAAATAACATAAACCATCAATTCAACCAGCTCAGTGATGCATACAAAAGGAATTCTTAGTGATGAACTACTTTTGAAACGCTTCATCAAGATAATTGCTGGAAGTGCCAGTGATGGTATTTCGGTTAAAGGTGTGTGCTAGGATGGTAAAAGCCGAAAAAGGATATAGGCTGAGATAGTGAGAAAGGCATTTGTCATGTGAGAAAACATAGTGTGTATCCCTGTATAGAGCGGAGAATTCATGTATCGATCCCCAAATAGGTTGGACAAAAATATTCTTGTCTTTGATCAAGTTGAGTAGAAGTAGCACGATGAGCAAGTTATGAAGATAAAATGAACTTACAGTGTCTACCACAACATGATCAAGTGATGGCACATATCCATGTAGTCCGTCACTCCCACCATGACCTACAAAAAGAACAAAATAACTCAATCACCAAAATGCAAACCTACCAGCTTTTAGGGCCAGCCAAAAGCCATTCTTGTAGTATTTGGTAAGCTCATCAAATTCCAATCAGCACAATTTCATATTTCATGGAAATAATTAGGACAATGAAATATTGGAGTAACTAATCTTCAAAAGGTATAATTTACTTGGTGGCAAGTCATAGTTGAAGCATAAAGCACATATATCAATGCTTTTACGAAATAGACTAAAACACCAAAACAATGGGTAAATGCTACTGAAACTAAAAATGGTGGTCATGGCTGAACCAACACGCCTTGATTCCTAACATTCATACACGTATTCTTCCCATCCAGTAAACTAACTTTTAAGGCCAAGGTGTACCAAAAACTTCTCTGGTGGACAACAATGTAATCGTTCTAAACAATGGAGAGGGCCCTGTCCCAATGATGATGAACAATGACAAAAAATCAAACCAAATCTTGAAATCTCAGAAAGGATCACATACATTACACGAAATCGGCTTATTAATGCGATGTGGTAGATATGGAATGAATTTGACATAAAAGGTCACACACACACAAACACACAACAGCATCATTTTCAACTTAATGATAGAAGAACAAACTAGATATAATCACATAGTATAGCTACCTATCCAGTCCATTGCATACACGCCAAAGTTGCATGAATTTAGTTGCCTTGCAAAATCAGCATATCGTCCACTGAAAATGAACATCATCAAAAAATTTGTAATGTTATTATTCAACTATATAAGAAAATACACCAATGAGCTTCACATACTAGCGGTCTTACCCCTCGTGCTGCAGTGCTGCACTCTCAAGTTTTCACAGTTCAGCACTGACACTCTGAGTAACAGTATCCAAAAGAAATTGAGAAAGTCAAACAAAAGTCATCAATTTTACCTGTGCTCATTAAGCCCATGAATAATGACCATGATACCCCTGAAATCACAAACATTCAAGCGTTTATAAGCAGGAGAGCAATTGGAAAAAGGCAAAAGAAAAGAAGGGAATAAATAAATATATGTACTAGATGTGTGGAGTGAAAACCACAATAAGATCAGAAATACGATAGTATGAAAGCCCATTATTCCTTCATTCTAGTTTAAATCATACGTACAAAATTTAATTGGTAGAGTTATTCGTCTCAAAGGAATTCTGAAGTAACATGATTTGACAAATCATGAAACTAAAATCAACTAAAGTCATGGGATCATAATTCCATGATTTTTGAGGTCTCATGTGAAAACCAAGAGATTCAAAAAATAAATAAAGACATAAAACATGAGAGAAATAACTAAAGGAGGATTGTCTTCATCAATTACCTTGAAACAATTTTCTATTCTATGTTAAAGCTTCTATGAATGCCAACTGGTTTTACGAAAGTCACTGGAAATTATGGAAGTGAGAAAGGCAATTGTGGTGGGATCCATTAAGAGCCTTAAGACTATATTAAATCTTCTCCTAGCTTCTCATACACTTTTTGATATACTTTCTCCTGTTTAATAAAAGCAGCCATAAGTTGAAGAGGTGGGAGCAGAATTTATTCCAGGTTCTATTTGCTAAGTTTCTGACTGCAGCTTCCTCGCAGGGTTACAGAAAAGGATAAGGTACATTGAGCTAAAAAGTAATCTTATGCATACAGCAAATATAGAGTTCTTCAAACTTTGTTCCAACTCCTTACAATGTTACAAATAAAGTGAAATATGCAACCTAAGAACTATTTTGCTACTTGTAGGCCCATTTAGAAGGTATCACTAGGTCAAGTAGCCTTATAGTTCTCCAAAATCCAATCAAGCAATTCAAACCATCAACGAATGTAATAGCAAGCTTCTCCAAATTGAAGATCAAGAAATTCCAAATCAATTACAGAGCACAGTGATTAGAATGAAGACCAAGAAATTCCAATATGCATCTACTTTAATAAGTTTCACATCATCTCTAATTTCACTTATGTTTAATCCCATGCTGAAATTCAAAACAATGCTCCTTCATTACGTCAAAAGCCTATTGCTGCCTTGAAGATAGAGTAAAGACCCGCACATACATAACTGCATAATTTAACCGCCCTATTAGTCACTCCAAATAACAAGTAAAATTAAGAGATGGCTTCCTTAGTTTTCGTACTTATTTTGTAATGTGTACGGGTGGCCCCCCCTTGGTCCCTCTTATAAAACTACATAATTCTTAGTTTTCAGTTTCATAGGCTTTATCTGGTACCGAAGGCTTATTTGCCTTCTCCAATGGAAAAAACAAAAAAATCATCAAGGCACCCAATCACAGGTGAAATACAAACAATTTAAGTCAATAATTATATAATGAAGGCGCGGAATATAGAATACGGAATATGGAATATAAATTGGAAATAACTCACTAATCAGTATCAGAATCTGGTACCGAAGGCTTATTTGCCTTCTCCAATGGAAAAAACAAAAAAATCATCAAACCAATCACAGGTGAAATACAAACAATTTAAGTCAGTAATTAAATAACGAAGGCATGGAATATAGAATACGGAATATGGAATATAAATTGAAAATAACTCACTAATCAGTATCAGATGCCCTTGACACAAGGCCATCAATAAGCAGGCACCACTAAACTTTATATCTGCACTTTAACTAAAAAATATAATAATTTAATCATATCAACAGGGTTATTCTAATCGACAAGGCAAGTTTAACAAGAAAAAAATTCATATTAACCCAGAATATCAAATGCTTCCTTTTTCCATTACAATATTTCAACCAGTTGCAACAAACTATTAAAATTCTTACTTACTAACCCACAGAATCAGGAAAAAAATAAATAAATCAAACATAATTACTTTTTTTTCTCAGAAAAGAAACTTGCAATTCGATTACTAGTATCCAGTGTTCATCAAACTGAAGTCACATTTATTGAGAAAGGAAAAACAAGATGAAACACAAATTTGACGGTTTCAAAAAAAATTTCCTAAGAAACGATTTTCTCTGTTTCTCAGTAACCAAACAAATCACAAAAGAAGCCGAAAATGATAACTTACCGGAAATTTTCAGTTGTATTCTTAAAAAAAAAACCCTACTTAATTACTTTAATTAGCCAAAAAAAAAAATCATACTTCAATTCACCGGAGACCGGAAACCAAGAGCGGACAAACAATGCGTTGCGCCTCACTCCGAAGAACAGAGACGTACTCCATTGGCAAGGGCTAGTCCGGTCGTCAGTTTCAGACACCATCGACAAACCCTCGGCGAGGGCTCGCCGTCTCAGAGTGTCCTCCTCCTCTCTCCTGATCGCAAACCTCCGCTTCACCGATGAAGAAGCCGGAGAGGCGGCGGAAGACGGCGGAGAGCACGAGGAGGAGAGGCGATTGCGGGGGAGAAGGAGGAAGAACCAGAGGAAGATTGATCGGATGAATATGAGAGAACGGCGTAGGGCGTCGTAGGAGAGTACGGAGCGGCGGAGGTCCTTGAACACCGGTATGATGCGACCGCTCGCGCCGGAGGTTAGCTCTTCCATCTGCACCGCCGCCATGGGAGGAGCGCGGAGATAGATGGAAGAGACAGAAAATGATGAGAGAGAGAGAGAGAGAGAGAGAGAGTATATGGCCCTTTGGTTTAAATTTCAAAACATGGTTCCACCGCTTATTTGATCATGGCCCTGTTTGTTACTGCTTATTTTCAGCTTTCAGTTTAATTTAAGTTGTTTTGATATGTTTGGTTTAGCTTATGCTTATAGCTTATAGTTTTGTGGAAGTCAGAAATCAGCTTATTCTTTGAGTGGGGCAGGAGATACTTTAAAAATAAGCTGGAAATCAGCTTAAGCTGAAAATTATAAGCTATAAGCTGTTTGGGCATAAGTTATAAGCAGTTTCCCACAGCTCTACCAAACAGGGCCTATATGTTATTTAGGTTTCGTTTGGGAACAGATTAATTTAGTAATTTTTTAATTATTTGGTTAAAATATGGGTTAAAAAAATTAATATGTTTGGGATGGCTTTTTACGAAAAGATGTGCAAACCGTAGAGAAAAAAGAAAATTTTTGACTTTTTATATAGATTGTTGACTTTTTGGTTAATTTAGTAACTTTTTGATTAAAAAGGAAGGTTCTCAAACGAGGCCTTAGCGCCTTTCAAATCATAATTTTATACCTATTTTTCAAAAGGAAAATGAGCCGTAGCTCGAAAACCTTGGCTCGAAATTGGCTCGAATGTCGTTTTGGGCGTTTTGGGTGGTCTGAAACAGAGGAGAAAGAGGGAGAGAAGAGAGAAAGAAGAGATGAGAAGAGAAAAAGGAGGGGAAGAGGGAATGGAGAGAAGAGAGGGCCCCTCCGCTTCTGCCGTCGGCCGAGCCCCTCCGCTTCGTCGCAGCACCAGCGATCGTCGCAGCACCACCGCCGTCGCCTGCGGCCCCACCGAGCCCCTCCCCTTCGTCGCAGCACCATTGCCGTCGGCCGAGCCCCTCCCCTTCCTCCTTCTTCCTCTTCCTCCTTCCTTCTCTTCTCTTTCTCTACTTTTGAAATTAGATTCGAGCCAATTTCGAGCTCGACAATTCGAGCTACGTAGCAGTTCCGTTTTCAAAATTCATTTCAAGTTATGGGCTCCGTTTGGTAAGGGCTTTTGTGACTATTTCAGTCACAAAAGACAAAACAGACTATTTTAATCACAACAAACAAAACATCGCATCCAATTCATAATCATTACACTATTCTCTCAAAAAAAAGTCAAAAAATCAAAAAGCCCTTTCCAAATTAAGCTTTTAGCCCAAGCTAAAATAATCAAAAAAACCAAAAAGTCAAAAAGCCAACCCACTTCTCAAACGGAGACTATAATTATTACTTTTCAAAACTCATAATCAAACACTCAATTCAAAACTCAAAAATAACTTAATTTTTAGTTTAAATATTTTTTATTTTTTTATTTTAAATATTTTATTTTATTTTATAGGAATATTTTTAATATTTTAATTTTCATAAAAACATTTTAATATTTTGATTTTAATATTTTGATATTTTAATTGTAAATATTTTGAATTTCGAAATATTTTTAATATTTTGATTTTCAAAATATTTTTAATATTCTGAATATTTTAATTTTTGAAATATTTTTAATATTTTATTTTTCAGAATATTTTTAATATTTTAATTTTCTAAATAATTTTAAAATATTTTTAATGTTTATACAAGCCTAAAAAATGAGTTGACAGAAAAATTAATTGATATAGAAGTTATTTGAAAAAAAATTATTCAAAAAAATTACTTAAAAACAATTAATCGAAAAAAATATTTTTTTTATTTAAATATTTTAAAAATAGTTTGGTTATGATTGTTAATCAAAAATACAGATATCAAATTATGAATTGTATATTTGATTATCAATTATAAGTTGTATTAAGTTTTGAAAACTATTTTAAAAATTTATTACCAAACAAATTTTTTTATTTTACATATCACATCAAACTTTCAAAGCTCAATTCCATATATAATTCAAAATTCAATTCAACACTCTATTTAAAAATTATAACCAAACAAATTTTTTACACTCAAATTATAATTTCACAACTTATAAACTTAAAATATAATTCTTACTCTCAAATCATATTTATAAAATTTCACCAAATACAACCTATGTATATGCTTCTCGTAATTTTTTTTAGAGAGAGAATTGGGAGTTGGCGATCATGCGTATGCGATGATAGTTTTTGTACTTGTGCCAGTTGGTCGTAATTTTGACCTCGCGAATAATCGCCCCTAATCTAGGCACTCTCATTTTAAAAAAAAGCAAAATAAATTATACTTATTTTTTTAGGTTTAATAAATATTATTATTATAATTTAATTATACATATTTTAGAAATTGTTTGAAATATTCTAAATAAGTACACTTTTTATTTTTTTAAACTAAAAAATTAAGAAAAAAAATAAGAATGTTTAGTTTAATTTTTTAACTGTTTATAAAAAAAAATGTGTATTAAAAAATTATATAAAGAAGTATGTAGGAGAAGATTGAGAAAATTGTGTAGGAGGCTGTACAGTGCTGGCAGTGGAGTGGGCTGCGGAGTAGATGAGAAATTATTGTCTCCTTCTCGGGCTTTAGTTGGATGGTGTTGTTTGATGTGTGGGGATCCACCACGTGTCTCGTTTTTCAAATCGGAACCGTTCAATGTGTAGAAATCATCAAGTACTATATGTTTGTAAAAAATCACATTGATTGAATATCAATAGCTATCTAATCGTGTTACTTTTTTTTGTTAACTGTTAACTATAACACCATCCGTTTTTATACAACACTGATTTGATCATGTAGTTAGCGACATCCGATAGACGTGTTTTTTTACAACCATATAGTACTGGACGAGTTCTACATATTGAACGGTTCAGATTATCAAAACAGGACCCATGGTGAGCCTCTACGGCCGAACTTTATCATCCAATTTAGTTTGGGGCACATACGGAAAATTTTTTTTCCTTCCTTTCACTAAGTAGTTCATCACGTCACTGGCCGAAAAGTTTATTTGAATGAATATTTGTATATTGTTTTTTTTATATTTTTTTTAGTAAATAGTGATAATTTTTTAAATTTTTTTTGGTAACTTTTTGACTTTTTATCTTTTTGAAAAGTTGCCAAACCAAGTATTAGTTATATATTATTTTGAATATGTTATTGTGTTGGTTATCACTCAATATTGTGATATTAAAGGGTGATTTTGAATGATCTAAATTGTCGCGACCCAAACCCGGTACCAAAAAGCTTGGCATCGTAACAAGATAAAAATGAAATAATTCAAGTAATTTTATTGTCGTAGCGCAAACGGAAAAATTAAATAAATTAAAATAAAATAATGGGGTACCAAATACTTATTTAAAAGGAAATAAATATAGTCATTTGATCTTTATTGTATTACAAGAGTCCGGAAAAAAAACAAAACAGATAGAAACTAAAAAGAAAGACACAACGATTCATTCCCCATCTTGATCCCGCTAAACCTCGTCACTTGAAATTGGTAACAGCTATAAGTACATAGCAGAGCGAGAAATATTATACTGTGAGTATTATGGTACAAAATAGCCATGGATGGGTATTTAAACTAAAACGTTAATATAATGTGAGTTGAATACACAGATTATTTAAGTGGCAGAACTGAAATAAAAAACTATAACCATGGTACAGAATAGAACAGAACAGGGGTCACTAGAGTGATAATCAGAACAGGGGTCAATGGATCCATGACAAACAGGGGAGCACAGAGTGGTCAAATAGGAGCCAATGGTTATTTAAGTCCCCCAAGGCGTGGGACTCAACATAATTGTTTATAAGGTTATAATTAAATATTCTTTAAAATATACACAAGCATATCCCTAAGTTTTATTTTCACAAATAGGGTTCAGAAAATAATCCACGTAACTGAAACCTTTATAAAACATAACCTTTATTAATATACTAATAAAACATAACTTTTATAAAATAAATCATGGTGAGTCAAAATATACGTAAATTATATTATGGTAACTCAAGACATATTTAAAACATATTATACTAGCTCAATGTATAATATAACTCACTTCTAGTACAAATTAATCCCTATTTTCCTTGCACTTCAGAGCCTTACTTGCTACGTTACGCTCCCTACGCTCACTTTGTTTCTGTGCTTCATCAACGAACTTCACTACCCTATTTATACCTAAACAAGGTGTGAGGCCCAAGCAATAGTCGCATAGGTGGCAGCATTTCTCAATCCCCCTCTGATTTATCCCTTTTACTTTGACCCTTATCCTTATTTTTATTTTTTATTTTTTTGTTTAACTCTTATCTTGTACCAACCAAGGTCTTGAGAATTGAATTATAAGTTTAAAGGGTTACTATCCTCTTTGGTAATCTACAATGATTCTTAAAAATTATGTATAATAATAAGTTAGGTTCACGTCTAAAAACCTTACTACCCAACTATAAATCACCACTTACCACTTACTAAAATATTTAATGTGTAATGTTTTACAACGTATTTCTTTAATAATAAAATTCCCAATTTATTATGCATTTATTTATTATTATTTATTTAGTTATTATTATTGTCATTACGTGTATATATATTTGTTTATTATTTATTTATTTATTTTATTTTTGAGTTCTATTTATTGTAATATTAAATTTAAAACATTCGGGTGTCACATAAATAAGTGTATTTTTTAATTTTTTGTGAAATATAGATTATGGGTTGGGTTTAAAGTGGTATGGTAGAGAGGTGATGTGACTCAAATAAGATGATATGACTTAAATAGAAGAGTAACTTTTTGATTTTTTTAGAATATCCCCCAACAAGGCCTAATTGTGATATTATTTCACATATAATACGGTGCTAATTATAATTTATTATAATTTTAGTGTGATCTACAATCTATTTGATTATATTTATGTGTGTTTGAGTATAATTTTTTTTTTTTTACCTATAACTCCTACAACTTTAAGTTATGACATTTGTGTAATTAATTTCACAAAACATATATATAATTGTTTTAAATTTTATTATTTAATAAATCTTAAAGACATGAGAAAATTACACTGCATCATTACAAAAAATTACAAATTAATAAAAAAAAATTATGAGTTTAATTGTTAAAATTGCTAAAGATTTACCACTGATTTGATTTTTTGTTTCCCTTCCTGAAAAGGTATACTAGATTGTGATTTTCCCTAAAGTTATTCATTGACAAATTTTATTTAAAAAAAAAAAAAATTTATTTATAACATACTTAGAGCATCTGCATCAGCTTCAGTAAATTTTGAGTCAAATTATAGTCTAAAATCTATTTTTTTATTTTAGCTAGCCTCTTTTTTATATACACACTCCATCAAACTCTCTATTTTGAAATTATATTTTATTAAAATATTCTTTTTTATTCTTTTTTCTTTTTCAATTTAAATATATTTTTTCCAACTATCATATTTTTAAAACGACTATATTCTAACGGTCATATTTCAGTGGCTATATTTTAATGGTCATATTCCAACGGTCATAGTCTTTCAATATAAATAAAATCAATTGCTATCTAATTTCATTCACATTAATCTAATTTTGCTATTTCATTTTGTATTTATTTTCTCTATATGGATCTTCATTCTCTAGACGATATGATTCTTTATGACTCTGACTCCGACGATGAGTTAGAGACAATTGGAATAGCTGCTATGGAAGGGCAACGACTAGTAGCCAATAGTTCATCAAAATCACGGCACAATTCTAATCGACGCCGCAAATTCATTTGGCACAATTCTTTGTAAGGTCACCAAAGACTCTTTCTAGATTGTTTTGCTGATCCACCAGTATATTCTTCCAATATATTTTGAAGGAGGTTTCGAATGAAACATTCTCTTTTTCTCCGTATTCAATCTGCGGTAGAAGCTCATGAATCATATTTTGTCCAGAAAATAAATGGTGCTGGAGTGCTCGGTTTATCTTTCCTTCAGAAGATGACTACAACACTTAGAATGCTCGCTTATGGAGTAGCAACTGATTTATGGATGAATACTTGAGGATTTGAAAAAGTACCGTAATGAAAAGTATATATTATTTTGTCAAAGCGGTGGTTGAAATTTATTCCGATCAGTATTTGAGGTCACCAAACAACAATGACATTGCTAGACTACTAGCAGTTGGCAAAAAGTCATGGCTTTCCTGGAATGTTGGGAAGCATTGATTGTATGCACTGGACATGGAAAAATTGCCCGACTGTATGGAAAGGTATGTATATTGGTCACACCCATGAACCAACAATTATTTTGGAAGCAGTTGCATCATATGATCTTTGGATATGACATGCATTTTTTGGGTTACCCGGGTCTCATAATGATATCAATGTTCTAGAAAGGTTTGCTGTATTTACTGAGCTTGCTCAAGGGCGTGCTCCTCCAGTCAATTACACCATCAACAGTAATGAGTATACAATGGGATATTAACTTGCTACTGGTATATATCCACCATGGCCAACATTTGTGAAAACAATTCCATGTCCACAAAGAAACAAGAAAAAACATTTTGCTTTGGCCCAAAAAGCGTATAGGTAGGATGTGGGGCGTGCATTTGGGGTGCTTCAAGCATGTTTTGCAATTGTGCGTGGACCTGCACGATCTTGGAATCTTGAGTCAATTAAAGTTGTTATAAAGGCCTGTTTAATATTGCACAATATGATCATTGAGGATGAGCAAGATGACAATGAAGCACAAGACATTGATTTTGAACAAATCGACAAAACCCCTTTAGCACAAGTGTCACATGAGCGTACAACCGAGCTTATGGAATTCATTCAACAAAATCATCGCATCAGAAACAGAGCAATTCATTCTCAACTCCAATCAGATCTTGTTGAGCACTTGTGGCAACTATATAGTCAATCGTAGAACATTGTGTCATGTTTTAATTATTTTCTGGCAAATAAATGTATTATGTTTTAATTATTTGTTTTAGTAATGAAAAATATTAAAACAAAAACTATGATGTAAAAAGAACATGTGAAGGAAATAAAGAAAGGAACAAAATTATCTTTCTTTTCCATTTTTGATTGTTTTTATTATGTTTTGATTTATTTTGAAACATGGATTATAATTGAATTGAAAATGTTTAATTCAATCATTATAATCCTTAAATTCTCCTTGTGTTTAACCATATTTTTGGAGTGCAAAATGATGTTAAAATAGGTATAAAATAAGGCGCAAGACAGCAACAGATCAACGGCAGAGCAACAGTAACACATGAGGTGAACCGGTCGACCAGTGGGACATCCGGACAACCAGCCATGGTTTTCCTCTAGTTCAGTTTTACTTTCCACAACATACATACAAGGAAGCCATTTGGGATTCAATCATCCAAACACGAAGTCATCAAAACATCAAAACATAAACACAAACATTCCAAAAACATAAACAAGGAAGCCATTTGGGATTCAATCATCCAAACATAAACATTCAAAAAACATCAAAACATAAACATTCCAAAAGCATTCCAAAAACATCCAAATACAAAAGCATGTCAAACATGTCAAATATTACAATCATCCAAATAGAAATCATCTAAGTACTCCACATCATTAATTTTTTTCTTACTCTCAATGATTTCTAGTTGGCGTAGACGACAATATTCTTGCTGCATTGAGGACATTTCACTTGTATCAATCATCATGATTCTCTCTTCCTCTTTCAATTGTTCAGTTCGAGCCCTTAAAGCATGAATATGATAAGATTTTTGAAGAAGTTCAAATTTCTTCTCAATTCTTTTTTTTTCTTTCTTCTTTCACCTCATTCAGTAAATCCACAATTGGAGAACAACTATCATGGTTCTTTACTTTTTTCAACTGCTCCTTTTATGCCTTTCTACCCATAGGTCTCTCCAATGGTGAGATATCATCTTCTGCTAGGTTGATTGGGTCTGGTGTTGAAGGTGAAGATGTTGGGTCATTTCTAATCATTTTCGGTTTTTTCTTTTGACATTGCTCAAACTATTTTGGTTGATGCCTTAACACATTCCAACAATGTTCGAATTGAAATAAGGTTTTATTAACCTCTTGGTACATGATTTTTGCCTTGCCAATCTAAAATAAAAAATTAAAAACCAATAATTAGCTTTTTAACATAAAATAAAAATGCTAGGAGAAGTATAAAGACCAATGTAATTAATACCTTGTCTTGCTCGTTAACACCACTTTGATGCAATGATTCAATTTGGGTAGAGTAACCACAAAACTTATTAGTGCCAAGTTGAATAGTTGACCACCGATTCATCAAATAATTATCGCTACGTTCACTAATAAATGTCTTATGCTCGTGAAAGTACTCCCTAACTCTCCTCTAAAAGGTCTTGTTTTTTTGCTCATTTTCATGCACTGCATCCAAGCTAATATTTAGCTAAGCCGATACAACTATATTATCATCTTCTATGGAAAAGTTGCCTCCAAGTGATTTCTTAGCAGTGGATTCCAATTGAGTAGAGAATGGAGACTCTTGGCCAACCACTTGACCAACTTGACTCATATACTGAGATTCCATGAATTGGCCATCAATGTTAGATCCTTCTTGTAAAAGATTGGCAAAAAATGGGTCTCCATTTGACTCCATGCCTACAAGAGTTGTGAGTGCACTAATTGTTTAACAAAATAACCACATGTGTTTATTTATTTAATAGATATGACAAAAATACAAAATTCCAAAATTATCATCCTTAACTATTCCAATCCTAATGTGCAATAGGAATCAATTAAGGGAAAATTACAATTTAGTGTAGGAGGAGAAAAAAAATTACAAAAAGGTAGAGGGTGCAACTTAGAAATCAAAGGGGTGCAACTCTGAGTTACACCCCTTCCATGTATTCAAAACTGTTGCTCATATGAAGGTTAAAAATTCTCCCCGTTGTTCTGTTTTTGAGTTAATTCTTTTTTCTTTTTCTTTTTTTCAATAGAGATCCAAGTTGAAAAAATGAGAACAAAAATGGTTTTGGTGTTCTGTAAAGCTATGTTCAAAATCAACATTCTTGATTTACTAATGAATCAATCAGTTGGCGTAGCATCTTGGATAAACTAGTGAGGCATTTTATCAAATAGTTACAATGCAAGAACATACATGTGTATAATAACAAAAGTGAATCTAGTTCATCAACTGATACATGATTTTACAATGCAAGAACATATATGAGTATAACAACAAAATCTAGTTCATCAACTGATACATGATTTACAGAGAATGAGAGAGAGAGAGAACCTGATGAACTTCCAAGATGGTGAGAATGAAATTTGTAATGGCTCTGGTAAGTGCTGATAGCAATGGTGGCATGACAGATAGTGTTCTTGTTGGCGGGAGAAAGAAGCGCGGGAAAGAAAATATAATAAAAAATTGATTAACCTATGAACAGTAGCTCGCTTTATCAGTTAAGGCACTGTAGCGTTGGCAAAATGGATGAACAGGATATCGAGTCTGATGGAGCACATATTTTTCACTTCTGCTATCTACAATAACTTCAAAGCTATTGTAGCGTTGCTGATGCTGATGCTGATGCTCTTACAACTTTGAATTGGGTTAAATGTTTTTTTTAGCAAAAAAAAAAAGAAGAATAAGAAGAAGAACAGAGAATTGGGTTAAATTTTGACTCTATCCAAACCGCTCAAAATATTACTTTTTGGAGACTATTCGAAACAGCCCCTAACAAAATAAGAAAACAATTAGGTTATAAATTTTTAAATTTTCAAAATTTATTTAAGATTGTTAATGTACAATCTATAGTATTTTATAATACACTAAGGGTTGGTTTGAGAAGTGGGTTGGCTTTTTGGTTTTTTTGGCTATTTTAGCCTGGGCTAAAAAGCTTGATTTGGGAAAGACTTTTTGGTTTTTTTGACTTTTTTTGTGAGAGAAGAGTGTACTGATTATGGGTTGGATGTGATGTTTTGTTTGTTGTGGCTAAAATAGTCTATTTTGTCTTTTGTGACTATTTTAGCCACAGACCATCTTCCCAAACGGACCCTAATTAATCTCAACCACGTACATTCTTTTTAAAGTCTTGTTTGGAAAATTGGTTATTTTAGTAAGTTATTTTAATTTTTAATTATTTTAGTCTTCGTCTGGGAAGAGTTAAAGTCTCTATTTGGGAAGAAGGGTTGGGTTGGGTTGGGTTTAGGGCTATTTTAGCCACAAAAAAGACAAAATAGGTTTTTTAGCTTAATAAGACAAAACATCACATCCAATCCATAATCATTACATTTTTTCTTTTATAAAAAGTCAGAAAAACCAAAATGTCCTTCCCAAACAAGACTTTTTAACCACAGGCTAAAATAATTCAAAAACTAAAAAACCAACCCACTTCCCAAACGAGTAGAGATGGCAATTTAAACTTGGCCCAATGGGGACCCGACCCCCCGTCCTCGATTACAATGGTTTTTTCCCAAAAAATACTCCTGACGGGTCGGGGATGGTATTTGAAAATGCATTCCCGATTAGTTTCGGGCCAGGGACCGGGATAGCTTTCGCAGCCCCGAACCTGACCCATCCCCAGCCTCGTCCCCGTCCTGTTTCCCCAGAAGTAAAATTACCTTTAGACCCTTTTATCATTCATATATATATATACCCCTCTCTCTCTCTCTCTCTTACATAGATTTAGACCACACACTCTCTCTCAAACCTCTATCTCTCTTTCTCTCTTAGGCCTCTCAAACCTCTGTCTCTGTCTCATTCGAAACCCTAACCTCAAACCAACATCGATTGAAGTAGAGGAGCAAACCATAGAGATGGAGTCCCACAACCCAACCAACTAGGATGCCACTAGAGATGACGTCGTCTCACCCCCTCTGCCATTCGACGATAAGAGTCGATTGCAGCTCCTCTCCTCTCCATCTCTCACTCGCTGCTCCACCACCGCCTCCACCATTTGACGATGACATTGAACGCAACTCATCTCCTCTCCCTCTCTTACCGTTGCTCCACCACCGCCTTTGCCATTCCATTATGGCCTCACCATCGCAGATCTATCTCTCTCTTTCTCTTTCTCACAATTTCTACTCTATCTCTCTCTCTCTCTCTTTCTATTTTTTAAATCTGTTGTGTTGTTGTCATTGAATATTAAATTTGTTGTTGTTGTTGAATATCAAATTTGAAGCTTTTTTAAAATGGCAGATTTGAAGCTTTTTTTAAATATCAGATCAGATTTGGAGCTTTTGTTGTTGTTGAATATTAAATCTATTGCTGTTGAATATCAAATATGTTGTTGTTGTTGAATATCAGATCTATTGTTGTTTAGTTTAGTTTATTTTTCGGCCAGGGAATTTTCGAGGTCGGGGAAACCCGATCCCTGTTAGGGGGTGGGGACGGGGACGGGGGAGGTAATAGGTTTCCTGTCGGGGATCGGGGTCAGGGACAGGGGATTTTCACTGTCGAGGATCGGGAACGGAGAGTGTGATCCCCGGCTCCGCCTCGGCCCGTTGCCATTCCTACAAACGAGTCCAATAGCTTGGCTTTTTGGCTATTTTAGCCTCGTTTGATTTTTATTTTTGATTTTTTTGATTTTTGTGAGAGAAAAAGTGTAATGATTATGGTTTGGATATAACATTTTGTCTTATTGGCTTATGTAACAAATTTTGTCTTTTGTGCTTTTTTAGCAAAAAATCCAAAACTAAACATAGCTTTAGGGCTGGTTTGGCAAGTTTGAAAAAAGTCAAAAAGCCAAAAAGTTATCAAAAAAGTCAAAAAGTTATCACTATTCAAAAAATAAAATAAAATAATATACAAATATTAAAATACAAATCAACTTTTTAGCCCATCAACGTACTGACGTCAAGCTAACTGCAGTGAAAGGAAAAAAAAATTACATGTTTACATTCACTAAGTTGGATGGTCAAGTTGGGCCCGTGGGGGCCACCATGGGTTTCATTTTGATAATCCGAATCGTTCAATATATAGAACTCGTCTAATACTATATGGCTGTAAAAAATCACGTTTATCAGATATCACTAACTATATGATCAAATTAGTTTTGTATAAAAATTAGATGGTGTTATAGTTAACAGTTGACAAAAAAAACTAATACGATCAGATAGTTATCGATATCCAATCAACGTGATTTTTTACAAGCATATAGTACTCGACGAGTTCTACACAATGAACAGTTCCGATTAGAAAAATAGGACCTGGGTGGGCCCCCAAGGACCGAACAACACCGTCCAATCAAAGTCCGAAAAGGAGGCAAGCATTTCCCATCTACTCACCCAGCCGACTGCACTGCCCATCCGTACGGCCTACTATACTATCTTCTCCTATATACTTATTTATACAATTTTTTAATATATATTTTTTCATAAAAAGTCAAAAAGTTAATACAAATATTCATATTTTTTCCTCAACCTTTTAGTTCAAAAAGACAAAAAGTGTACTTATTTAAAACACCCCAAACAATCCCTTAGTAGACTAATTTTTGTATTTGAGAAGATAGTTAATTTTTTTAAAATTAAATGTGATGTTTCTGATAGAAAAAATAAAATAATTATTGATTATGTGATATTTTATCTTATTTATTATTTTATTTTATTTTATTGTAAATTTTAATTAAAAAAAAAAAAAAGCTAAAATCTAACCTGACAAAAAGGGCCGGAGTTTCCAATTTCAATAAAAAAAAATGATTTCATTTGGCAGCTATATTCTATGGCGCTCCATCTTAGGCGACGCAGACGTTAGCGAGTGACACAAAGGCATTGTTTGGGGAGAAGTTATTGGTGCTCCAATAGGATTGTGACTTGGGGGATGGTTTAGGCTTATGAATTTGTGTTGAGTGGTCATAAAGTATGTAAGGATATGTCAATAATGATAGGGTTTTTTTTTTTTGTTTTTTTGTTTTTGGGAAGGATTCCCATCATTCTTAGGGTTTGTTTATTTGGACGGACTGAATAAGAGAGGATTGTAATCTATCAGATTATTAATCTTGGGATATATTATTTCTGGACTATTTAGTTAGATTGGATTTGAATCCTATGTTTGTTTAGTCATGGAATTAGATGTCTGCATTTGATTATTTTTAGTGAATTCAATGTTTGGTTGGAGGACTGGATAAGAATAAATATTTAAAAGACTATTTTATCCTTGTAAATTTTTTTTTATTTAATATATAATTTTAAATTTTAAATTTTAAATTTGTAATCTATAATTTATAATTTATAATTTAAGAACACTAAATTTTTTTAATTTATAAGGCATAATTTTTAATTTATTATTTTCAATTAAATTAAATTTATAATTTATATTTTTTATTTAATATATAATTTTAAATTAACAACACTAAAAAATAATTTTATTTAATATATAAATTTAATTTTTTAACAACATTAAAAAAATTATAAGGCATAATTTTTAATTTATTATTTTTAATTAAATTAAATTAAATTTATAATTTATAATTTTTATTTAATACATAATTTTAAATTAACAATACTAAAAAAATAATTTATAAATGTTCAAAAGACTATTTTACTCTTTTTCAATTATTTATTAAGTAATAGTATGAGGGTAAAATGGACATTTCACACATTAATCTCATGTGACACCAATCCCGTGGAAATAATCTCACCCTCCTCCCTAGGATACAATAATCCTTCATATGAGGGACTAATAATCTGAAGGGACTATTAATCCGGAACAAAAAAATTGAACCAAACAATAGACTATTAATCCGGATGGACTAATAGTCCAATCCCATGAAATAATCTCTCAAAACAAACACACTCTTAAAGTGATTTATATTATTTATGATGTGAGTCTCACATATATACGAGTAAGTCCCGCATATTATGAGTAGTGTGAATCACTTTGGAATTGTGGGGTCCTCTAAAATGGGGTCTAACTAATTTTTCATGGTGAATTGTGATTGATAAAGATTATAGTTATATATAGGCCTTGTTTCGGAAAAGGTTAAAAATTAACTTTTTAAAAATTTATAAAAAGATAAAATAAATTAAAATAATCAATAAAATAAAATGTTACGTTAAATTCATAATTATTTTACTTTTTCTTTCACAAATATCACATTTAATTATAAAAAAATCCAACCATTTTTCTCACATTATTTATGATGTGAGTCTCACATATATATGAGTAGATCCCACATATTATGAATCAGCAATGGTTGGTGGCCCGAAATTCAGTGGCTCGAATGGCTCGAAACTGTCAAAACGACTTCGTTTTGGGCGCAAAACCTGCCAAAACGACGTCGTTTTGACAGTTTCGAGCCATTTGAGCCACTGATTTTGTGGCCCTCAAACATTTTTCATTATGAATAGTGTAAATCACTTTGGGATTGTTGGGTCCTCTAAAAAGGGGTCTTACTCATTTTTCATGGTGAATTGTGATTGATAAAGATTATAGTTATATATAATGTTTCTGGATTAATCAATAATTTTTTGTGTTTGAGATTTTTTTTTTTGGTTAAAATAACTAATAAAGATTAAAAAAATTACAATAATTAATAAGATAAAATGTTATATTTAATCATAATTACTTAATTTTTTTACAATCATCAAATTAGTTAAAAAATTAAAAGTTATATCAAATATAATAAAAATTAAAAGTTACATCAAATATAACTTTTTTACCTAAGTTGAAATAGTTTACAAAATCGTGTTAAAAAAACTCATATCAAACGAGGTTAAAGTAGACTCCACAATCTCGTAAGCACCTTTTAAGTCCTCGTGTGACGTAAGAATTTCTGGGATTAAAAGATTAAAATAGCTAATTCACCCCAAAAAAAAATAGCTAAAAAAAAAATTAAAAATTTAATAAGATAAAATGTTATATTTAAGTCATAATTATTTCATTTTTTCTTTTATAAAAGTCAAAATGTCTATCTCAAATAAGACTTTTTAGTCCCAGGCCTTGTTCGACATGTAACAGTTTTAGCCTAAAATTTACTAAAAAAATAAAAAATCCTAAAACTTATATAAAAAAGCAACAATGATTTAAACCACTAAAAAATATACCACTAATAGCACTAATACATTGGAAATGACAAAAAAAAAAAGAAAAAAAAAAGAAAACAAGGCATAGAAAGTGGGCGGGGCCCACTGCCACATCATTAGTGCTCTCTCTAGTACTCCCTTTTTAGTGCTCCCAAACATTTTTCATAAAAAAGTCAAAGTTTCATTTTCTCTTTATTTTTTGCACATCTTTTGTAAAACAATTAAAAAGTTATTCCAAATATATAAGTTTTTTTAACCTCATATTTTTGCCAAAAAAGTCAAAAAGTTACTAAAATAGCATATTTCCAAACGAGGCCTTAACTAAAAGTCAAAAAGTTAATCCACATCCCAAATAAAACCTAAGTTGCCTTGCGCACTCGTTTGGGAAGTTGGATTGGGATGGATTGGGGCTAAAATAGCAACAAAAAGACAAAATAGATTTTTTAATCTCAGGTTAAAAAATGTCATATTCAAACCATAATCATTTCATTTTTTTTCTTTTACAAAGTTAAAAAAACCAAAAAATTTCATCCAAAATTAGGCTTTTTAGCCATAGGCTAAAATAATTAAAAAAATCAAAAAGCCAAAAAATTAACTCACAACCCAAACGAACTCTGAAAATAAAAAGATAAATTGCTAACAAGGGTCTCATATACATTATTTAAAGTTAGGATTAATATAGATAATATTTTAAACATGGTGAAAAAGTGAAAAAAAAAAAAAAAGGCAAAATGTTTTAAATAAGAAAAAAGGTGTTATAAAACTAATTACACTTAGAAGAAAACGAATTTTATTATAAAACTTTTATTAGTATTGTAAATAATTTTCAGTTTCTTACCCCCCAAAAAAATAATTGTTTTTAATGTGTGAATTATCTATAACTAAATTTTTTAATTTTTTCTACATTTTTCTTACAAAATTTTCATCTTATGGTGGGTTTGGGAAGTGGGTTGGCTTTTTGACTTTTTGGCTTTTTTGGCTATTCTAGCTTGGGGCTAAAAAGCCTGATTTGGGAAGGGCTTTTTGACTTTTTTGGCTTTTTAGCTTTTTGGTGAGGTGTCATCTTGTTGAATGACCAAATTGTGTTTTTCTATTTTCTTGTTTATTTTTTTATTTGGGTTGGGATTTGGCATAATTTGCGTTTTTTTTTTTTTTTTTTTTTTTTCTTTTTTTCAATTTTCGCTTTTTGCTGAAAAAAAAAAACTTTTTTGGTATGTTTTTTTTTTTGCTATTTTTTTTTTTACAATAGTGGCTTTTTGCTTTTGCTTTTTTTTTTTTTTTTCTTGTCTTTTTTTTTTTTTGGTTTGGATTTGGCTTTGTTTTCAAATAATTTTTTTTGTATATTGGGTGTCGATCTGCCGACTTTTGCTTAAATTTTTTATTTTTTTATTTTTTTATTTTGGGTTTGGATTTGCCATATTTTGGTTCTTCTTTTTTATTTTAATTTTTTTATGTTGGGTTTCGATTTTGCTTTTTGTTTTGTTTTGTTCTGTTTTTTTTTTTTTTTTTTGGGTTTTGCTTTGCCATTTTTTGCTTTATTTTTTTTGTTGACAATTTTTGTATGTTGGGTTTCGATCTCCCCAATTTTGCAAATCCTAATTTTTTTTTTGTATTTGATTTTTTTTTTGAATATATTTGTCGGATTTTGCATTAATTTTTTTTTATTTGAATTTTATTTATTTTGCGCTTAGATTTTTCGTATTTTGTTTAATTTTTTTTCCTGTTACTTTTTAAAATTTCGGGTTTCGATTTGCCGTATTGTGCTTACATTTTTCGATTTTCATTTGGGAATTTATGTTTTTGTCTTCTTTTTTGTTTTTTTTTTTTTACTATAACTATGTTTTTTTTTAAAACTATGTTTGTTTTTTTTTTGTCTTCGATTTTTATTTGTAAGTATGTCTTGTTTTTCTTAATTGGTATACAATAACTTTTTTTTTTAAATATATTTATGTGTTTCATTTATTTGTAATTTACGTCGCACATGACAATTTATGTCTTAGTTTTCTTTTTCATTTGTTTTTATTTGTTTTTCAAAGTTAGGCACGTCAGCAACTGGAAGGGGTTACATTCCCGTGGAAACTCATACATATTGTACATGATAATATATTTGAATACAGTCTGTTCCACGTGTGTCATTATGTGACAACCATACGAAAATTATTTCGACTACTATATATTTCCTAACATTCCGTTATTACGCATGTAACATAATTTGTCGCGTATCTGAAGGCGGACCAATGCCATATGGGGGTCCTCATCTCCAACCATTAAACCATCCTCGTCGTGTTCAACTTCTGGTATGGCATTTACTATTGTCATAGCCTCTTCCTCGTCATAGATTGGCTGAACAGTTGTTGGGTTACCTGTGTTACGCCGTATATAATTATGTAATGCCATTGACGCACCTACTAACTGAACTTGCACATTTGCAAAGTCATATCGAGGCATGTCTCGAATAAACCCCCATCGCTGTTTCCAGGCACCGAAAGTGCGTTCCACCACACTGCGTAACGAGGAGTGCACTTTGTTAAATAGTTCCCTTGGCGTGTTTGCCATCGCGTTCCGTGCAATACGACGGAATTCTTGTTGGTGGTAACGGTCGCCTTTGAATGGTGCTAAGAACCCAATCCGGTTTGCATATCCAGAATCGACAAGATAATATTTGCATGCAGATATGAGAACAATGTATGACAGAAAAACGAACATGCTGCATCATTTTCATATAACGCTGTCTCAGGGATAAATTATTTGTTATGAAATAATTTATAACAGGACCGTGTGTTACCTTCGTCAGGATGTGGGAAGGGGACATTATCATTTGTTATTATCTCGTTGAATATGCGACTATCATGCATACTTCCTTCCCATCCGCAAGAAATGAATATGAAACACATGTCAAAATCAACAGCGGCCATTATATTTTGCGTGTGACAGTATTTCCTACCGAAATATGTTGCCGCATCTGGCCCCGTAACCCATGCACTGACATGTGTTCCGTCTATTGCGCCAATGCAGTCCTGCAAACATGGATAAATTGTTTTGTTGCGTAAATTTGTACCAAGTTTTCGGTTTTCCAATCGTCACGTGCAGTTAATAACAAAAACAAAATTTAATATATTATGTATATGTGACTCATGTTTTTCAAAAGTACCTTGAACGGTAGGTATTTCCGTCTAGACCGCACGTATGGATGTATACGATGCTGACTGTATGTGGGCCGACAATGAACAACAGTGAACTCTTTCATGGAATTTAATACGTTATGCACGTGCCTCGACACAGTCTCCCCGGAATGTTGGAACCGTTCCTGGATTTCCCGATTTTGCTTCCCTTTCAACACATGGATAAACATCGCAACACTTTCTTCAACAGCTAAGCCATGTGGACGTTGCGGGACTTGTAATCCAAAATCATTTACTAATGTCTCACACAATGCGGCAAAAACTTCCTTCGGCATGCAAACATTTTCCTCAAATCGACCCATATGCCCCGCATATAGTTCGCATATCCATCTATTCCCGGTTAGTATAGAAGTGCGACACGGCGTTTTAGCCATGTGTTTTTGGTACCATTCTGTCGCCAACTGGCATGCTTGTAGAAATGTGCAGTTCTGTTCTTGTTGCACCTGCACCGCCATTTGATTAAGCATTTCCATTATGTCATCATGGTTGCTTCCATCCCAGGGATTCATCGCGTCTTCGTTGATGCGAAACCTACAACAGTGGCAACCTTTCAATCAGTTAGCACGTGATTCGTTGACTTAAATTATATTGAATTTTGTAATTATGAAATGCCGACACTGTTTTTAAACAAAGCAATGCTATGACCAATGTCATTTGGAACGCATGATCATATGAATTGCACAACAAAAAGAAGATGTTCAACTTATGCTTTACAGGGGGGCCATGGTGGTAACAACCACAAAACTACCCAGCAAACTAAACTAACAAAAGAACTTGCGACATATAGGCATTCATAAGCGTGCATCTAAAACGTAATTCCTTGTCTGAAACGTAGCGACACAAAATATGAAAACGTAAACATCCCATTCATTTCCCAAAAACGAAGCACAACCATGCTTCCGATCCGTCAACCCATGCACTTACCTAAAACTTGTTTCTGCCCGTAGGTAGCAAGAAAAAGAAAAGAAAGACAGAATGCAAAACATGCACACACCACCATCCTGTTTTAGTACATAGCCAACAATACCATAAGTCTAAGTTTTAAAAACGAAGAAAAGGACATGCATCTGCAACACTCGTAACACCGATACATCACATCCGGCGACCCCCAAACAGGTTTGCAAATGGCCCCGACGCAGTACACTGGAGCTGCTTCTGTGTAAGCCATCCAATGATGTGGTCGTCATCAGGCTGGCACATCATGACCTCCCGGTAATCGGCGTTATCCATAAGTGTGGAGGCGAAGTGGAATAACGGCGTACCAATCAGGGATGGAATACTGCTCAGTTTATGCATGCACTCGGAAATAGTGTACAGCGCTTCGTTGCCTGTGAGGTGCCTGACCGTGACCTGCTGATTCTTCGAACGCACCACATCTGTCATTCTGTTCATGCTTTCCGCAATAACAGACGCACCACTTGTTCCCTTCTTAGACTTTGAAGAACTTGTTGATGGCGTCTTTCTCCTTTTTGCCTTTTCAATCGGCACATGCTCCAGTGAAGAATCAGAATCCACGTCCTGTACTCCAGCGGGTATCGGATCAACAAATAGCTGGGCTCCCAAACTACGCACTGAATCAGATGAGTCCTCAGCAGCTTCAGGAAGGTTCTCTCTCGGGGTCCAATGGTGCTTCCCAGTAGCTGATGCCCCCATGAAAACCGTCTCCATCAAGTCACGGTGTTCCAAGGTTTTCTTCTTGAACTTCGCACACGCCTTGTTGATCTGTAGAAATGTAGATGTGTAAAAGAGGCAGACATTATATTTCATATAAATAAATTGTATTGCAGTTAAATCAAGAAGTAAAAAATGTACTGGTAAATGACAGATATGAAAATTGATTATACATGTACTTACTGATTCCATCTTGTCCCACCACTCGTCAGGTGCCTGAAACAAACCGGTGTCATAGTCAAAGCCTATCCCGGACACTCCCTTGCTTGAGTCCATCAACTTCGTCCACGCTTGCCACTCTTTTTTCAAGCTCATGTACTTATTCTTCAGCTGTTTCAGTCCATGTTTTTTTCCTGTTTTTCTCTAGAATTTCCTGGACAATGACTTGTACCCTGCCTGGGTGAGGACTAAGAATGGCCGATTTCCTTTACTAATCTCATTTGCAATCAACTGGAGAAAAACTCGGACTGAGTGACTGTCCCATGAGGCCTTGTGGCTTAATTGAGTTTGTGTCTCTTCAAGACTGGTTGACTTGTCACTGACAACGCCTTTGTTTTTCGCGTGGTTACGCGGCGAAGTACGTGTGGAAGCCATTACTAATGTACGGTTACAAAAGATTACCATCACAAATTTTGTTGTTATATACACACGCATAAGCCATGACACATTAATAACAACAAACAGAGATATATGATGCTGAAGATAAATTTGCATATACCCATTCAAAACATTTTTTACGTACGTACACAGGTTCCATGGAAGTTAGTAGTGGACGAAAATATGATAGTTAATATTACGCCTCCCATATGCGACAACATACTACCATCGTACTACAAACATACTAACTACATACTAACAACATATGTAAAACATACTAACGTCTTTGTACATACTAAGAACATGGTAACGGTGCTTACATATGGCACAACAAAATGACAACGACAATGCAGAGCACATACACAATGGTCTTAAGCACACGCAAGGATTGTTGAATGTCTATGACATCAGCCCGCAATTGCATGGCAATTTCATCTCCGGGTGACGCATAGCCTTGGTTCCCATGGCTTCGTTCTTCACACCAACCAATCCAACTGACACAAGGCTGATGAGTGAAAATTATGGAAGTATTAGTTTCATGGGTTGTTAATGTTCATTAAGTTATGACTGGTAAAGATTGGGTGACTCACCACAGGGCGGGGACATACAAAGTACGCACGCCCTGGATTTGTGGTGGACCTGGAAATCCTAACAATACACGGGCCATATCCACAGGCACACATACGTCTTGGCCATGTACTGAAAGTTGCAGTAGAAGTGAACGACGCCATGCTACGCTTTAATATAAAGTAAATTTACATGAATCAACATGAACACGATGGAGTACTGAAATTAATAAATCTATGTTGTAATATATTTTGATAATAGTTTTTATGATAGGCAGCAAAATGGATTTCTGAATATATTTGTACTACATTTTGTACTAATTACATTTTGTCATACATGTATAATAACATTGTTACACCCTTTTGTTTTTTAACTCTAAATTTGTAATATATAATATTAATACGTTATTAATATCTTTCTAATATGTTTGTAATATATTTGTTAATAAAATGTTGTTTTGAATATATAATTGTAATATAAATGTCATATAATTTGTAATTTGTTGAAAATATAGATGTTGTTAATATATCTACCATCCTTCCCAAATTTAGTGGTACTCTCTATTTAATTTATCTAATTTTTTTTTGTTATTGTGTTGAGAACTGAGCATTTCGTATTGACTATCAAATGAACGCAATTAGTACATCTAATTTGTAATGTATTTTCAATATTATTTCCTTTATATTTTGAAAACATTTTTGAATATATTTATGATAAAGTTTTTTCATACTTACATATACTCGTAATATATAAAGTTTTTTCATATCTGTTTGGCAAAAACTTTTACAGTCTTTATTGTTTACCTCTAAATTCGTAATATATAAAATTAATACATTATTAATATCTGTCTAACATTTTTTTAATATATATTGAAAAAAACTATTTTTGTAATATATGTGTAATATATATTTGATATATTTTTTTAATATCTAGCTTCCTTTCGAAATGTAGTTCGAAAATAGTTATGCTGCTAATTAATTTATTATTTAGAAATGAGAATTGACCATTTCGTGTTGAGTAAAAAATAAACGCAAATTAATACATCTAATTTGTAATCTATTTTCAATATATATTTTTATTTATTTTGAAAACATTTTGGAATATATTTATGATATAGTTTTTCATAATTAAATGTAGTCATATCTGTTTAATAAAACTTTGACACTCTTTATTGTTTACCTCTAAATTTGTAATATATAATATTAATACATTATTAATATCTGTCAAAGATTTTTGTAATATATTTTTAGTCAACTGGTTTTTTTATATATTTCTAATATAAATTTCATATATTTTGTAATTTGTTGTTAATATATGCACATATATCTACCTTCCTTCCCAAATGTTGTTTGAAAATATTTATGGTGGTAATTAATTTATTTTGTTGAAATGATAAATGAGCATTTCGTCCTGAGTAAAAAATGTACGCAAATTAATACATCTAATTTGTAATATATTTTCAATATATTTTTTTTTTCATATTTTGAAAACATTTCTGAATATATTTATGATATAGTTTTTCATAATTAAATTTTGTCATATCTGTGTAATACCAGTTTTACACGCATATATTTTTAACTCTAAATTTGTAATATATAATATTAATACATTATTAATATCTTTCGAATAAGTTTGTAATGTATTTTTAATAAACTGTTTGTTTAATATATTTGTAATATAAATATACATTATTTTGTAATTTGTTGTTAATATATGTAGATAATATATCTACCTTCCTTCCCAAATTTAGTTGGAAAATATTTTTTATGTAATTAATTAAATTATTTGAATTGAGAATTGAGCATTTCGTCTTGAGTAAAAAATATACGCAAATTAATACATGTAATCCAAAAAATATATATTTTCAATATATTTTTTGGCTTTTTTGAAAACATTCTGTCATATATTCATGATAAAGTTTTTCATAATTAAATTTTGACATATATGTGTAATAAAATTTTTACAGTCTTTCCTTTTTAAATCAAAATTTGTAATATACATTTCACATATTTTTTTAAATAAATTCGTAATATATTTTTAATATATTGCTTAATTGATTACAATTTATAATTTTCCTTTTGTACTATCAGTTATATATATTTTCATAATTTGTTGTTAATATCTCTAACTTGTAACCCAAATTGAGTTGGAATTATATTTTTTATGTAATTAATAAAAATTTCACAAATGGGAATTGAGCATTTATGTAATTAATAAAAATTTCACAAATGGGAATTGAGCATTTCTATTAGGCAACAAACAGGGGAATTGAGCATTTCAGAAATGGGGATTGAGCATTTCTATGAAGCACAAATGGGAAGTCAGCATTTCACTAACGCCTTTGCATTTCTTATTTATAAAAAAAAAAAAAAAAAAGGGATCTGCATTTCAAACAATAACCGAACAGATACAACAATTGTAGAACAGATTTCTAACTCTTTGATTGTTTAAACAACGGTGCCTTCATACATCTGGGCCAAATTTGTGAGTCTGAACAGATATTTAAGATCGATAGAGCTGATTCTCATAAATCAGAACAACTATTTGAATCAGATCAGATATTATATATATATATATATATATGTATGTGTATATATACAAATCTGCCCCAAATTTGTTGGATGCGGTTTCGATTTCGAACATAACAACATATCTAAAAGACCAGATTTACGGATGAGACAGATCGGTGGCCGGTCTGTGTGTAATGTAAGTGTAATCAACCCAATAACCACCGTGAGCCAACAGATCGGCCATGAACTGACACAAGAAATGAACATAAACTACGTAGATGGTAAGAACAGAAAACAAATCAGATAGGCCATAGATCATCACCTGCAGATCGGTTGGAGTGTGCGAGAGTTCGTTGTTGTTCGCCGCCGCGGTTTCGATCTCCGGTTGCGGATTCCTCTGCCAAGGTCGGTCCGACGGTCTCCAATCGCTCCGTTCTTCCTCTCCTCTGCTTTGAAATGGGTGTGTAAGACCTCTAATGTGAGGCGCTTTTTGCAGATGGAGAGAGTTTAACCTCTCGGGGCAATTCGGTAAAATCACACGACTGAGCCTCGCCCAAAACCCGTGAAACTCGATTTTGTCGTGACTTGGCTGAAATAGCCTTCTTTGTCGCGACTTGGCTACTTTAGCCCCGTTTGCCTTCCCAAACGACGCCTTAATCAAACACTTGTAAGAAAATATATTTTATTTTCTATTCTTTTATTTTACTTCATGTTCTTTCACTTACACATTCTATTAAATTTTCTTTATAATTAAACGAAACCTTACATTGATTATAGAGTGATAGGGTTAGGGTTGAGAGTTGGAAGGTGAAATAATTATTTTACCCTCAATTTTGATAGAATTAAATTTCAGTCAACTAAAAAATAATTCTAAGATCACTCTAAGAAAAATCATTTTAGAGGATCCTCATTTGGGAATTAATTTTTTTAGTGATTTTTTTATTGTATTTTTTTTTTAGTGATTTTTTAAAATTTTAATTTATTTTTACACTTCTAGGTTCTACTCAATTAAATGGACTACAAAAGTGAAGAAAAAAAAAAAAATTGCTTTTAGTTTTTTTTTTTTTTTATAACCTTTTTTTAAACAAATTTTTGAAAAATTTGTATCCTTTACATTAAAACTTTGAAAGTAAAAATTGACACAATTTAAAAAATACATATTACTAACGATTAAAAATGAAAAATGGAACTTCTTAAATTAGATCCCAAAATGGCTTTTCTTCATTTTAAAGGAGAATCACATATTTGGGATCTTGTGGGCCACCCCACTAGTTTGGGCTTCTAGTTGGACCACAAGCACATGCATGTCATGCACAGACAAATTTGACAAAAGATCAATCATGCAAGCACTGTTCTGTTATTGGTCTATTCAAACACTCAATGCAGAGACTTAATGCCATAGTGATTTTGATACATTGGTTCACAGAACTACACATTTTGTGGATAAAAAAATAAATATATGGTTGCAAAGAAAGCCAACATTTATCACTTGTTCTTTGACAACAACATATGAATTGAAGAAAGTAATTTGTTTTGTGCACCTAATTTTCAACAGTGACATTTTGTCAAGATAGATGAAAAACAAAAGAGAGAGAGAAATACCAGTTGAAAATGTTGCACATATAATAATAACAAGGACATCTTTTTTTGCAAAGGAGATTGATAGGGATCTTCTTCATTTTCAATAAAGATGATGACTTTTTGAGTTTTCTTGTAGGGATGTATATGAAACAAAACAAGCATATTTGGTTCAATTTATTATAAATTTAAAGTTAATAATTAGCAAATAGAAGTCGTAAAAACATTTTCTCAGTTCCTAAATAATTTTTTTAGAATGAGTGTTTTTTAAAATTTATTTAATTTTTTTTTACTTGATAAGGTGCAGAAATTTTATCAAACAATTTAGCAACCAAACAACCCCATCAGCTTACACTTGCACACATACAAGTATTTTAGGCTTGATCAAGTTTACGGCCCTATTTGGTAGAGCTGTGGGAAAGTGCTCATAGCTTATGCCTAAACAGCTTATAGTTTATAATTATGAACATAAGCTGATTTTTGATTTATAAATTAAACATCTCCTGCCCTACTCAAAGAATAAGTTGATTTCTGACTTTCAAAAAACTATAAGCTATAAGTTATAAGCTAAACTAAATACATCAAAATAACTTAAATTAAGTTGAAAGCTGAAATAAGCAGGTTTTGAGCTGCACCAAACGGGGCTTACATATCTGTAAAGAGACTTTATTTGGATCTTTGATTAATTGAAGCAAAGGGAAAAAAAATATTTATACATACTGGCTTTTTATTATTATTGGTAATAAAAATGCACACATAGAATTAATTTTTTCTCATATCAGTACTAGAGATGCAATTGAGATTCAACCATTATTGCATAGAGTTGGACTTTAGTAACCAATATTAGATGGACCTATTAACCCAAGGGTTGACCAATGATAAAATTTGAGGATAAAATTCAAGATTTTGAATTCATGTCACATCAAGAGATTACTGGAAATTTGCTTAATTATTAATTTCATGATCCCGAGATTAATCAAGATACATGCAAGCTAACTACACACTTGATTATAAAAAAAAAATAAATAAATAAAATTAGATGGACTCCTTCATGGACCATCTAACATATGAGGCCATTAACTATAATTAGAAAAATGCAATTTACAAATTGGACCATGGTACCAAATCATAAGGAAGTGAATGATGAAAAAAAATAAAATTACCTAAGTCTTAGACCTAACCCAACTTAGCTAAAATAATATGATCCAAGCCCAATCAAGATGCCTATCTTTTGTAAATTTTGAACACATAGTGGCTTTAATCATCTTTGTGTTGAGTTCTCTTCATCAAGAAGTAAAAATTAATTGATATTTTAAGGAAGAAAAAAATCATTAGAAATGGCACGGCATGGCGTATTATGATTTTGAGTGTGCGTGTGTTTTTAAAACACATCACCATCCTCACAATTGAAAAATGTGATTTTTGCTAAGAAGACGACAAAAGAAGTGTTGTCAGCAAATGAAGAAAGCTTGGAAGCAGAGAGTGATGGGCCTACAATTAAAATGCTGGTCCAGGAGCTCAGGCCTAATGACAGTGACAATTCAGGAGCATTCAATCACTGGGTCGGCATTTTATTTCAGGCTATATTTGAATCTTGAATTTAGAACTATTTATTCATTTATTTTTAATTTTCTCTATCAAAATTTATTTATTGATTAAATATATAAAAAATTCACTAAAAATAAACGAAAATTTATTTAAAATAATCTTTAAAAAATTAAACTGAATAAAACCATACAATTTGCCATTGGTTTTGATGGTCCAGCCCATTTTGGTGAACTGCAGCTCTTAAACCAAGTACAAAGTTTTCAGTAAATTCCCATTCACCAAAATAATAGTAAATAATAATAATAATATAACAATGCCCTTATTGACATCATTTAGCCAGGTCCAGGCTTGTTCAGATTTTACTCGACCCAAACCCGTATCTCTGGTGGGCTGGCCCAGCCAAAATAAAGTTTTAACCCGATCCTAGACCTAGGTGTTGAAATCTATCCGGGCCTATTGGCCCTTGTGGGGGTGACTCACAAGCTTCAAAAAAAATAAAAAAAAATAAAAAACTAAAAAATAAGAAAAAAATAAAAAAAGGATCAGGATAGACTTAAATCTTGGCCCATTAGCCCATCAGAATCAAGCCCGTTGAGCAAGGCATGGGCTTAAGAATTTTAACCTAAGCCCGGCCCGATGTCCACCTTCCGGAAAATGCTTTGTGTTATAAGCAACGAAAAAAATACCGAATTTTCTGGTAGTATAGCATAAACTAATGTAACTTCACAGTGTTTAAGCACATTTCCCGGCGTTTATAGGCTATTAATAGTTTTCATTTTCAGAATAAATATTAAAAAATATATTTTGAATTTTAAAATTATTTCTATCTTAAAAACCATGTGAAAGTGATGAGTATTTTTTTTTTCATTTTTACACCAAATTAGTTTTTAATCTTCTGTAAATTTTTTTTATTTATTTATAAAAACTGATGCTAAAAATCAAATCAAAGCAAACAAAGCCATTAAGGTTTGTGCACCATCTCTACATATTGTTTTCCATCCCAAAGCCAAGTCTTCCAGTCTCTAAGATGTTTTTTATTTTATTTTATTAAGAAAAAAAATTGTATTCATTCAACAATATATAAGTTATCAAGAAAATGTTTTACCCATGAAAAATACGGTCCCTGCAATTTTTTTTAACTAGAACCATGTAACAACGACATTTTTATAATTAAAAGTCATTTTTTAAACACCTTGTTTTGAATTAAATGATAAGTTTTGATGCAACCACATCATTTCTGTATATAAATTTGACATATATTTCTTATGGCAAATTATATTAATGGCCTTTACAATTTGTTTCTTATGTTAATTTGGTCTATACAATTCTACTTATATCAATTTTACTTTTTAATTTTCCATTTTTAATTCAGTTCAATTGATAATATTTGTTAAGAAATTAAACACAAATTAAGGACAAAATGGTTCATTTAAAAACGAATGGATCATATCGAATTGGACACCAAAGATTGACAAGAGTGATTGAACTATTAATCCCTCAATTTTATTCCAATTTCTCAATATATAAAATTGAAGAATAAAATTGATGCATAATTAAATTGACATAAAAAATAAATTACAGAATCACAAGTATAATAATTTGCCTTTTATTATTGTTTTTTCATATATTATTATTTTTTACCAATACTGATTAAGAAAAAGATGCAGGATGCTGTTGTAATGAAGGTCATGACGTTAAAATTCACAACCTATTAATTAAATTAAATGTGCTAATAAAGTTGTGCAATGAATCTGTCCGACATTCATAAATCGAAGTGGATTGAGTTTTCCTTTCTTCCAGTTAATATTACTTGTTTAATAAAAGTATTACTAAAGTTTTGCCTAAGTGATCACATTGGACCACTACTATAATTTGTTCTTTTTTTCTTAAAAAAAAAAAAAAAAAACAAAAAGGATAGAGACCCTAAATCAGTGGAAATGGGTCTGCTCCAGATCATGCATACTTCACATAATCACTATAGGAAATATGTGTTTAGGTGGTGTTTTTTTAACGGCGTTTTTTAAAACGTCACTGTTTTTAATATTTAACGGCGTTTTATAAACATCGTATTTTTCTTTAATTGAAACGGTGCCGTTTTATGAATAGGAGGCGCTTATAAACGTCTTCAAATGTGTGTTGTCTCATGCGCTTCCTCTTTTTTTTTTTTTTGGGCACATCGGAAAGAACACGCGCTTCCTTTTTGAATCTGAGAATCTCAACTCTCAAATTGTACTGATTCACTTGCAAATAATCTCTCTCTCTCTCTCTGAGTTCATCTAAGCGATTTCGAAGTTCATCTCAGCGATTCAGATCTCAAAATCGAAGTTCATATCTCGAAATTTTAAAATTTTGAGTTCATATCACTTCGATTATTGCGATTCAGATCTGAGTTCATATCACTTCGATTTCGATTTAGATCTAAGTTCATATCACTTCGATTTCAATTCAGATCGTGATTTAGATCTCAACGATTCAGATCGATCTCAGTGATTCATATCTCGAAATTGAAATCGAAGTTCATCTCAGCGATTCAGATCGGTGAGCTCCATTCTCTATCTGTGTGTGTGTGTGTGTGTGCTGTCTAAACCCTAATTATCGCAGAGATTCAGTTTAGTGATTCAGAGGTTCAGATCGATCTCAGCGATTCAGATTGGTGATTCATCAAAGCGATTTTGAAGTTCTCTCTCGAAATCGAAATCGAAGTTCATCTCAGCGATTCAGATCGGTGAGCTCCACACACACACACTCTTTCTCTCTTTCTCTCTTAAGGTGAAATCAATCCTGTGATATTCTATGAACGGTTTTGATATTTGATTTGAAATGATCCTGTCATATCCCTCATTTATCAACCTATATGTATTGACCCTTTCTCATCTATAAAAATTATACTAATGCCCTATTCTAAAAATTATGGGTAGGTAAAAAAACCCTGGTTCTGATTTCTATATTGAATGATTTGCAGGAAGAGATAGAGCCTGGACTTTCCAATGTAAGAGTTCAATAATTTCCTATATCATTCTCTTCTCCTTCAACTTTATTAGTGTTTCTAAAGATGCAAGCACAAGAACCTTATTCTTGTTTTGTTGATTTATTAAATATCATGTCACTGAATAGTCACTTGCACTAAAACTACATACCATAAAATGTCGTCTTAGGAGCATCTGGTACCACCCTCTCTTTGCTGCATGGTGCTGCACATGCTGTGTATGGCTTCACATACTGTCATTATGAATAACATCATTGCCTTTGTACTAAGTATTGATCTATTTTTGAAGTCCCCATATTTGGAAAACAAGGCTTTTAGGATGGACACCTGGTTCAAGTAGAACTAAGATAATTTAAAAAATAAAAATTTAAAATTTAAAAAAGGAAAATGGGGACATAAAAAATAAAAATTTAAAATTTAAAAAAGAGCTTGAAGAATGTAGGCACTTTCACCCCAAGGCTCAACTAGAACTAAGATGATATTGAACAGTATTGGTTGAAATACTCTTACCCCAACCTTAATATGCCCTTATCTGATCCACATCAAATTCTAGTAATTTTCAAGGTTGAAATACAAATTGGTGTTGGTGGGTAATATTGGTTGTGTTGATTGCATTGTGTTCTATTGATGACTCTGTTGTTATACAGTGTTGAACAAGCCAGAGCATCTCATAGATATAGCTACAGACATGGTTTCAGAGGCTACGCAGCCAAGTTGACAGAGGACCAAGCTTCCCAATTTGCTGGTACATATTGATGAAACTAGTACTACAACAATTTCCCATCATTTAATTAATTTCTCATCATTTTATGTGGATATATGTTCAGGTGCTAATTACTATTAATTAGCCGGTACATATTAATTTCTCTTACAACTTGCTAGTGTTCTCTAGACTCTCTATAGTAGCCTTCTATGTTTGTTTCTGGAAATTTGGATAGTTGTGCTGCATTTGATGCATGTGGATTGTGAAGAATATACAAATCCTATTTGTAATTTATTTTTGTAGTATGAATACTAGTTATGGGAAATTTAGAGAAGTTTGGGAGGAATTAGATCATATATGTATATATATACATGTAAATATGTAAATGGAATTAAGTTTGGCCAGTTTAATTTAGATAAAAGTTAGCAATTTGAAAAAGTTGGGATACAAGGTTGGACCATATATATATAATACATATATATGATGTTTTACTGCATTTGATGTATTGCAAAGAATATACAATTCTTGTCCGATATGGAACTATTATTTTGTAATGAAAATAATATCTGGTTGTTCATCAGTTACTAGCATATGAGAATTATTCAAAACAAACTTGTGTTTTACTTTTGTTGAATGACTTTTTGTTTACAATGTTCTTGTGACTTACAAGCTAGTGTCGACTTACCCATATTATATCTTTGCTGAACACATGTAAAAGAACTAGTTGACAAGTAAACTATCTTGGCATGATACTTGAAAATTATGCTTACCTGTTACACAAAGTTAGCGCTAAACCTCATGTGTGCCCTTGACATATAAAAAGATTTTTTTAATTATATATATATATATATAAATACAGCTCTTAAATGGTAGAATAGTGAGTTGAATTATTGATCTGTACTTTCATTGGAATCTAACCATTGTGTTTATTGTTTATTCTCTTAAGAAATTTTAAAAAATATATAAAAAGAAAATTAAGAATCTCATTAATGTGTCAAAGGGAAACTATGTCCCTCTGATGTTTGTATGTATCTCTGTGTTGTTGCATTGGTAATTCATCTAGTGAATGAATTATTGAAATTAAGTGATATTACCATTAGTGGCTGCTTTGTTATGATTTCTCTATGTAATGCATTTGGACATGGGAATGGCTCTCCATGGAAATGAAATAGTCTAGATTTGTTTTGATTATCTGGTGTTGATCCTTTTTCAGTTCTTCAGTATAGTAAGTCTGTTTGTAATTATTTTTACAGGTGATTTACTCTGATAAGGATCGAAAGTTCAACACAGATATTACTGTTGGCCTAATTTGCAGTGAACTACTAAACCTTGTTGAGTACAATGTTCATATGGCTAAGCTGCTTGATGGAGGAATGAATAGTACGTATAAGTAATATTGCTCTACACGAGTAATCCTTGAAGTAACATAACTAACTAGTTGGCATATAATGTGCAGAGGCTGCGACTGAGTTTGCCATTTCCCTTCTTTAAACATTGTTGATCAATGATTCAAAAGTCATTTCCAAACTTCATGATTTCGTTGATGCGTTGGCTAAGGTTTGTGACTACTCATTTTGTTTGATATGGTGGCTAAATGAGATTGTGTCTAGTTTTGATTGAGATCTTACCTGTAGCTTGCGGCCAGGCTTGGATCTCCAGAGTCATTACAACAGCTAGTTGAGGTTGCCAGGAATCCTGCTGCCAATCCTGCTACTCTTTCTGCTATTTTTGTTGGGGAGGGTAATACCAGACAAGCTACAGAGCAGAAGGTTATTAGAAATATTGGTCTCTGTTTATCAGAAATATTCCTAATGATCTGTCTCTGTTTTCACATGAAAAGAATGCTGGCAAAGGGAGTTAAGGAAGGGAGATGGTCACAAAAATTTGGTTCTCGGTGTGTTGTCTCAAACATTTTCAATTTTTTGTTTATCTATCCTTTTTGCACTCCTGTATCATAAAAATGCCCTCATGAATCCATTGGTTATAAATTTGCAGTGCACTCTCTTATTGTTATCTTCCTACTGTCCTAATACAATGGTATTAAATCAATCAAAAGGCAAACCAATTGCCTTGGGTAGTTCAGGACTTGTAGTTCTATTTATAGCTTAGCTAATTTTTAGTGTATTAGATTGCTTTGACAACAAACACATTTTGTTTTGTGCCAGAATAAAATTTAGTGGAGACTTGGTTACTGTAACTCCTGATATTTTTCAAGTTCCTCTTAGCTCAGATGCAGAATTTATACTATTAGCATCTGATGGCTTATGGGATTACATGAACAGGTTTGTGGTTTCCTGTTTGAACCTTGTACTTACATTCTATAAATTATCTTAAATTAGCACGATAGTTATTTATTTAATATTTTTCTCAATTAACCACAAGATGAGTATTATCTCGTCAACTTTGCTATTGTTTCAGCTCAGAAGCAGTTAATTTTGTTAGGAATCGGTTTCGGCAACACGGAGATGTTCAGGTAAAATATTTGCCTCAATTCTGGTATACCAGTGTTATGGTTTACAAAGTTTTAACTTCTTTCGTTCTGATTTTTGTTAGCTTCTGAGGCACTTGGAAGAGCAGCTCTGGTAATGGATGCATAGATGTTTATTTTTCTTTCACAATGCTTGATCATACTTGTATTGTTTGGCTGTTCTAATTACCTACAAATTTATGTATATTACAGGACCGACGTTCACAAGATAATGTCAGCATCGTCATTGCTGATTTGGGGTATGCACTTGTACGCATTAAGTTAATTTAATCTAATGTTTTCCATTCTAATCTAATGTGTTAATCTATTGTACTGATATTAACCTTTCTAATTTGGTCTTGGCTGTGACTTTTTGCAGGAGGACAGATTGGCAAAGTTTGCCTGGTCAGAAAGAAAATTTTGTTTATGAACTGGGCCAAGCTTTTCCTACTATCGGTATTGTGTCATTAGGAATATGGATGTCTTCTCTGCTTTCTGCATGAGTTTTCAAGCCTGCGGACTTTGTAAATAAATCCTCATGGATTTCCAATATATTTTGTCTAGATATATTTTGTAATTGTACATGTATCACATCTTATTGCATTGTTTTTTATTTTTAATTTTGTTTTCAAGCTTAGTTTATTTATTATTGTAATAAACATCAATTATTAGTTCTTAGTAATTGTTTATGACAGGTTTTTTGTAGTTCAACCATATAAATTAGCACAACTTAAAAAAAAAAAGAAAAAGGGCTATGGTGGCGCTTTTTAAATGTCATTGCATCCCTACCCAAAGGCTAGATTTTTAAAGTGTATAAATGTCTATGATGGCGTTTTCAAAACGTTGCTAAATGTCATAGTGACGTCATAGTATAGTAGGGTAGGATATTTGGCGGCATTTTTTAAAACGCTGCCTATACTAATATAACGACGTTTTTCAAACGCCATAAAGCTATAGTGACGGCCACGTCGTCGGCGTTTGATATTAAACGTCGCAAAAAGAATTAGCAACGTTTTTAATACTTATAGCGGCGTTTTTGAAACGCAGCTAAAAGTTGATTTTCCAGCAGTGAATTAAGAAGAAAAAGGGTCATTTTGAAATAGAATGGGGCTGCATAGTACAATTTATCTAAGTTGTTTATAGTTTATTTATTCTAAAAGTTTGTATCAGATTATTTAGTACAATTTTCACGTATAATTTATTATGTAAAATGATTTAAATAAACTAACAAAAATTGATTATCTGAAAGTTGAGAGATAAATACTTTTGATTTATACTTTCTGATTATTACCTTTTAACTTATAATGAGTATATTAAACAGACCTAACATATATCGATTTTAAGAGCTTGAGAATAAAAGTGCTAGATACTTAATTAGCGTAAGTTGTGGATGTTCATGCCCTTCATAGCATAATGGTATGAATGAACTTTTCAATATTACTATTATTATTATTTTTGTGGGGATGTATTTTTAGGGTCGCGCCATGTGGCCGATGTGTTGTCTGAGGTGCCACTTAGGTAAGCCATGATGCCGAGATTGTTGTAATATTGCCAAGATATGATGCAGTAATGTTAGAATTTAGATAGAGGACAAGAATTATAGATGACATCAAGCTACCTATTTGGATAGAGATGAGACTCTTGAGAAAATTCATCTTAATCTGAATAGTGTGAGTTGTGATAGATGTTATCCTTGTAAAGGATAGAGTCCCATGAAGTGAGACTTCTAAGGGAAGTTGGATACTGATCATTATAAAAGTAAGGCATCCCCGTAGGTCTAAGGCATGTGATTTATTCTGTGAGCTTTTTATTTGAGTTGATGATATCTTATGAGATAAGTTGACTGATTTGATCATCGGAGTACCCCCAGGTGGATGAACTACCGAGGTATTTCTTGTCTTCTTGTGTACAGGTGCTAGCTTAATCTATTCTATTACGTGCTCTTCAGCTAAGTTCCCTGTTTGGTTGTGTGGTCAAAAATCAACACCCACAATTTGGCGCCGTCTGTGGGAACTTAGTTAGAATAGATGGCCATCATCATGCAAGATCAACGTTTCAGCGGCGACGAGTTCAGTGAAGATGGAGAATGCATCAACATTGATAGAATGAGGACCCTTCCAGAAGGGATGAATGCAAAGATAAGGGGGCATGAGCGCTCCTGAGAAGATGAAGACGACCTTCAAGTAGAAAAGGCATTGGCCTAAGTGAAGTAGATCCAAGATGAAAGAGTAAGACTTAGATGAATAGGTCCGAGAAAATAAGAGCTCAGCTTCAATGAGCAAATCCCAGATCTAGAAGACAAGATCTCGGCCAAGATGATTAGGTTCAAGAAGACAAAAGCTTAGCCTAAGTGAGCAGATCCCAAATCCCAAAAGACAAGATCTCGGCCTAGATGAGTAAGTCTAAGAAGACAAGAGCTCAACCTAAGTGAGCAGATCCCAGATCTAGAAGACAAGATCTCGGCCTAGATGATTAAGTCCAAGAAGACAAGAGCTCAGCCTAAGTGAGTAGATTCCAGATTCAGAAGACAAGATCTCGGCCTAAATGAGTAGGTCTGAAAAGACAAGAGCTTAGCCTAAGTGAGCAGATCCCAGATCCAAAAGACAAAATCTCGGCCTAGATGATTAGGTCCGAGAAGACAAGAGCTCAGCTTAAGTGAGCAGATCCCAGATCCAGAAGATAAGATCTCGGCCTAAATGAGTAGGTCCAAGAAGACAAGAACCCAACCTAAGTGAGCAGATCCCAGATCCCAGAAGACAAGATCTTGGCCTAGATCATTAGGTTCGAGAAGATAAGAGCTTAGCCTAAGTGAGCAAATCCCAGAAGATAAGATCTCAGCCTAGATGAGTAGGTCTGAGAAGACAAGAGCTCAACCTAAGTGAGTAGATCCTAGATCCAAAAGACAAGATCTCAACCTAGATGATTAGGTTCAAGAAGACAAGAGCTCAGCCTAAGTGAGCAGATCCCAGATCTAGAAGATAAGATCTCGGCCTAGATGATTAGGTCCGAGAAGACAATAGCTCAGCCTAAGTGAGTAGATCCCAGATCCAGAAGACAAGATCTCAGCCTAGATGAGTAGGTCTGAGAAGACAAGAGCCTAGCCTAAGTAAGCAGATCCCATATCCCAAAAGACAAGATCTCGGCCTAGATGAGTAGGTCTGAGAAGACAAGAGCTCAGCCTAAGTGAGCAAATCTCAGATCCTAGAAGACAAGATATCGACCTAGATGAGTAGGTCTGAGAAGACAAGAGCTCAAGTGAGCAGATCCCAGATCCAGAAGACAATATCTCGGTCTAGATGATTAGGTTCGAGAAGACAAGAGTTCAGCCTAAGTGAGTAGATCCTAGATCCCAGAAGACAAGATCTCAATCTAGATGAGTAGGTCCGAGAAGATAAGAGCTCAGCCTAAGTGAGCAGATTCCAGATCTCAGAAGACAAGATCTTGGCCTAGATGAGTAGGTCTGAGAAGATAGGAGTTCGACCTATGAAAACAATTTTGAAAAGATCAAAACTTACTAGAGGCGAACAGAGTTGAACTACATCTGCGATGTTTTAGCATGAAACATGACGATGAACTTAGACTTGCCATGACGACAGAGGTGAACTAAGACTACGATGTTTCAGTATGAAACATGACGATTAACTTAGATTTGCCATGACGGCAGAGTTGAACTAAGTCTACGATGTTTTGGAACGAAACAAGGTGAAACTGGCCATTACTTGGTCAGTTTGTAAGAAAAGCCGAGGTAGTTAGTACTCTCGGTGCACTAAAGTTAAGCCTAAATTGCTTCGTTTGGGAAAACCAAACATGATGATCTCGGTTGAGATGGCAATCTCGGTTGAGATGTTGATCTTGGTTGACATGATGAGCTCAGTTGAGATGTTGATCTTGGTTGAGATGATGATTTCAGTTGAGATGTTGCTCTTGGTTGGCATGATGATCTCGGTTGAGATGTTGTTCTTGGTTTCTAATGAGTTGATACTAGGATCTTTATGTTCTTAAGCTAACAAGTCATGATCTCTGCTAGTAGCGATCTATGTCAAGATGTTGGACCTAGATGAGATAGAGCATGATGGTTCTTGGTTCTTGATTCTTGATTCTTGACGAGTGGACATTTGAGTCCTTGTTTCTTTATATCGGTGAGTTATGATTTTAGTCGGAAGAGTATATCTAACATACTGTTTAGTCGACATGTTAGAAGATGAAACGATATAGGTTCTATCACCTCAAGTTGCCGAGGTAATAGAACCTAGGGACAATTGTGGGGACATATTTTTAGGGTCGCATCACGTGGCCGAGGTGTTGGCTGAGGTGCCACGTAGGCGAGCCATGATGCCGAGGTTGTTGTGATATTGCCGAGATATGATGCAGTAATGTCAGAATTCGAATAGAGGACAAGAATCATAAATGATATCAAGCTACATATTTGGATAGAGATGAGACTCTTGAGGAAGTTCATCTTAATCTGAATAATATAAGTTGTGATAGATATTATCCTTGTAAAGGATAGAGTCCCATGAAGTGAGACTTCTAGAGTAAGTTGGACACTGATCATTATAAAAGTAAGGCACCCTCGTGGGTCTAAGGTATGTGATTTATTCTGTGAGCTCTTGATTTGAGTTAATGATATCTTGGGAGATAAGTTGACTGACTTGATCGTCGGAGTGCCCCCGGTGGATGAACCACCGCGGTATTTCTTGTCTTCTTGTGCACAGGTGCTGGCTTAATCTATTCTGTCACGTGATCCCCAGCTAAGTTCCTTTTTTGGCTATGTGGTTAAAAATCAACACCTACAAATTATTTGATATGCAAAAAATGAGTTTTTCAATATTATTTACAAAGGAGATGGATTGAATTATCAATATTTAATCAGGTATTTAGCCTAGTAATTGTGTAATATCTTTTGTAATATGAGGTCTCGGGTTCAACTCTTATAGAGATGAGTTTGATAATCTTTATGGTGATTCATTTCTTCCCCGTTATAGGAGTTGTAACTGGTAGTAGTTGTTGGTGGGCTTGGTAACTGGTTGTTAGGTAGGTTTTATTAACTTTCTAACTATTGTGGGCTTAGCTCTCGTTTAGGAAGTGAGTTAGGGTTGAGTTGGGATTAAAAATGCACAAAAAGACAAAATAGGCTAAATAAGTTAATAAGACAAAGACTTGTTTTGGAAAGTGGGTAAAAGCCATATTTTGACTTTTAACTTATTCTGGGTCACATTACTTCTTTACTTTTTTATACATTTTTTTAAAAAAATCCAAAAAGTCAGCTCTTAACATACTTTCCAAAACAACCCAAAATGTTATATCTAAACTATAATCATTTCACTTTTTTCTTTAAAAAAAAAGAGCAAAAAAGTCTAAAAAGTTATTCCCAAACGAACCCTTAATGAGTTTGATAATTGGTTGTTAGGTAGATTTTGTTAATTTTTTAACTATTGTAGGCTATAGTAGTCTGTTTGATGATATGATATTTTCATACTTATCAGCATTTGATCACCCTTCATGTGTAGTTGAAAGGCAAGAAAGATAACATTGAATAAAATGTTGGGTAACTAATAAATATTGGACACTAACCATTCGATGATGAACCACGTACCCCAATTTAGAATGAACTACATAAATTTTGTGTTCTTCATCCTAGGATGAAATTATTTTGCTTTAACTTTAAACTTAAACCATTGAAAAATAAAATTTTGTGCACTTATAATGTACAATCAATTTAAATATATCTTTAGATCACTCGTTAACTAAAATCCTTTATTAAAATATTATATATATATGATGAAAAAAACATAATACTTAATAGATTGTACATCCGATAATAAGTCGTCTAAGAAAGTATATTAGAGTACCAAATAGATCTCAAAAGGCATAAAGAGAATCTCCATATAGGAAGAATAAGAGTCTCCACATAAGGAGAAAAACAAACTTTCACGTAAGGAGTAGAAAAGTTGCATGAAAGGAGAAAATTGTTAAAATATTACATGTTTGAAGGTTTTTTGAATTGAAAAGATTCTTAATTTTTAATAAAAAAGTTCCAGGGATAAGTAGGATCAAAATCCATAAGGTCATTTATAGTGATACAGATAGGTAGAATTATATTGTGAGGTAAATATGGACAAACACAAAAATTGTTAGAAATGGTCTTAGAAAAAATAGATTTTTCCTTAACTTTGGTCTATTTTTTAGGTGGGACCCATGTGCCAAAGTTGGCGGGTCTAAATGGTAACACGTTCTATGCCGCGTTGTGATTCATGTAGTATATTGGTTGCTCAAAACCATTATCGAGTGAATGAAAAATTGAAGCCAAAGTGAGCTCCATGGAAATGGAGTTTTGGTGGAAATTCCTTAAAGATTTGAATTAAAAGCTTGTCCTATATTGGTTTGGTGGGCAAACTTTTGTGGGTTTATAAGGCTTGAGTTTGCAACTTGGGGAGGGCCCCAAGGGGCATCCAAAGTTTGTAGAAGGGAGAGGTTATGGGCTAGACCCATTGGACCAAAAAATAAACACACCCGCTACCGCCGCTGTCCGTCCGGTCGGTCGGGCTAGGCTTGGGCTTGAGCGCGTGATTTGAATTTATTTTTTAATTTTGGAAAATAAATTCTAACCGTTTAAATTCAAATTTCAGTTGGAAAATTTGCACATTTTCTATATAGAATTCAAATATGTCCGAACAGATTCAGTTCAAAACCCTTACCTGCTTAATTTAAATTCAAACAGATTGGTATCAGTTTAATTTAAATTGAACAGGTACTGTATCTGTTGAATTCAAATCTAAAAGTCACCATTGTATCTATAAATAGACAAAGTCCTTCATTTGGTTTCTTCACTTGAATTTTGGTCCAAATTCTACCATTGCCCTCTTTGCATTTTGCTGCATTACTTTCTTGTGAAAAAGAATGTAAACACAAAGTGTGTTCGTTGTGCGAATAATTTGCAGTGCTGTTATTATTAATAGTTGATCATTTTATTTTGGAAGATAGACGTCTGCAATTTGAAAGCATCGTGGAGATGACGAATCTATCTTAAGGATACAGTGTTAAACATTGGATTTGATTAGAATTTTTGTTCAATAAATACATAAGGTTAGTAATTAATTTACTTTCTGTTTTATTTATTTATTTTTATCAGATTCTGATTTTGTTTTTGTAACAAAATAAGAATCTATTGTTTTATTTTATTTTCTTTACTGGTTTGATTTTTGTAATCAAGCAATCTCTCTCATTTCCTTTATTTCTTCTGTGTTCTGTTTATTGTTGAGTACACAAACAAAATTTATTCATAATACAGTGAAAATTATCCAACAATCTTAAGACAAATTATTTTTTTAGTGTCTTCATTGTATTTATTTTCTATACTTTTTACAAAGTGATATTCTGGTTAAAAAATACAAATAGTAGTCATATTCTGTTTGACAAATAGTAGTAATATACTATTTATTTTCTTTAAAAACTAGTAGTAATATACTGGTGTTATTAACAATTTCAGAATATTAATTTGTGTAGTAGTGTTATAGGAAATTATTGTGTAGTATTTTATTTTCCTGGTTTTAGTAACTAGAAAAATAAAATTATTTTGTGTTATAATTTATTTTCTGATTTGAGTAACTGGAAAATTAATTTGTGTTTTGGTTTTTCTGATTTTTGTAATCAGATATTATGGCTATTGTAACTGAAATTGCAATTGAAAATGGTACTCCAATTGTTATAACAACTCCAGTTCCTATCCAGAACCATGTTCAAGTTCCAATAAATCATGGTGAAAAACGGAAAAAATTTAACGGCACTGAGTTTAAGAGATGACAGCATAAAATGTTGTTCTATCTTACAACTCTAAATCTGGCTCGGTTTCTCCGTAAAGAGGCACCAGTATTAAAAGAAGATGAAAGTGATCGGCAAGTTGTTGCCGCTGTAGACGCTTGGAAACATTCTGATTTTCTGTGCAGAAACTACATTATCAATGGCCTTGACAACATGCTGTATAATGTTTACAGCCCTCTAAAAATAGTAAAAGAATTGTGGGTTTTTTTGAAGAAAAAATACAAGACAGATAATGCCGGCATAAAGAAATTTATTGTCAGTAAATTTGTAGACTTCGTTATGATAGACTCCCAAACGGTAATTTCTCAAGTTCAAAATTTTCAATTAATTTGCATGATATTCTTGTTGAGGGTTTGTCTCTGAGCGAGCCTTTCCAAGTCCCGCGTTAGTGGAAAAATTACCACCGGCTTAGAAAGATTTCAAAAATTATTTAAAAAATAAATACAATGAAATGACCATGGATGAATTGATTATAAGACTAAGAATTGATGAAGATAATTGTAAGGCTGAAAAGAGGAATGGTAAAAATCACATTGAGTCCAAGGCTAATGTGGTTGAATATGTGCCCAAACCACATAACAAAAAGAGGAAGTTTGCTGGAGATGGTCCTAAACTAGGCGACAACAATGGTAATAAAAAGTTCAAAGGTAAATGCTATAATTGTGGCAAGACTGGACATCGTACCTCTGATTGTCGACACCTAAAGAAGGATTGCGGAAGTACAAGCAAGAAGACTACCAATCAAGCCAATGTGACAAAAGTTGAATACATCTTTGACGGGGTAAATGACATCAATTTCTCTGTTGTGGTGCCTGAGGCTAATTTGGTTGGAAATCCCAAGGAATGGTGGGTTGACACTGGGGCATCTCGATATATTTTCGCGGATAAGAAGATGTTCACTATTTATAATGAGGTTGCAAATGGTGAGCAACTATTCATGAAAAATTCATCTACTTCTGCTGTGGCTGGACAAGGGAAAGTAGTCTTGAAGATGACATCGGGAAAATAACTAACCCTCAATAATGTGCTGCATGTACCAGACATTCGGAAGAATTTAGTTTATAGTTCTTTGTTAAGTAAAAATGATTTTAGGCTTGTGTTTGAGTCTGATAAATTTGTATTAATAACGAGTGGTATTTATGTTGGTAAGGGATACATGAATGATGGTCTCTTTAAGTTAAATGTAATGACGGTTGTATCAAAACTTGCTATTAATAAGAATAACACATCTTTTACTTATATTCTTGAGTCAAGTTTATGGCATGGTAGATTAGTGTAGCTTGACTTTCTTCGCGCCCCATTTTGGAGAGCTCGAATTGGTCTTACAGTTCGGACTCCTGTCACGGTTCTGAATTTAATCTCACAAAGTGCAATGTGAGATTGATAAACACCAAAGAGTCCAGTTCGGCAAATCATTTTGGAAAATCGATTTTGAATCAAATAATGCCAAAACTAGACTGCTTTGCCAAATTATAAAGTCGCCACCTAAATATTTTATTTTTTGGAAAATTTAGGAAACCTTGACTCGTGCCAAAGGCCGCGTGTTCGTCATCACCAAAGTTGCCTCGGCTTGGGAACTTGGGTACGAGCGGGGAAGGTCCTGAAATGAGCATTCCCGCTCGCCCGATCAAAGATCGATCTCTACTATCATGATATGTTGTTTTATAAACCTCATGTGTTCTTATTCCGATTATTAATCTTACTCTACTATGTGACGCATATAAGCAAGTATAGACTAAGATCGCAAGGATCGGAACAAAACAACTTATGTTTGCTTTTTAAAATGGTTTGAAATTGCCACCATCAAGTGGGCTAAAACATGGATTTGCCACCTCAAGTGGGCTTAAAACATGATTTGCCACTTCGCAAAGTGGGCTTAAAACTCACACTTGTTGAACTGTTCCAATTCAAACAATCAAGCCTTCATCCACAGGCATTCATGCAGTTAATCATTTAAGCAAATAGCCTTATGGCAAGCATGCTAAACATGGCATCACTCACACTCATGCAAGTATGCTAAAGCGTAAAGACTCACCGAGTACTCCAAGCCAAAATAAAAGCTAGTTAGAAACAATGCATGATCTTAACTATGTTAATATGCCTAATGCAACACATGCAATAATGCAATAAGATAGGGTTAGCGTGAAACACGTATTCAAATAAGTATTGAAATACGATGCAGTTTGAATGATGCGCCGAGCCTCGGTGCATGTAAGACAAATGAATGGATGCAAATATGCAAGCATAAGTTATGCTAATCAAAACATGTCCCTAATCTAACCATCGAAAGCGGATAAATAAAAGGGAGAAAGATGCGGGGTTGGAAGACATGCACACACGCACGCACACTTATTACAACATTATGCCTTCACGAAGGAGGGTCCGAATAAATAAGAGCTAAGCTAATCTAAACTAAGCTAATCAAACTAATCTAATTAAACTAATTAGACTAATTATTACAAATCAAACGAATAACTAGTAAACTAATTACTAATTATTACAACCCTTAACTGATTAACAACTAGTTAATTAAACTATAATACAAATGTACACTAATTAAACATTTAGAGTACTGAACTACGTTGCGTCAGCTCTGCTTTAGGAAATGTAGAATGCATGCACTTGGTTCTCGCCCCGAAAAGCCTTTCGGTTTGCTCTTGAGAGGATCTGTTTGCAGGGTTGACTATACTCCAGAACTTTCTGCTCCAACTTACCAATTCAATGCTAGGGATTGCACCAGTGGCCTGCCGACCATGAATGCTTTCTGCCGGCCCCCTACCGGCCAAAAATGTGCCTCTACCGGCCAATGGTGAGCCACTACCGGCCACCAATGAGTTACTGTCGGCTACTGGTGCTCTAAGTCACCACACTGCAACAGAGCACAAACAGAGGAAAATGGAGGGTTTTCCAAGGGTATGTTTGTACTGTGCCCCTCCTTATCATCTCAAAACATCAAAGGAGTGACACTCTTGGATCCAAAACCATTAATCAAGCATTTTCAATGCATGATGACCAAAGATCCAAGAAGTACAATTTCAATAAATGCACAAAAACAAAACTCAAGACCACTACCTTATCATGTGCGATCAAAGGCAATGGGGACCAAAGAGATTGGCTCATTTCATAACTTTGAGTATGAAATGCTCCAATCTACCTTGTGTTCAATATAACGTCTGATTGAACACATGCAATGCAACACAACACGCTTATCTTGTTCATATTTTACTTGTCATGTTTTATTTACTCATTTTAATTACCAATCCATTCTTTAACCGGTTAAGTCTAAGGTGAGTGTCCTCTAATGAGAGAGGGGTCAACCAAAGGATGATTTAAGACATGAGAGAGATCATGCCGTTGGTTAGCAGAAATCCTCAAAAGAGCATTAAAACCATTAAGCACAAGTCTCAATCCCAAGCTTAAACACAACCTTAAGGGTAACCAACCCTCAAAGCAAATGAAAAAGTGAAGAAATGAGGGAGGTTGCAGATATTTCAGTGCTAAAATGACATGCAAAATGAGACTACAACATGCAAGTAACTCATGCACAACATGTTTAAAAGCCAAAAACACCAAACTAGTGAAGATCACTACACAATAGACATGCAATTCAAAGCTTAAAAGGGACAAACAGTCCAAAACAGTCCTAAAACAGCCTAAAAGGAGTCCTAAAACATGCTTGAAGTAAGCTAAAAAAAGGCTAGAATGAAGGGCCAACACATAGCACAAACTAGACTATTAAGCACAATTGCACTACAAGCATACAAAGCAAGCCTCAAGGGGCCAAACCAGCTCAAAAAAAAGCTTAAACATGCCAAAATAATAGCAAAAACATGCTGAGATTAAGTCACAAAAAGCTAGAAAAACATGGTCACATGTTAAGCTATCTACACTTACAAACAAGACACAAGGAGAGAAGGCTACCCCCTCCTATTTTGGACCTCAAAACATAGTTTTTACCACTGAAAATCTCCCGGAATTTAGTGGTTAAAAGAGCCAAAAAATTTGTTTTAGAAAGCTTTGAAAGATGGCACAACAACTTAACAAGCAAGCTACAAGAAGGGTAGACCACCCCTAACTCCAATCAAACCTCAAACCACCATTTTAGTCCATGAAATAGAGATTTTTAGAGGTTAAAACCAGCCTCAAAATAGCATGCAAAGATGGCCAAACAAGTATTTAAATTAAGCTTAAAATACAAGTGTTCTATCTCTTGAAGACAAGATGCTATTTAGGCAACAAAAGCAAGTCAAACCAAGCCAATATCCTCTTCTAGAGCTCAAATAGGACCTCAAGCAATCTCAACACAATGGTGATCAAGTTTGATCAAGGGCTCACATGCAAAAGTGTAGAGAATTTAGGCTTTAAGGCATAAAATATCAAGAGAGAGAGGATTCTATAGAGAGAGAGAGAGAGAGAGAGAGAGAAATTTTTTGTCTTCAAATTTTTTCCAATCCTTCACATGCAAGAGGAAGGCTTCTATATATAGAAGATACAAAAGCCCCTCAAAGAGATCTAGCCATACATGTGCAGGAAGATGGCTCAACCTCTGCAAACAACTGGCACAAAATATCAAAAAATATCTACTGATACATTGGTGGCCGGCCAGCCATCAGTGATGGCCGACAGGGCACATCAATGGCCGGCAGTGCCTCAACATGGCCGGCAGTGCATCAAAAATAACATACTGAAAGGACTAAAACATGGTCCAAAAATGAGATAGAATTGATGCAGTGTTTGGAAAGCTCAAACCTAGGGCGTTCTGCCGCGGATTTTGAGCGCTCGACGAGTAATCAAACTTGTCACTGGATGTACCTGCAAGAACATCCAAGTCTTGAGGATGGTCAAAAATGGGGTGTCTACAATTAGAACATGTAAATTTTGATGCTTTGCGTAGAGTAATTGGTTTGGATTATATACCAAAGTTTGAAATTGATCATAATCACAAATATGAGATTTGTATAGAAGCAAAATTAACTAAGGCTCCATTTAAATCAGTTGAAAGAAAAATTGAACCTCTAGAATTAATTCATATTGATGTATGTGATCTTAAATTTGTTCAAACTAAAGGAGGCAAAAAGTATTTCATAACATTTATTGATGATTGCACAAGATATTGTTATGTATATTTACTTAGAAGTAAAGATGAAACCTTAGAAATGTTTAAACTCTACAAAAATGAAGTTGAAAATCAACTTGATAAAACCATTAAAATGGTTAGAAGTAATAGGGGTAGTGAATATGATGCACCTTTAAATGAATTTTGTGCACAACATGGCATTATTCACCAAACTACAGCACTCTATTCTCTACAGCAAAATGGAATTGTTGAAAGGAAAAATAGAACCCTTAAAGAAATGATGAATGTCATGTTACTAAGTTCAAACCTACCACAGAACTTGTGGGGGGAAGCAATATTGTCTGCTAATTATGTTCTTAACAGAATACCCCACAAGAAAACCAACAACACTCCTTATGAATTGTGAAAAGGTTGACCACCTTCCTACAAATACTTAAAAGTATGGGGGTGTTTGGTAAAAGTCGAAGTTCATGTTCCAAAAAAGACTAAGATAGGACCAAAAATAGTGGATTGTGTGTTTATTAGTTATGCTCAGAATAGTAATGCATATCGGTTTCTGACTTATAAATTAGAAATACCTGATATAAATGTGAACACTATTATAGAGTCAAGGAATGCTGTGTTTTTTGAACATGCTTTTCCTTACAAGAAAAGACAGGAATTAAGTTCACATAAAAGAACTTATGATTATACACAAAGTCAAGAGTTTAATGACAATCAAACACAAGAGACTAGTAATGATCTCGACCAATAGGATTTAACTGATGATGAACAAAGACGAAGTAAGAGAACAAGAACATCGAAATCCTTTTGTAACAACCCCGATCCCTGATTAACGTTAATCTATACTTAATTATGTCTAATCAGTAATTAAGGAGAATTCCTGGATTAATTTGCATGTGTGCTTTGCGTTATGGCATTTACATCTGTTTACTGTAAAAAGATCTATTCATGTTTTAGTTTCGGTTTGTGAATTGAAAGCCTTATCGACATCTGACTCTGAAATTGATTTGATATATGTGTTGCGTGAGATTCATAAGATTTTATGGTAAGTTTAATTAAAATTCGATTTGGCATGATTAAATCAGGATAACTAATGTTAATTAGTTTAACTTAAGTTATTTACATATGTGCCACTAGTGGGACCTTGCAAGACCATTTTCTATACCTTATACATGTTTTTGACACTATTGATTTCCATCTTTTTGAGCAAAACGTGAGAGAGAGAGAGAGAGAGAGAGAGAGAGAGAGAGTGAGAGAGTAGGGAGAATTGGTCCAAGACTTGATAAATTGAAATCAAAACAAAGGGATTGCTAGGAATTGTCGCTATTTGAAGAAGATTAGAAGGTTTCAACTTTAACCCTTTTTGATTCAAGCCTCTAGGTAAGGGACTAGACTCTCAATTGAGTAATTGAATTAGATTCTATAAGATTATTGGTGAATTAAGTGAATTCAAGTAGGAATTGCACTAGAGTTGGGAAGAAATGGGCCATACCATGCATGCATGTATATTTTCTCACAAATTGAGCATGACTTCAAGGATTTCCTTCGTGCATGTGTTCATGTCACTTACATTTTGGGAATTCATCTTGTTTTCCATTAAATCACCAAGTTTGGTCATGGTTTAAAGAAGTGTGATTCAAGAAAAATTCATGTGTGTTATGTTCATAAGATATTCTTGAGCTTTATGTTGAATTTTGCATAATTGGCAAGCCATTAGGCCATGATTCCTTGAAATGATCTTTAATTCATGATGTTTTATGAGTTTTCATGTATTTTCCCAAGTTTTGGCCCAAAAAAATGAAGTTTGAAGCTTTGAAGGTCGAATTTGAACTTGTGGATCAAATCTGGAAATTCCAGAAACTTGATCCACGCTCGAGTGTGGGAATTCACGCTTGAGCGAGCACTCTGAGTACATGCACTTCTGCTCGAGTGACGAGAGTCACGCTCGAGCGTGAAATGCATGTGCCCAGAAGTTCATGTGTTTTGCAGTCCGCTTGAGCGGGGGAATTCACGCTCCAGCGAAGGTCTGAGTCTCACGCTTGAGCGAAGGTTGGGCGTCCGTCGAGCGTGAAATTCATGCATCCAGTACTTTTGTCGAGTTTTGCAGTCCGCTCGAGCGGGGAAAGCCACGCTCGAGCGAGCCCTCACTTTCTGCATGTCCGTTCGAGCGGGGAAATCCACGCTCAAGCGTGGACCTTATTTTCAGCAAATCTAAGAAATGTTTCCTAGTGCAATTTTTGCATCCTCTTTTCATCCTAGGCATTCCTAGGCCATGATTAAGACTCTATGATGGGGATAAGAAGTAAAGGCATGCCAAGAATAAATAAAGCAAGTTATGCATATTTGATAGTACATTACAAGTGTGCGTTGTATATATGTTCGTGTAGGTCACGTGCCTTGAACCACTTGTTTAATCTGCTCTATTTATCTGCACCCAAAGGCAACTGTGAGTAATAACTTTGTAAAGTTATGTTTAATTATAAGTATTTTCTGATTGACATGATACGATCTGTTTTCTGAAATACTATTTTATGAATTATGAATGAATGTCCATTTTTCTGAAATGTAATTGTGGCACCCTTAGTTCACGTGGCCCTCGCCCGGGGGTAACAATACCGTGGCCAATATGCACGTGGCCCTCGCCCAGGGGTAACAATACTGTGGCTTATATTCATGTGGCCCTTACCCGGGGGTAACAATACCGATGCCTATATTCATGTGGCCCTTGCCTGGGGGTAACAATACCATGGCTACTTGCGCGCAAGATATGGACCTCTATGGTCGTTAGTACTAACTATGCATGTGGGTCTCTAGACCAAGTTGATATGATAGCTAATGGGTGTACCATGTATGATCTTATGCAAAATCTGAATATGAACATGAGTGTGTATCTGATTCTATTTCTGATTTGAAGTCTGAATATGTCCTGATATAAATTCTGAATCCTAACTTGTGCTGGATATCATTCATTAAAACCTTTTACTCTGTTATTATTCACTGGGCTTCCGCTCACTATTTATTTATATGTATGTAGGTGAGCAAGCGCGTGACCAGGCCTGAGATACCGCCTGGCGAGTTTTGGTGTCAGCCAGCCATCATGCCTCCCGTGGAGGTTCCCTTCTGTGGTCTATTTAAGTTTTGTGTCCTTGGGACTTTTGTACTTCCAAAATGTTTATGTCTGGTCTGAACACATTTGAAGTCTTGCATAAATGGCTTGGGTGATGTAAGGCTATTGTACTTTTCGACGCCATGTCTGTATATATGCATATATGTATATGAAAAGTTTTAATTTCCTGTCCCATATATGTCTACACAACTCTATGGACTATGTAAATTTGTATTTTTGCTTCCGCAGCCCCTGTTAAACACACTATTCCGTTCAGAGGCCTTCGGTAATCCAAGGATTACTGGCCGGTTACGATGCTAAACCTATAAGGGCGGGTTTGGATTGTGACAGAGTGGTATCAGAGCACGTGTTCTATCACACACACGGGTCCATATGAGCTTAGGATGTCCT